>CM076580.1:31277186-31711956 GCA_034641835.2 Pinus albicaulis
TTGTAAATGAATTCACATCATGAGAGAAAATTTTCAAGCCATTTTTGACTTTTTCAAACAATCCTGGAAGCCTCTACGAATTTCTTTTCTATTTTCTTTCTGAACGACGTGACAAATGCAGAGAAAATGTTGTGAAATTAGTCAATCCCTCTCATATCATTGAATACATATTATTGATACTATATTTACTCCCATAGTCATGTATTCTAGTGACTAAGGCCTTTCATACACTCCCATAATATTGTGTGCTTCCGATCATGGCTAAGGAAGAAGGGAAACATGAGTCATTTAACTCAAAACCTAAGACGCATGTTGGGTGCTCTTCTTCATCTCATTTTCATTCCTCCAAACCTCTCACATATCCCCTCACACATCTACAAGTAGATAAAACATGCATCCGAAGTGTCACTTCTAAGTTGACATAAAAGGCCAACAAACAAAGTTGTAAAATGTGCCATTAAGTACTTCAGTCTCCACCAAACCTATGAACAAGCTGCAACACCTCTGTTAGATGCGTAATAATTTTGTGGCATCATCATGAATCCATAATATCACTACAACAGGTCATCCTCATAATCATAAATATGAAGACCTAATGAATACCTAGTTTATAATTCAACAAGTGTACCATGAACCATATCTATCACATGTAGATCTGTATGATCAACCTGTAGCAACATCCTCTACATGTAGCAACATCAAAAAACAATCACGACATGTCCATAAATGCACATTTCATGGCACGCTAACTCCATTATTGACATGCTACAATCAAGCTACGAATTTTCCATCAAGTGTTCCATAATCATAGCACCAACATCAATTCCAGCACATACCAACATAAATGATATCAAACTATTAACATCAATTCCAAACATTAATACCACCAATCCAAAGACATATGTAGATGACAAGCATAACCATGAACTTGTTGACATCAATAAAAACAATAAAATGCCAACATAGCCTACTCTAATAGTAAATGTATTTCAGAATGTGATAAGATATACATCCCAAGGGCTAGATAGAATCTCCCTTGAAATTCCATTTTTATACTCATCAAGCTACCCATTGGGTAGGAATAATCATTTCTTAGTATTAATAAAAATGTCTATCTCTTTTTTATTACAATGCAACCCCCTAGGTAGAGTTTTAACTCTACTGATGGAATATTCATTGATATGGATCAGTAGTCCCTCGGCTATAGTGATTTATTCTTGAACCTCAGGTATTTTAAAAGTAATTTTGAATTCCATAGCAACCTCATCATTAAAATTTGTGACTTTTTCGAAGAATCCTAAATACTCACAACTTTCCATGATGGTGACATGCACAAAACTTTGAAGGATTTTGTGTTTATGAGTTTCTTATCCTATATAAGATCTTACCGCCATGTTGTAGGAGAAATTATTTTCAAATGGTTGAGGTTTGAGTTGGAAAATTTTTAAAATGTTTTTGTGAGGGAAAAAAGTTCTCTTTGGGCTGCTACAAGACATCGAGTTTCTTGTCGTAGCAAGGTACTATGTTTTTTCTCTGAAACTGTAAAAGAAATCAAGTTAACTAAAACTATAAAAGAAACACATCCAAACCTTATTTATCCACATTCAGCAAAGGAATTATGTATGAAAACTAATAAACCCTCTTTCTTTCTTAATTCAAAGCTCTAGAAGAAAGAATCTAAAAATTTGACAAATAATTTTCAACATTTATGCAATAGGTTGATTCCAAATTCAAATAACGTAGTGGAAAGAAGTACAATGTAAATATTTTGGGAGTACCAATCTCTTACAACACGCTTACAAGTCTTTGTGAGCGATTTCAGTAGCACAATGCATTCTTGCAACAAACCCTCTATCTCTCATTGAATTGAGTGGGTTGTGTCATGTAGCTCTATAACATGAGTGTTGTAACCAATAGCTTATTCCTATTGTGATAGGAATGTTCATATTTTTAGCTTGCTAGGTACTTCAAGCTTGAGGATTGATTTTTTGGAGGAAGGAGCTCAAGTATCCTTGTGGCTTGAAACCCTAGCTTGGGGTTTTGCACTCATCAATGTTTCAACAAAAGCCATGACAAGAATTTGACAATGTGATGGAAAAAATAATAGAGAATTCTTAGATGACTCCAACACATTTAGAATCATTGAAATTTAAGTTTTGAAAGTGAAGTTATGAGTTTTTGAAGATATTTGTGGGCATGGTGGCAGAAATTTCAGGTCATCCAAGATATTAGGAGGCATAATGACAGTTGTGAAGCCCACATGTGTATCACTTGTGATTAGTATAAATACAAGGTCATGTGAGAGGCTATTAAAATCATCCATAGCTCAATGAATCTAATAAAGGAGATCTAAAATTGAACATAAAAGGATGAATATAGGATAAAACAAATGGAGAACATGTTTTTGAGAGCCTAAGTTCTGTTTTGGTGTAGATTTTTGTGTGAGGGAAAGCTGCAGCTCTAGGGAACCTTGCATGGAGGCGATGAGGTGTCGTAGAGAAATTTTACCTCCAAAATAATATGTGCATACATTTCATGTCCTAGCCATAGTAGCAGAGGTATCCTTGATTTTATTTTTGGAGTATCCTTCTGTGTAGAAGTTGTAGTTGTAGCTAGAGAAAGAAGGCCAAGATTGGTTGACAATTGTTGTAGGCTAAATTCTTAGGGTTGTTTGTTGCAAAAAAATGAAGCTCATAAGGAGAAGCGTGCACTTCTAATTTTTTTGTAGAATAGATACATATAAAGGATAATGGAGTTTGTTTTGGGTGCTTGATGATTGTTTGTAGGTGTTATGAAATCTACTAAGAGGGTGCATTAGAAGAAGAGTCATTTTGGGCTAGTTTTGGCATAGAAATTATTCTAAGAAGGTAAAAAACCTATGGTGACCTTACCACAGTCCTATAAGGGTTTTTTATAGGGATAAACGAGCCTAAAAAGGGTGCAAGAGTAGACGTCTAGGAGAAAAAGTAACGAGACTTGTAAAAGGGAAGAGGCCACAATTTTTGCGATAGTTTTGGTCATAGATGATGGACCCTTGTGGGCTACATAATTTCCCTAACCAGTAACCTGACTTAATTCCATGAACGAAATCATAAATCTATGTCACTTCTCCTTCGTTTACTTGCATTTGATCAAGTATTGACCAATTAACCTGTTAGATCGTGAAGCTAATAATAGTCAAATGAGGAGGGGTGAACATGGAGGTCATATACCCTAACCACTGACAGCTCTATGACAAATGATCACTGGGGTATTGAACACTTTTTGGATGACTATGGTGGCTAATAGAAATGTTTTATTAGAGGCAGATTCTATTGTAGGAAGAAGATACCCTAGTAAATAAGGTAGCAGTAGAAGGAGTGGTAGATGGCCACTTGGCTGATGGTTTGATCAATATTCCTAGGATATGACTGAGTTGATGGAGTCTATTAGCATCCAATAGGATGGTTTCTTAGATTTTTGTGTGCCCTAAATTGGAGAAAAGTGTACAACAAGACTTTTTCACTCGTGGAATTTTGGCAGGCAGCATGAGAGTGTACCAAGTGTGAATGTGGATTGGTCATTTATGGTCTACTAGAGGACATCTTGATAGTACCAAAGTTGGAGCCCTGTGTGCACCATATTCATGGACCTAAATAGTTTCTAGAGCAATAGTTGTTGATCTCAAAGGTTGAGGAACCAAAGGAGCAGTTGAGCAGCCTTAGACTTGTGTGAGTAGAAGGAATTCTATAGAATATGATGGGAAGTACTCCTAGCATGTATTCATTATGGGAGATGGAAATATTTTAGCCATAGGTGGAATATCTCCATGTCCTATTTTGGTCTTCAATGGAGTAGCGCAAGAAGACCTTAGTGGGTTGAAGTCAACGAGTAGCTTAGGAGGAGCAGTGGACATATTGAGAGTTGTTTACATGTGGAGTTGTGACCAACTTGACAAGAGTGTTGATGTGTTGATTCACTGAGGGATGAATGATAAAATAGTGATAAAATGGATAGTCTAGGTTTAGTTTTCATATGGACTTGGAGAATTAGTAGAGGAAGGAGGTATATATCAGGAGTCAAAGGACTATGAAGATATGATTGAGAAGAGATGAGAGAGCATGCTACATTAGCCAGATGGTTAGAGTATCTTGTTCGAGGAATATTAGTTGTTGAAGTACTGACACCAACCCCTAGTTTCTATATTGTACTATTGGATGATTGAGGGTCATTATCCCTGGTACGAGAGACCTATACTGTTGTAATATATGTTGTTTAATATAACGAAGTTTGGTTGAAAAATGTAAAAATTTGTCTATATTTTGTGCATGTGTCAGTTACTGTTTTTTATATTCTCTTGTGAAAATAAGTTTCGTTGAGATTCTCGATTTGAGAGCATCATATATTTTAAGACTCTATCATATACCCAAGGTTGTGCAAATTCAACAATACACACATCGTGGGATATTTATCACATTTTTGCATGCATTGTTTTGAATGCAAGAAAGGTGGTGAGATCAAGTTAAATAAGAGTTTAGTGGACATGATATTAGGTTGTGGAGGAGGTATTTGTATTCAAGACTTAGCTAACCCACCTACTCTCTTAAATATTCTTGTTTCTCATAAATCCACCTTAGTCAATCATCTTCAAAGGAAAAAACCGCCCTTTTGAAGCGTAACCTATTTCTTGCATTCGCGTTTTCCACACATGGGAACCAATTTTTAGATAAAGTGGAGTTCAATTCCATATTGGCTAAGATTGTTGCTAATTATAGATATTTTATTTAAACCAATCCTTTTGCACAAAAATATATTTCTCTTATTCTTGAATGAACTCATAGGGTGAGTGGTGCATGCTCCATATGTTATTCTCTCCTTTGTGGCTGCTAGATGGTGTAATTTTCATCATTTTTAGGTGCACCTTCATTATATTGTGTGGTGAAAAATAATTCATGTAGCTTACTAGGATTATTCTCTCAAAGTTGCAGTGAGCGTCTTATTTATTATATCAATTTGAGCTATTTATCTTGTTGGAGGGTGTGGTATTTGTCAACAGAAGTTTTTTTGTTTCGAAACTTGAGCTTGTAGGATTTCTACAGTCTACTACAAGATTATTTAGTCCCTTGTAGCAGGAATAGAGGTTCTCCATGCTCATTGAAAATCCCTTTTGAATTGGGAGGGTGAATTGGTAATTTGCATAGAAGCAAATGATGTTCATGGAGAGGGTTCCTCTTATGAATGAGATGGAAAAAATGGAGGAACTAAGTTGTTTCAGGGTGAGATATGGAAACTAGTAGGGGAGAAAGTAGGTGATGGTTCATTATGGTGAAATAAATAGGTCGTAGGGTTCTTGTAGTGTCTTTCTCTAGTCCATATGTCAAAAATTTCTTGATCTATAGTTTTTTCCTAAAACTAGAATTTCTTATAGAAATATAAGACTTTCCTGTAGTACTTCAAGGAAAATGGAAAATCATATGGGAAGGTGATGGTGATTGATGTCTGAAGTCATATATGGTGAAATAAAATGGAGAGATATGATTCCACCTAGGCCCTTTTGGAGTGCTTGGGATGATGACTTAGAAATTATGATGTAGGCTTAATTGATTTATCTAATTTTTTATATTTTTTTGTACCTTCACACTGAACCAAGGTGAGGCAAACAAAATTCTCTTGTTTTCTTTTATTTTATTCATTTTTTCTATTTTATTGGGGATTACGAGATTTCTCATCGATGCTTTAGCTAGGGGGCCTGCTCCATGTACTTTAGAGGAGATTTTTACCTAGAATCCTTATTTTTTTCTCTTTCTTTCTCTCTTCATAGTTACAAACTACCTCATAGAGGTTGCTTAGCGATACTACTTAAAGAGCCTCAAAGGAGGTTTTTGCTTGAGGTGATTTTTATATTTTTTATTTTTTTGTCAGGGATATAATTAATATGGATATCTGGTGCTCTCAATCATATTGAATTCCTTACTTATTGAATTAGAAAATGAAACCCTAAAAAGGGGTTTCTTGTAAATTTTCAACTAAGATCTCTTCATTAGAATTGAAATTTATTCCTCATCTAGAGCCTTGATTTTGAATGAGTCATTATCATAGGACTTATTAACCAAAAGAGGTGAAAAACATATAATCATGATATTTCCCTTGAAATCCTTAAGTTTGAGGTCATATAAGGTGACTTGATCATCATCGTGAAAGGCTTTAGTTATAATGTGCTTTTCATTTAAAAATTTTTGTCTGCAACTAGACTATTTAAATGTGTAACAAGGCGTACATTCTACATTGATAACATGAAAAATAGGGTTTCTTCATTTCTATTTTATATGTTCTCGAGCTGCCGACCTGTTTTTATGGCTCACAATTACCTTGCAAAAATTGTGCTATATGATATTCAGTCTCTACATTACGAAGTAGAGTTGACTCTAGGTCCACATTTAGTGTAGTTTCTGCAATCTTGATGATCATTCTATAAACTGTATAAGGAATTATAAAGAAAATTAGAATATCATATCTTGATGGTTATAAAATCATAAAAAAAACCATTTTTTTTTTGTTATTCATGCTCTCATGTTTACTCATACTAGGTTCTCCTAAGAAATTTACTCTATTTCTTAATCTATGTGGATTAGACCAGAACATCTTTTCCTGTGTTAATCCAATCCATAGGAAAACAATGTTGAAATAAATCTAACAATCCATAGTTTTCTATGGAAAATATTTATTTCACATCAACACAACCATGATCTAAGAACCCTTGCACAAAAAATTCATTAAAACATAACATTCCATAGACATATCAATACACATATTTCATACACACTCCAATTATTTCATAGTTCACTAAAATCTTGAATACATTATGTTAGCACTCTTTAATTTTCTTGGGATAAAGAAGAAAACTACAAACGTAACCATAAACCACTTTTAAATCCGGGGTCTACTTCCAACTTCACAGAGGGATCTAATTGTAGATTGAATTTTTCCTTTTAGGATTTTAGGCTAGATATTAGAGTTTGAGTTGGGTTTTTTCAAAATTTTGGTTGAAGAATGCCGGAAAAGTCCATTGTGCATGGATTCATTAAACTTCTCAGTAATCAATAATAAATTAACATGGTAACTATAAGAGGGTAGGGTAGGAAAACTTGTGGATCTTAAATATATTTTTTGTGTAGTTTTGATGAAAAAGGTATATAATAAATTAAATATAAAGTATATTTAAATGAATTTTATTTTTAATTTCAGAAGGAAAACATTAATATTGTTAAAACAAGCCAACACATAATAAACTTAAGTAAATTCAACTCTAAATATTCTTGCAACAATCAGCAGGGGAAAAAACGTATGAAAACTTAGAGAGAAGAAAAATTAAACATGAGTTCAAAAACATCACCATTTCTTTGACAGAAGAATCCTCGAAAAAAACTACCTCTTTATTTCTGAAATTGATTACTTTGTGTAAAATTCACATGTTACATAAATTTAGATCTCTTTTATTCATACATAATCCAACATTTTCTAAATATTATGGAAAAATATTTTTAGAATTTCTATTGAACTAACTTTTGATTCCAAAAATTAATTGATTACAAAACAATATCTAACAAAGATATAGATATTTCTGAAATAGAACTAAAAAACATGAATTATGTACAAATTCGGTTTTTCTATTGAATTTTTAGAGGAAGGTGTTTGTTTACATTAGTTATATTTTGACCTCTTCTATTTCCCTGTTGCCAAAACTATCAAATTTTTTGTTTACATTTAATAGATCAACACCAGTAACTTATCCCGTCGCTCTTCACTAAGAATGGGAAAAATTACCATGCTTATAAATATTTCATCTCATTCTGTGTAAGCTTAGAAATTTAGATTATTGAGCAAGAGATGATGAATTTCATGTTGTATATGGAGATCATAATACAATCCCTCCATGAAAGCTTCTCTAGTTATTGTTCCTCTTACTTTAGAAAATTTAGAAGTATCCCCAACAATATTCCACATTTTTTCTTAATACTTTTATAAGGGAATAAATTTTCCATTAGAACTTATTAAGGTTGGAATACCATTTTTATACAATAGTAAAAACATTATTCTAAATATTCTAACATCCAAACCCAATTCTTTGCACTTGTTCTCCAATTGCACGATAAGATTTTTCTTTTTCAACACTCTTTTGACTTCCATCACTTCCTCTGTTATGTCCCAAGTATTTATCTCTTCAAGCTCATGTTTAGTTTTGCAGTTCAAAATTTTTATTATGCTATGGTCTTCTTTTGGCCTATGTTCAAGATCCACTGTGGCCTTCTTAATTGTTGTTTTGACATTTTTTATTAGTTCCTCCTACTCAAATATTACCTGGAGGAATACCCATAAATTTGTCAAATTTCCACTTATACTATTCCATAACATATTTTTCTCCTCTTTCAACATTTGAGTTCTTAGAGAGTGATCCTCATACTTTTAAATTTGGTGAATCAGTTTGAAATTATTTTTCACCTTTGTTCAGTATGCATTATCCAATTTTATTTTTTTTTCCACCAAATTTGACAATGACTTCATTAATTATTCATTTTCTTTTTTTTTAATGATAATTATCCCAGATATTTGACTATCTTTTCAAAATAACCAAAAGTGGATGTTTGTGTCCTTAGTTGTACTTCTTGTTGTGATTTTGTATCTACTATTGATGATGTACCTCTTGTTGATGATGTACTTGTTGCTTCCAATTGTTCCTTTTCATTCAATAATGCCTCCATATGTATCTCCATTCCTTGAATCTAAACATTCTATTCAACAATCATCTTGAACAAATTCTCTTTCTCAACCACTAAATTTGTGATCTCCTTGGTTTGAGGGTGCACAGTGGTTCACATTTTAAGTTTTTTTCTGAGGGCCTAGATATCTACATTCTTTCTTTTTATCATCTCTTCCACTGCCTTAACATTTCTAGGATCATATCCTAGATTAGTAATCAAATATTCGAAAGATTTTTTTCTAGAGTATTTGGCCACAAATAACTTTCTCTCTATATTCATTTATGAATGCATATTATTTATATATGCTTGTAATTTGGAGGAAACCATGGCTGAACTGGTCAATGTTGAGTAAATCTTCTCCCCTTCATGTTTATGGAAATAGAAAATAGAAAATATTTATAATCTTCATCACTCCTGCGCATTGGCACTGCAGGCTCTAGGAAGGCCAACTAAAATAGCCCCTTATCTATGTCAAATGCACATAGGATTCTATGTTGTGTAGTGGAAGTATGAATGTACAAATATGAATAAGTTGTAGCTTTAAGGGCTTCATTCTTCCTCTTGATCTCCTTGTACCTAGAAAATATATGTTGTTTTTGTGTGGACATCTGAGATGAATAAGACAAGTGACTATGTTATGTCTTCAACATTTGGAAAAGGAGTAATTGGAGAACCTGTTAAAACCACTATATCCTATTCTTGTGTTTCTTTTTATTATGACGATTCTCCTTGATTGGTGGTCTGTGTATGATATTCAATGTCGATGATGATATTATCCTTAAGGCTTGTATTCCTTCTTCTTTTGAAAACTCAAAAATATAATGACTCTTAATTAGTGGGGTACATGCTTTCCCTTATTCTCTTACTGTCCTTTTCCTTTCGAATTGGCATCTGTAGATAATTTTTCCTGACAAATTCAGGCTTCTAGAGAGTGTTCTTGGTCTGCTGCTCCTCATTAGAATATTTTTTTATCTTTGGTCTCGGTGTGTGTGCATATGCAGCAGTTTACTCTTCAACCCTTATCTTATAAATGATTCCCAAATTGTCATAATACCATGTGAATCTCGGTTTAGGCTTCATTTGTTTCTTTAATTCATCCACTTTCTTGTTTGTTGCTCTAGTGTTGAAACTATATGGCCCCAATCATGCTTTTAACTTGAATTGTGCTTCCTTTTTTCTTGACAGAAAATTAAAAACATCCACTTTAAGAATATGTCTAATATATTCAAGGGAAAACACTCAATGGTAAAAAAATTTGAGATATATAGGGACGAAGCTCACACCCATATATTCTAATTTTTGTGTAATTATGGTATAAACACCAATATCCAAGTTTAACTGGCTCTATAATATGCAAAAAATTCCTAATTTCTTGAGATATCCTTGGTGTAACATCACTGATAAGAATACATAATGGTGTGTGTTGGAAATATTGTCATTGATGGAAAAGGAGAAGAGAGGAGCAGCACCTGAACTATTACTAAGGAAAAATAACAAAGAAGAACCAGGAATAAGGAATTAGAGACAGGGTAGGATGATAAAAAGGGCCTTTGTAACTAATTTCATCTGCATATATGAGGAATTTGTTTCAGTATTACGTGGGTATCATTTGGTTTAAGGTCTGTGTGGTAGACTTTGAGGTTCAATAAGAAATTGTATGAGTTTGTGTGTAATTGAATGAATCTATCGTAAAAAGGGAAAAACCTTTATAAGGATTCCATGTATGAAGTCAAAGAGAATTTCTCTGTAAAGACAGAGTGAGGTTTTTGAATTCACATTCAGGGTTTTACTGTGATTGGGATCGATGGGTCTGAACCATAGATAATGAGCAAGTGTGGTTAATTTCTATGAAGAAATGTTGGATGAGTGGATAGCAAGGGTAGTAGTGTTGTAGTGGAAGTGAAAGAGCAGTGTTATGAATTAAAGAAACCCCGTAGAATTGAAGACAAATTGCGAAATAACAAGCAGAAGGAAGGCGTTTTATGAAGGCCAAAGTGGTTCCGCACAAAATGTAATGAAGGAAAACAATGTAGGAATTTGTGCAGAGACACAGTATTGAAAGGTTAACGTGGAATTATGAACCAGGAGACATAGTCAGATAAAGATCAATGAATGTGGAATAAAGTCAAAGATAAAATGTGTTTGGAGAGGAACCTTGAGTCAATAAACAGAACCGTGAGTTAAGAATATGGTGGAACCTTACTATTGAAACAATAAAAGTGTGTTTGAGGGGAAGACTAGTGGGTTTTTCATTTCTATATGGTAAGTGGTATCAAAGAAAAAAATGTGATACATTCGAGTGCTTGACACATGTCTTGAAGTGGTTTACTAAAACCATGAATTTCGCATTATTTTTGTGAGTTAAGTTGCGGGGTTAAAAATTTTGTGATTTCCGTCCAATTGCTAGCCATCGGAGATCAATGACATTTGCACCATGAAGATGCATGAAGGTTAAGACAGGGTTATAAAGCCATCGGCCCAACTATGTGTTGGTGTGGGATTTAAAATGTTAAATATGAATTGAATGATACATGGTGGGACTCAATATTAATTATACGATATATTATGTTAATCCAAAGTCAAATATTTGGATGAAGGGACAGATGTGGGACCCAAATATGGTTGTCGGAGCTTGGGTTTTATTCAGAATTGGAATGTTGAATGGAATGAGCATGTACAACAAGAATTTTATCTTTGGTTTGTTATATGGTACATAGATCAAAATATAATATGAAGAGTTGTGATATGTGTTGAATGAGGATGTAGGCCCAGAAGTTCCTGTTGGTATATGCATTAGTGCGTTGGTTTAACAAAGTCGATGATTATGAAGTAGAAATGTTTAATTACAACCAGGACAGTGGAAGCGTTTAAAACACATTTACATCTACAAATCATTAGTGTGGACCAGATGCTATTATATAATGGTTGGGTTTTATCCAAAATTGGGATTTTAAGACAAAAGGAATATTTGTATGGTGTAGATATATGATGGGTTGATAAAGAATTATCATATATATATAAATATATGTTGTGGGCTTGAATACTTCATTTAATATAAGTGCTGGAGACATTCGATGGTGAGTGTGATGGTCAAATGCTTGTTACAAAGGTTTCATAACATTGGATTAAAGACATTATATATATTAAATATTATGTTGGATGTGTAATGTTAAAGCCGTGAGCAACATATGCATTCAAGAATTATAAGCTGAGAATGAAGTTTATTGCTTTGGGCTATTCGAATGTTAATTCAAATATGCATGAAATGGGTTTTAATATGGTTTCAAACCATAAGTTTTAAAAGGTAACCTTCACATATGAAGTCACAAAAGTGGATTTTTGACCATAGCACATAAGATGAAGAGATACTTCCGCATTAGAGTTGCTGGGTTGAAACTCTATTGATTTCCTTTTCATAGTGTATTAAAGAATTAATTTAAACTACCATATTTGATGAAAAAGCAGGGGTACATGCATAAAAAGCAGGAGAATATGCAGAATTGTTACACTACAGTAGCAGAAAAGACAAAGACACAGTGAGCCAGAACTAAAAGAAGTGAAATTGATTTATGTAACTGTAAATGTGAATGTAAATGATTTAAAATTATTTTTATTGTATGTGATGTAAAGGAAACTCTACGTAGGCAAATAAATACCCCACTGTAATATTGAAATGTATACATACTGTTATATTTTTTTATGAATGAGCTGGACAAAGAAATGAGAAGGCAGAAGTCAAAGAGTCATACATACTCACTTCGAATTTCCTGTGGAATACAAATAGTAATGAGGTCAACTCTATAAATGATATCACATAGATATGCATAGAGGAGTTAGAGAATGGAGATATGAGGTAGAGAGGGTAAGAAGAAGGAGGAGTAGATAAAGCAGCTGTGAAGATTCAGAGATGATATAAGGCAGATATGAAGGCTGGTGGATAGCAGTGAAGAAGGAACAGAATAGAGCTGATATCCAAGTAAATCAACATGTGTTTTTGAAAGAGTGAGGAAGTTGGTGCTTCCATATCAAGTTGTATCTTGATAGATGTCAATTGTAGTTGGTTGAGGTAGGAGCCTCCTGTAGGTTGTAGCCTACAGAAAATAGATGGGGGTTGGAGCTTCCTTGCAAGTTGTAGCTTGCAGAATTGAGGTAGGAGCCTACAGAAAATTAGTGGTGAGAGGGAGTTGGAGCTTGCCTTTGCATAAAAACAATAATAAGATGCGGTTTTCTCCTTTATGGGTTTCCACTTATATCTGTTGTCTATATGCATGATGATTATGTGTCGATACTCTGTATTTATTCTTCGTAATACCTGCTTCTCACTTATTAATATTGTTGTTCCATTATATATTAAGTTGATTACAAAATTATGATGTGAATGAGTATAAAAGAAATTTTAATAAGAACATGACTGCATTAAACTGATTCACCCCCCTCCCCCCCTTCGTTTAACCAAGGATTCAACAATTGGTATAAGAGTGGGGTTCCTTCTGTATCAATTTAACAACTAGAAGGAGATCCTAGGTCCCCAGGATGGCTAGTCTAGAAGGATGCTCAACAAATAAAGCACCTTTTTTGACCGATACAAATTATGCCTTCTGGAATATAAGAATGAGGACGTACATAATGTCTCTATGAATATAAGTTTGGGCTACTGTGGAATTGGGATATGCCCCAAAGGAGTCTGACTTAGAGAAAGATGCCAAACAAGACATTGTAGCTAATGCGAAATCCATGAACGCACTCTTAAGTGGACTATGTGAGGCAGAATTTATCAAATTAATGAACAACAAGACTGCCAAAGAAATATGGGATACACTAGAAAACATCCATGAGGGAGACAAAATGGTGAAGATAGCCAAAATTCAAGTCTATAGAGCTCAGTTTGAAAATATAAAAATGAATGATGTTGAAGACATTGCCAGCTTCTTTTTAAGGGTTTCAGAGATTGTGAATAACATGAAAGCTCTAGGAGAAACCATAAAAGAATGTGTAATTGTTCAAATGATTTTATGATCTTTACCATCCAGATTTAACCCCAAGGTTTCTGCCATATAAGAAACAACTGATTGGAAAAATTTGACCATGAACCAATCACTTGGAAACTTAACAGCCTATGAGATGAGACTGCCATAGAGGAAGTTAAATGTGAAGGAGGCAACCTTTAAGACAGAGAAGAAAAAAGAAGAAAAAGAAGATACATGCTTCTGCTCTGATGAAGAAGAGGCCAAATTTATCAGAAGATTAGATAGAGGCTCATGAAAGTATAAAGGTAAACTTTCATTTAAATGCTTTAACTATGGAAGAGTTGGACACTATTCTACTAAATTTCCTCATAAGAAGACAAATAATTAGACTCAATATTCAGAGAAAACAATACAAACGAACTGGTAGAAAGGGAATAGATACAGGAGAAAATCATTTTATGCTCAACAAGATAGCAGTGCATTTGAAAAATTAGATGAAAACTCAAATGAAGAAGGAACCTTTGAATTTGTATTGATGGCCAAAAAAGAGCTTGAAGGATTCCTTCTAGAAGATGAGGAAGAAGGTGAATTTCATTGTGAGGGGGAGCTAAGAAGTGCCCTGAAGGAAACAGACAAAATTAAACTAAAGTGCATAAATTAGAAATACATTCTCCTCAAATATGTAAGAGGAGAATAAAATTTAGAAGACATCATTCAATTGAAAGTAGAGCTTGAAGAAGCCAAGAAGGTAGAAGACACTTTACTTAAGAAAATTGAGGATAAAATTTAGAAGCAAGAGAAATTGGAAGAAGAAGTAGTATGCATGAGGAAGAAACTAGAAAACACTCAAAGGAAATTGTCAATAAACATTTCTCAAATGACAAGCTCTGATAAGTTTAATAACATACTAGATGCTCAAAGATATCCTTTGATAAAAACTGAGATAGGC
The DNA here is from genome assembly GCA_034641835.2 of Pinus albicaulis. Classification (NCBI taxonomy): domain Eukaryota; kingdom Viridiplantae; phylum Streptophyta; class Pinopsida; order Pinales; family Pinaceae; genus Pinus; species Pinus albicaulis. The sequence continues at coordinate 31,291,841 of CM076580.1, forward strand.
TATGAAGGAGAAACAAGTAAATTCAAAGAAACAGATAACAAGAATATCATTTTTGTAAAAGCTGTCAAGGATAATGAAGCGGCTCAGAAAGTTCCTACAGAAGTAGAAGCTAGCAATGAAGTAAATAGGAACATGAAGGAAACTCAAATGACAAATAAAAAAATAAATAAAGTGTTGGGGAAAATACTGAGAGGGGGGGGGGGGGTGAATCAATATTTACTGCATACTCAAAACTTTTCACTTTTTCATTCCTTAAAACCCATACACTACTTTCCTTACGTAAACACGCATATACACGCGGATATCTTTCATACAACTCGCGTATTAGCAGAGATCTAATTATGCAGATATTTATTAACTTAGTTCTTTGGAACATTCATTCATCTGATGTTAAGTTATCAGTAAACATGTGCAGTAACAACAAAATAAACCATCACACAAAGCATCACACATGAACACCAGGATTTTAGGTGGAAACCCAAGTCGGGAGAAAACCACCGCTGTCGTTTCTCAGCCTTCAATATTTTATTATAAAGAAAACATCTTACAACATATGTACTGGCGCAGACTCATATCAGTACGCAGGCGCCCACCTGCGCTCGTTTACCAGCCTCTCCTGGAAGGGAGCACCAACCCCCTGCTCTCGTTTACCAGCCTCTCCTGGAAGGGAGCTACAACCCCCTGATCTTGTTTAGCAGCCTCACCTGGAAGGGAGATACAACCCGCTGACTGAAGGCTACAACCCTCAGCACCAATATGGACCATGTTTCATCAATTTTCACACTGGATCCAACAACTTCAAAAGAGCACAACTTGTAGGCCACGTTTCATCATATTTTCAGACTGGACCCACTCCATACATTTAAGCACAGTCAAACATCATCAACAGATAGCAGTAACATAGCAGAACAGATCAGACATTTCTTATCACAGACTTCAGCAAACCCTAGTTTTCATACACGCTTTCACTGATGTCGTGTATATACGCGCTTCTGTGCATATCAACCCACGTATACCTCTGCACAAACTTCAGAATTGATCTCACAACCCATACACGCTTTCGCCTTATAAAACATGTGTATATACGCACTTCCACTATAATAAAGTAGCGTATAGATCTTCAAGCATTACAGAGCTGCATACTTCTTCAGATCAGACATTCAATTCAGATTCAACCCTTTACTTCAGACATATGTTCGCCTCATCACAGATCTAATCGCTTCATAAACAGATCCAGCAAATATAGATACATTTCAGATCTAGATATTTTGCTTCATCATTTCTTCATAGGTGCATCATAGATTCAGATCTATCATCAAACCTTTACCCTTTCCATACAGATATACTTCAGAGAGAAGTATTCATTCAAGCTCAGACATCCTGCACCCACACCCATCATTTGCACAATGAATTTCTTCTCTTTATATCGGTTTACCCTTTTTCAATACCATGAGCCAAAACCACATTACTTCCGATGGTATTCTTGGACGGGGTCATTTAGACGAATCATTACTCAATACAATGGGTCAATACCATGGTGGTTACCCCTGGTTTTGCACTTTATTAGCGCTTTTTCCCATACGTGACTTGGAAGGTTATTTCCCGTGTGCATACGCGACTTCTCCTAGACAAATATGCGTATTCCTTGAGACATACTCTTTTCATCATGCTTTGACACATACTGATAACTCTTCCATCATTACATTCTGTACTCACTGTAGATACATCAGATTTACATCATTTAACAAGTTCATCAAGACATATTCTATCAAGCACAACTTCATCAATTAGGTTGCCATCATCCTCATCAAGTGGGTTTCTATTCAAGGACAACACTCTATCAGGTGGGTTGTCATCAAGGACAACACTCAACATCATATTGCCAACAAACATCATATCACATCATATTTACATTATTTACCAAGTCCATCAAGTCAAGAATAACTTCATCAGATGGATTGCCATCAAGGACAAAACATGTCAACAATCTCATGTCTTCATCTTCATTAAGTGGGTTGCCATCAAGGACAACACTCTGCATCATATTGCCAACAATCTCCCCCTTTGGACTTGATGGCAACCACGATGGTGTTTGATCACCACAACAGATAGGTACATTAATAATACAATGACACCATGTCACTCTCCCCATTCTTTGACACCATTATCTTAATTCAAACACCATGTCACTCTCCCCCTTTGACATCAAGGGAAAAGGCCGGATCAAAACCAACACACTATCCCCCTTTTCTCCTCATGTAGAAGAAGCGTTCTGCAGATCTGATGTATGCTGAAGTGACCAAGCTCCCCCTGAGTTCATGCTGAATCTTCAAACATATTTTTTTCAATGAAGTGCATGACTCTATGAACTTCCTATCACTAAAGACTCATACTTACATCAAATATCCAACCAAGTGGATTTACATATGAGAATCAAGTACCCAACCAAGTGGGTTTACACATTTCAGCTTAGCTACCCAACCAAGTGGGTTTACAAAATTTGACTCAGCTACCCAACCAAGTGGGTTTACAAATTCGACAAGTCCTTACATGACTGAATATTACAATTTTACATCATGGGTCTCAACATGACCTTTTCATCAAATTACAAACATGACCAACACCAGAAAGTCCTCAAGAAAGAGAACATATTTCAGAACCATCATAATGCCAACAATGCATTATACTCAGCAAAGCTAATGCTCCCCCTGAATCTGTGCATCCAAGCATCCTTTTCATATGACTAAGGCTCCCCCTTAGTTTGTGCATCTTGAAAACTTTCACCAACAAATCATCAAGGCATCTTTATCAAAACATTAGAAATAGAGTTATGAGAACTGGAACACCACCAAAGATACCAAAGATACCAAACAGCACTGTAGCTGTGCTGAAGAAAGTTGACCCCAAATAGAAATTTGTCAGCAATCAGACATACTTTGTTTTATGTGAATGAGCTCATGTATATATGCGACTGTGTTTCATGAAATCTGCGTATCCAATACCATCTTCTATATTTTAACCAGATCTAATCCTTTGTGAGGCAGAGATAGTGTTCATCTTCTTTCTGAGATATTTGAATACTTTCCTGGAATACAGATAGATAGAACAGTGTAGTTGTGCCTTCAAGCATCATCCAATGGTTGTAGCATAAGCACATTAGTAACCAAGCCTTCAGATTCTTTGCAGCATCAATACATTCTTTCCAAGAGAAATTATCATACTAGAACAACATCTTCAAATATGTGTTAAGCAATCATTCATGTGGTCCAATATCATTAAGATCTTCAAGATTTGACATGATGTAACATATGTAGGGAAAAGGTCTCAACCATAGTAACAAGTTCTGCATGATCTATTCTTATCTCTGAATCATTAGCAGTCAGACTGATGCTCCCCCTCAACCTCTGCTCCTGATCTTCAGCTGTCATACCAATTCTCTTATCATTAAAGCATACGCGACTGTGTCTGCTGTAACTCGCATGTATACGCGACTTTTGTTCAACTAACCCACGTATGGAAAGTGAAGCATATAAATTATCACATTCCTTCATCTCCCCCTGAACATGTACTTCCTGTACCTGTCTTATTTACATCAGATGTACTATCAGAAATAAACATAACCAGAATTATCAAATCAACCATGAGAATCATCATACATTGCTCCCCTTGTGATGATACATCCCCATAATGTATCCCACATCACTTCTACAGTCATTCAGAGAAGTAAGCTTCAGAAGCTGATGACTGCAGTAGGGTCAATATTCCCTACGTTTCTGACCGGTCCTCCTTCTTTTTCCAAATTTGCTTGAAATTTCTAAGTGTGTGCTGAAAATTATCCACTTTCTTAGATCTGTTCAACCTTCATCCTTTTTCTACATGTCCATACTTGTTGCAAGAATAACATCTCATGTGTCCAGAGAAATAAGTATAAGAATTATAATGAGTATTTCTAATCTTCCTCCTTTTGCAATCAGCTGCTTTATGTCCATACTTGTTACATGAAAATCAATATCCCTTGAAGAAACTAGAGCACCTTTCTATGTAGGAACTGTTTGTTTGAGGCTGAAATGATCTGCTCCTGCAATTTGCTGCAGCATGCCCATAATTATGACATTTAAAGAATTCAACATTATTGATTGATTTCCTTTGAGTTTTCATCATTGTTGGTTGACCTTTTGTTTCTTTAAACACTTCAGGTTTTGCATTGACATCCTCTGAATCTTTAGCACTTCCTTGTGAACTAGATTCTCCTTTAACAGTTTCATGAACACCAACACCAATTTTGATAGCAGGAGACCTTTGATTACTCAGAATACTGTCCAAAATCTTAGTACTATCTTGAAACCTTAAAAGTTGAACTTTTTCTTCTAATTTACCTTTGAGAATGTTTACCTCAACCTCCAAGCCTTGGCATTGCTTCTTCATGCTTTCTTCTTTCCCTCTTCTGTCTTCTACTTGATGATTCAGATTTAGAATCTCTTCTTTCAACCCTTTTTCTTGTTCTTCAAATGCTTGCAGAAGTTCTTCATGCTCCTTATATGATTCTTCTTTAACAGAGATGATTTTTGCTTCAAGTTCTTTATTTTTCTTATTTGGTTTTTCCAGATCTTCTTTGAGAGAGATGATTTCAGCTTCAAGGCTTTCACTTCGAATGGTTACTTCATCGTGTAGTCTTTGATGTATTTCTATCTGTCCCTTAATTTTAGATATCATCTCATTGTAGGCAGATTCCTTCTCATTAAATAATCTTTGTTGATCTTTGATAACTTCTTCTAGGTCCACAGAATTACTTTCACTATCTACGCCATTTCTTGCACAAAGAAGATTATCACAAGGACCCCAATCACTGCCTGATTCATCTTCTTCAATTTCTTCTATACATGTTTTCTGAGATATCTCCTTGCTTCGAGTAGCCTTCTTCTTTCGCTTCTTTGCCATGAGCACTTTCAGATCTTGGTCAAAATCTTCTTCATCTTCACTGGACACTTCCTCATCATCTTCATTTGCATAATAACTCTTCCGCATTTCAAATTGTTTCCCTTTACCATTTTTTTCTCTATAAGGACATTTAGTAGCATAGTGACCAACTTTTCCACAATCAAAACATTTGAAGGGAAGCTTACCTTTGAATCTTCTAGTGCCAAGTTGGAGTTTTCTCATGAAATTTTCTTCTTCTTCTTCGGATATATATCTGGATTCTTTGACAACTTCCTTTTCTTTTCCTTTTGCAGATACCTTAAAAGCAGCTTCTTTGATTTGAGAAGGACCTCCTTGTCTCATTTCAAAAGCAGTCAGAATACCATGTAATTGAACAATAGTAAGAGTTTGCAGATCTTGCCTTTCTTCAATAGCTGAAACTTTAGAGTCAAATTTTGAAGTCAAGGATCTTAAGAATTTTTCCACCAGAGTAGTATCGGTTATGGTTTCACCCAAATTTCTCATTCAATTTACAATATCATCTAGACGAAGAAAGAAGCTGGCAATACTTTCATCACTATGCATCCTTAAATTTTCATATTCAATTCTGAGAGTTTGGAGTTTTGCACTTTTACCTTTGTATCTCCCTCATAGCTCAGAATGATTTTGTCCCATATTTCTTTTGCTGAATTTAGCTGCATCACTTTAGCAAATTATGGTTCAAAAATGCTTCCTAATAAGACATTCACTGCTTTGGCATTGATTTCATACTTCTTCCTTTCAGCTGCATCAGTAGGAATACTTGCCAGATATTGATAGCCTTCTTCCACGATTGCCCATACTTCTGCACCAAGACTTTGCAGATATGCTTTTTTTCGTACCTTCCAAAATATCAGATTGCTTCCATTGAATAAAGGTGGCTTTAGAGACATTACTCCTTCAAGCGATCAAGCTTCTGCAGAAGGACCCTGCTCTGATACCAATTGTTGGGAAAAATACTGAGAGGGGGGGGGGGGTGAATCAGTATTTACTGCATACTCAAAAATTTTCACTTTTTCATTCCTTAAAACCCATACGCTACTTTCCTTACGTAAACTCGTGTATACACGCGGATATATTTCATACAACTCGCGTATTAGCAGAGATCTAATTATGCAGATATTTATTAACTTAGTTCTTTGGAACATTCATTCATCTGATGTTAAGTTATCAGTAAACATGTGCAGTAACAAAAAAATAAACCATCACACAAAGCATCACACATGAACACCAGGATTTTAGGTGGAAACCCAAGTTGGGAGAAAACCACCGCTACCGTTGCTCAGCCTTCAATATTTTATTATACAGAAAACATCTTACAACATATGTACTGGCGCAGACTCATACCAGTACGCAGGCACCCACCAGCGCTCGTTTACTAGCCTCTCCTGGAAGGGAGCACCCACCCCCTGCTCTCGTTTACCAGCCTCTCCTGGAAGGGAGCTACAACCCCCTGATCTCGTTTACCAGCCTCACCTGGAAGGGAGCTACAACCTCCTGACTGAAGGCTACAACCCTCAGCACCAATATGGACCACGTTTCATCAATTTTCACACTGGATCCAACAACTTCAAAAAAGCACAACTTGTAGGCCACGTTTCATCATATTTTCAGACTGGACCCACTCCATACATTTAAGCACAGTCAAACATCATCAACAGATAGCAGTAACACAGCAGAACAAATCAAACATTTCTTATCACAGACTTCAGCAAACCCTAGTTTTCATACGCGCTTTCCTTTCACTGATGTCGCGTATATACGCGCTTCCGTGCATATCAACCCGCGTATACCTCTGCACAAACTTCAGAATTGATCTCACAACCCATACGCGCTTTCGCCTTATAAAACACGCGTATATACGCGCTTCCACTATAATAAAGTAGCGTATAGATCTTCAAGCATTACAGAGCTGCATACTTCTTCATATTAGACATTCAGTTCAGATTCAACCCTTTACTTCAGACAGATGTTCGCCTCATCACAGATCTAATCGCTTCATAAACAGATCCAACAAATACAGATACATTTCAGATCTAGATATCCTGCTTCATCATTTCTTCATAGGTGCATCATAGATTCAGATCTATTATCAAACCTTTACCCTTTCCATACATATATACTTCAGAGAGAAGTATTCATTCAAGCTCAGACATCTTGCACCCACACCCATCATTTGCACAGTGACTTTCTTCTCTTTATATAGTTTTACCCTTTTTCAGTACCATGAGCCAAAACCACGTTACTTCTGATGGTATTCCTGGACAGGGTCATTTAGACGAATCATTACTCAATACAATGGGTCAATACCATGGTGGTTACCCCTGGTTTTGCACTTTATGAGCGCTTTTTCCCATACGTGACTTGGAACGTTATTTTCCGCGTGCATACGTGACTTCTCCTAGACAAATCCGCGTATTCCTTGAGACATACTCTTTTTATCATGCTTTGACACATACTGATAGATCTTCCATCATTACATTCTGTACTCACTGGAGATACATCAGATTTACATCATTTAACAAGTTCATCAAGACATATTCTATCAAGCACAACTTCATCAATTAGGTTGCCATCATCTTCATCAAGTGGGTTGCTATTCAAGGACAACACTCTATCAGGTGGGTTGTCATTAAGGACAACAATCAACATCATATTGCCAACAAACATCATATCACATCAGATTTACATTATTTACCAAGTCCATCAAGTCAATAATAACTTCATCAGGTGGATTGCCATCAAGGACAACACATGTCAACAATCTCATGTCTTCATCTTCATTAAGTGGGTTGCCATCAAGGACAACACTCTGCATCATATTGCCAACATAAACAGTCAGCTGATAAAGGCTCATATACTCCTCAATATATAAAATTTGGAATCTATCAAAGGAGATTCTTCCCCCCTATGAAAAATGTCACTTCTTATGCCTACCACAAACTAGGACATATTTCTTCATACTTTCATAAAAGGAGAATCGATTCCAACCAGCAAAGGATGAAAAAGTTGAAAAGGCTACCTCAAGCAAACAAATGGAGAAGACAACCCTTCATCAGATACACTAATTTTTTTTATGGGTATTGTTTTTACTGTAAGGAGTTTGGCCATAAAGCCAAGGAGTGCAGAACGAATGGAAAAATATTGATGTATGGAAACTCAAGGAGATGGATGAACAATTTATGAGTCATTCGTGTACATAATTCATTCAGAAACATAATCAAATGATATAACTGGCATCAAGTTGGGCACAAGTGTAAAAAATGTCCTCTCAGAGAATGTGGTCCATCATCTCAGGAAAGGTACCAAACAAAAGGATGCATGCAGTGGAAAAATAAGGTGAATAAGTATGCCCTAGATCTAACAACTCAAGACCAGAAAATCCAATGGTATTTAGATAGTGGATGCTAAAAACATATGATTGGATATCGAAGCAAGTTTGTAGCCTTTGATGAAAAGAAATCTAGGAATGTAACATTCGGCAATGATAAAGCAGGGAAAATCAAAGGGAAAGGCTCGGTTAGTCTGGAAAATGGAAGAGGAAACACTCAAGAGGTACTATTTGTGGATGGGCTTAAAGCCAATCTGCTGAGTGTCAGTCAAATATGGGACAAAGGCTGTGAGGTTATTTTCAGAGCACAAGACTATGAAGTAAGATCAAGCACCACAGGAAAGACCTTGATCAAAGGTATTCAAACAAAAAGTAATTTTTACATAGTGAAAGAAGAGAATGAAGCTGCCACCTTAGAAAACTTGAGGAATCATGGTTATGGAATACAATATTGGGGCACCTAAACTTTGATCACATCATAAGTCTGAGCAAGAAAAATGCAATCAGAGATATGCTAGTGATAAACAAGCCTTCAATCACCAAACGTAAATCCTACCAACTAGGCAAGCAAACCCACACATATTTCAAGACCAAAGAGAAACTATCTATAAGTAGACCTCTTCATCTTGTTCACATGGACCTCTGTAGGCCTTCAAGAACTAAAGCACCAAGTGGAGAATCTTATTTCATGCTGATAATAGATGATTTTTCCAGAATGACGTGGGTAGCATTTCTCAAATATAAATCTGAAGCACTTGAGAAATTCAAGATATTCAAGGCATTGGCAGAAAATCAAACAAGATGCAAGCTAATGTGCATCAAATCAGATAGAGGAGGTGAATCCACAGACTATGATTTTGCAAACCTATGCAATCTGCATGGGAAAAAACAATACTTTACAATTGCAGGTACACCTCAATAGAATGGAGTAGCAGAGAGACAAAACAGGTCAGTACAACATATTTCCAGAGCAATGATGCAAGAAAGTAGCATTCCCCAAACCTTTTGGGCAGAAGCAGTACACACAGTTGTTCACATTCTTAACAAAGCTCATTTAAGACCAAACTATGAGAGGACTCCTTACGAATTATGGCATGGTAAAGCAACATCAATCAAGCACTTTAGAGTCTTTGGAAGCAAGTGTTTCATAAAAAATAATGAGGAAAGCCTGGGAAAGTTTGATGCAAGAGCTGATGAAGGAATATTTTAAGGATATGCATCCAAGAGTAAGGGTTACATGTGCTACAAAAAAACACTACAAAAAATTGTGGAAAGAATTGAAGTAAGATTTGATGAAGATCTACCAAACAGAACAAGAAGTACAAGATGTAGCAATCTTGCAGAAGATCGTGAAGAAGAGAACCAAGATAATGATGCTGAGCAAGACAACAGAAGATACTGAATCAAACTCAAAAGGTCACTCAAGACACACTCAAAATAATCATCCAGAGGATCAAATAATTGGGGACAAAAGTGTGGGAATCCAGACTAGAAGACAACTAGCTGAACAGAAAGAAGAAGTATACATAGCCATGCTATCTCAAATAAAGCCAAAGAAGTTCAAAGAAGCCAGCAAAGAAAAAAAATGTTTAAATTCTATGAATTAGGAACTGGACCAAACTGAGAAGAACAATACCTGGGAATTAATTCCAAGACCCACTGGGAAAAATGTCATTGGCACAAAATGTATATTCAAGAATAAGATGAATGAACAATGGTAGGTAATCAAAAATAAAGCCATACTTGTATGAAAGGGATATTCAAAAATTGAAGGTCTTGATGATGATGAAACCTTTGCCCCTATAGCCAGAATGGAAGCAATCAAAATTTTTTTGGCCTTTGCATGTTATCATGATTTCAAGGTATATCAAATGGATGTGAAGTCTACCTTCCTGAATGCAGATCTAAAGGAAGAAGTCTACATGGAACAACCTGAACGATTCTCATTAACAGACAAACATGACTATGTGTGTAGATTAAAGAAATCCTTATATGGTCTGAAATAAGCTCCTCGTGCATGGTATTCAAGGCTGGACAAATACTTGCAAAAACAAGGATTTAAGAAAGGAGGAGTAGACAAAAATTTGTACATAAAGGCTAATGAAAATGAACTGCTAATTATAGTAGTATATGTAGATTACATCATGTTTAGTAGCAACAAAGAGAAGTTAACAAAATAATTTGTTGAAGAAATGAAATCAAAATTTGAGATGTCTATGATTGGAGAGCTCACCTTCTGTTTAGGACTTAAAATTCAAAAAAAGAACAAAAGAACATTCATCTCACAAGAAAAATACTTAAGAGATATGTTGAAAAGGTTCCAAATGGAGGACTGCAAACCTGTGTCAACTCCCATGATCACTGGATGAAAACTATGTCCTAATGATGGATTTGCAGATATAAATCAAAGAATTTACAGATCCATGGTAGCAAGTCTGCTATACCTAACTGCCTCTAGACCTGACATTGTGTTGGCAGTAGGACTTCTGGCAAAATATCAAGTAGCACCAAAAACAAATCACTTACTAGAAATCAAGAGAATATTCATATATCTACAAGGAACTGTACATTATGGGCTATGGTATCGAAAAAGAAAAAGCTTCACTTTGACAACATATATAGATGCATATTGGGCTAGTTGTGTGGATGATAGGAAAAGCACAAGTGGAGGTGCATTCTATTTGGGAAAAATTCTGGTGGCATGGCTAAGCAAGAAGAAAACTTCTATCTCTCTATCTACACCAGAAGCAAAATACATAGCAGTAGCAGCATGTTGCACACAAGTAATGTGGATGAAAAAAACTCTCCAATACATGAAGGTAAGCATTGATGAACCTATTTCTATCAAATGTGACAATACAAGTGCAATAAATATATCAAAAAATCTTTTACTTCATTCAAAAACAAAGCACATCCCAATAAAGTACCACTTCCTCAGAGAACAAGTAGCACAGAAAGTGGTGAAGTTGGAATATGTACCAACAAAGGAACAAACATATAACATATTCATAAAACCTCTTGCTAAATAACCATTCGAATATCTAAGAGACCAACTAGGGGTAGTGTCTGCACATGTTACTCTCTGAAATGAAAAGAAAGCATCATTCCAGGGGGAGATCCGTCAACAAATATTGTCACAAAACAGCTAGAGCTAGTGAGTAGTGTATGGAATAGGTCCTCAGGATCAGAGTATTATGGACAAGATTTGGAAACCACACTAGGAAATGTGCAGCCCTTTGCCATTGATGTCAAAGGGGGAGGAAAAGAAAGAAAAATAAGAGTATTAAAGTATTGCCATAAATGCCAAAGCGGGAGACTGTTGGAAATATTTTCATTCATGGCAAAGGAGAAGAAAGGAGAAGCACCTGAACTATCACTAAGGCAATAGAACAAAGAAGAACCAGCAATAAGGAATTAGAGACAGAGTAGGAGGATAAAAAGGGCCTTTGTAAGTAATTTCATCTGCATATATGAGGAAACTGTTTCAGTATTACATGGGTATCATTTGGTTTAAGGTCTGTGGGGTAGACTTTTACGTTCAATAAGAAATTGTATGATTTTGTGTGTAATTGAATGAATCTATCGTAAAAAGGGCAGAACCTTTATAAGTATTCCATGTATGAAGTCAAAGAGAATTTCTCTGTAAAGACAGAGCGAGGTTTTTGAATTCGCATTTAGGGTTTTACTGTGATTGGGATCGATGGGTCTGAACCACAGATAATGAGCATGTGTGGTTAATTTCTATGGAGAAATGTTGGATGAGTGGATCGTAAGGGTAGTAGTGTTGTAGTCGAAGTGAAAGAGCAGCATTGTGAATTAAATAAACCCCATAGAATTGAAGACATATTGTGAAATAACAAGCGGAAGGAAGGCGTTTTGTGAAGGCCAAAGGGGTTCTGCACAGAATGTAATGAAGCCAAATAGTTTATGAATTTGTGTAGAGACACGGTATTGAAAGATTAAAGTGGAACTATGAACCGGAAGACATAGTCGGACAAAGATCAATGAATGAAGAATAAAATCGAAGATAAAATGCATTTGGAGCGAAACCCTTAGTCAATAAATAGAACCATGAGTTAAGAATATGGTGGGACCTTACTATTGAAACAATAAAAGTAGGTTTGAGGTGAAGACTAGTGGTTTGCACATTTCTTTAAAACGGTAAGTGGTATCAAAGAAAAAAATGTGATACATTCTAGTGCTTGATGCGTGTCTTGAAGTGGTTTATTAAAACCACCAATTTTGCATTATTTTTGTGAGTTAAGTCACGGGGTTAAAACTTTTGCGATTTCTGTCCGATTTCTAGCCATCGAAGATCGACGACGTTTGCACCATGAAGATGCATGAAGGTTAAGGCAGGGTTATAAAGCTGTGGGCCTGACTATGTGTTGGTGCAGGAATTAAAATGTTAAATATGAATTGAATGATATATGGTGGGACTCAATATTAATTATGTGATATATTATGTTAATCCAAAGTCAGATATTTTCTTGAAGGGATAGATGTGGGACCAAAATATGGTTGCGGGAGCTTGGGTGTTATTCAGAATAAGAAGGTTGAATGGAATGAGAGTGTAAAGCAAGAGTTTTATCTTTGTTTTTTTATATGGTACATAGATCAACATATAATATGAAGAGTTATGAATGTGTTGAATGAGGATGTGGGCCCAAAAGTCCCTGTTGATATATGCATTAGTGCGTTGGTTTAACAAAGTTGACGATTATGAAGTAGAAATGTTTAATTATATTCGGGACAGTGGAAGCGTTTAAAATGCATTTACATCTACAAATTATTAGTGTGGACCAAACATTATTATATAGTGGTTGGGTTTTATCCAAAATTGGGATTGTAAGACAAAAGGAATATTTGTATGTTGTAGATATATGATGGGTTGATAAAGAATTATCATATATATATAAATATATGTTATGGGCCCAAAGACTTCATTTAATATAAGTTTTGGTGACATTCGATGGCGACTGCGATGGTAAAATGCTTGTTACAAAGGTTTCATAACGTTGGATTAAAGACATTATATATATTAAATATTATGTTGGATGTGTAATGTTAAAGCCGTGATGAACATATGCATTCAAGAATTATAAGCTGAGAACGAAGTTTACTGCTTTGGGCTATTCGAATGTTAATTCGAATATGCATCCAATGGGTTTTAATATGGTTTCAAACCATATATTTTAAAAGGTAACCTTCGCATATGGAGTCGCAAAACTGGATTTTTGACCATAGCGCATAAGATGAAGAGCTACTTCCGCATTAGAGTTGCTGGGTTGAAACTGTGTTGATTTATTTTTCATAGTGTATTAAAGCATTAATTTAAACTACCAGATTTGAGGAAAAAGTAGGGGTACATGCATAGAAAGCAGGAGAATATGCAGAACTATTACACTACAACAGCAGAAAAGACAAACACACAGTGAGCCAAGAACTGAAAGGAGTGAAATTGATTTATGTAACTATAAATTTGAATGTAAATGATTTAAAATTATTTTTATTGTATTTTATGCAAAGGCAAGTCCCCGTAGGCAAATAAATACCCCACTGTAATATTGAAATGTATATATATTGTTATATTTTTTCCTGAATGATCTGGACAAATAAATGAGAAGGCAAAAGTCAAAGAGTCATACATACTCACTTCGAATTCCCTGTGGAATACAAATAGTCATGAGGTGAACTCTATAAATGATATCACATAGATATACATAGAGGAGTCAAAAAATGGAGATATGAGGTAGAGAGGGTAAGAAGAAGGAGGAGCATATAAAGAAGTTGTGAATATTCAGAGATGATATAAGGCAAATATGAAGGCTTGTGGACAACAGTTAGGAAGGATCAGAACAAAGCTGATATCCAGGTAAATCAACGTGTTTTTTTGAAAGAGTGAGGAAGTTAGTTCTTCCATATCAGGTTGTATCTTGATAGATGTCAGTTTTAGATAATTGAGGTAGGAGCCTCCTGCAGGTTGTAGCCTACAGAAAATAGATGGGATTTTGAGCTTCTCTGCAAGTTGTAGCTTACAGAATTAAGGTAGGAGCCTCCTGTGGGTTGGAGCCTACAAAAAATTAGTGGTGAGAGGGAGTTGGAGCTTTCCTTTGCATCACAACAATAATAAGATGTGGTTTTCTCCCTTATGGGTTTCGACTTATATCTGTTGTCTATATGCATGATGATTATGTGTTGATACTCTGTATTTATTATGCTTAATACCCGCTGCTCACTTATTAAGATTGTTGTTCCATTGTATATTAAGTTAATTACAAAATTATGATGTGGATGAGTATAAAAGAAATTTTAATAAGAAAATGACTACATTAAGCTGATTCACCCGCCTCTCAGTTTAATCAAGGATTCAACAGTGTGTGTAAAAAATGATCCACAAAATTGCTAAATAAAAAAATTATGAGTTCTTTGTGGGTAAAGAAGTTGAGTGGACAACTGATAATGGATTTCCTTGATTATCCAATTTTTGTAGTTGAACTAAAATATTTATTCTTGATAATACAACATTAAATAAACCAAAACTGATTGGTGTTCGAAAGTACCTTCACATTTGAAATTCGTGAACTGTTCATGAAGGATATCTCATAAATTTGGACTGTAATTAAAAAATACTGAAGGGTTTTCTATAGATGAAAACGCTAACAAGAATCCTAATACTACCTCATCCACCCACTAGTATGAATGATTACCCAATAGATAGGTATCCATAGAGATTACCTGCCTTCAGGTCTCATAAAAAATGGAGGTAGAGTAAGGAGGTTTTCTTCTAGGTAATTCATAGTTTTCAAGTAGGAAACACTCAATATATATGGGCTCTTGGGGAAATTGTAAGTTTCTGGTATATTTCCATCATGGTATCATTTGAAAATTGGTGTAGATAGGCTTGAGGAATTATCTGAAGGGTCTAGAAGATATTCCATAGGGTAATGGAAAATAAAACTTAGTCATTTTGGGAAAAACTTGCTTTATGGTTGGGGAGGTATCTCTGATGACACAAAGTGACAAACTCGGGGAAAAAATGGTTTTTGGGAAATAAAAACTATGACAAGCTTGATTACATGATTCCTAGATCGTCATTGTTATCTAAAACCTTTTCGTTTTCCCAATTCCTAAGATCATATAGGTCAAATTCACATTGAGTCTCAATTATTTTATATTTCATATCAACTAGGAATAAATTATCTATATCAAGTATGGAAGTGACCATTATATTTTATTCATCTTTATTTCGTTTTCCCTTTCCCCTATGCGAATTTTTTTTCAATTTCAGAGGAGAATTAACGAAATATAGTTACTAGGTTGCTGTTTGATTGATATTGCAGAGGGAAACAACACACAAATGACACTAGAAATCTTCAAAACACTTCAAGTTAACCTGCATAACGCAACTGGCTATTGAATAGGAAAATTAGAGTTTATCGGGACATTTTATAATGGGATTGGAGGGATCTGTAACACAATTATTATTGTTTCAGAGCATGGAAGTTGTTAGGAATTCATACGATGGCGGGAGGAATTAATTTCCCAGCGTTCACCTGATGATTGGTGTGTTATTTGAATGGTAATGGTAGGATGATATGGAGGATAGGTGACATGGACGGAGGGCATGAAGGATGATTGGTATGAACAAAGAGCATGTTGAAAGGTGTAACGAAGATGGGTCTTCATATTGATTATGTAAATATGTATTTATATAATGAAGAAGACAAAGATAATTAAATATATTTTTGGTATGCTTGCTTCATGGGTTTCATGAGAAAGGTTTTATTATAGGTCAAAACACATTTTATTGATGTCTTTTCGGCTATAAATGTATTAAAGAATCATGTTTATGATGAGTCAAAATCACACTTGTATGCCCCAATACCTTGTCACATAATCCTTTAAGTTACTGTTGGGCCACTAATTCATATTATTATTATCACTTCTTAAGATCCATTTCATCCATGTATAATGTTCGTTTATCACATTATTTATCATAATTTATTATATAATTCCATTTCATAATTATTTATGATCTTTTGGATAAGTAATACTTGTTCTCCTTTATTTTAATAAATTAATGATTATTATGCATGATTTTTCTAATGATGGTTTATTAATTTATTTTTTATAACATCACTCATGATTTTAGCCTCCAAGATCTCTTCCAAATGGTAGATTTGATTTGTAGCTGATAATAAATATTCCAACTCAGAAATTTGCACAGATAACAAGAGACAATTTTGCATTGAACGTTTTGGAAAAACAGAGAAGAATCCTGAAAAACCGAGAGATGGGTTTTGTGTAGAATGAACCAAATTAGTTTTTTGATTAGTAGATTTTGAAAAATTGGTCTTGATTGAGAGAAACACAAGGATAATCAAAGGAAAAATTTTCATATTTTATGTTTTGGCTGTTTTCCAGATTGCCCCAATTGTAATTGCTAGATTTGACTTGTTCTAGCTGAATCATGATGGAAAGATCTTTCATACCTTATCTTGCTTATTGATATTTTATAATTAGTTTATTCCCTTTGTTGTTTGTATATTTAAAAGGACACAAATCATAGAGAAGGGGGTATATACAGCAGATAGGGTTGGTAATGTAAGGAATTAATATGTGTAACAAAACATTATTTTATAAAGTTAATGCAAGATTAATTTCATGTCACTTATATGAGTTGTGAGCATATCACAACCCTGATCCAAGATTTGGGCCCACTCTCTGATCAGGTTCTGTGTATTTCATGTATATTTTTATTAACATTTTTTGTCTTATATAATATGCAATTCATGTGAGAGTAGGTGTAATTGCTAATATTCTTATTGATGTGAATGCATTAGAAGCTTTATGATTATTATTCCTATTTCTCTAGTTGTTATAGTGATTTTTGATTTTCTTAATATCGAATCCACGATTAGGATACAATTGTACTATTGTCATCTGCATATACTGTGCATGTTATCCTTTCAATAACCAATGCACCTGGATTGATAATTAATGTTGGAAAGGGTTTGAATATTCATTCACACTTGGACACCAAAATTTTGGCGTCATTGTTAGGAGGCTAACAAAGGTGCAAGAACATGATTCATATTGATCTAAGGGTAAATCTCTCATCCTAAGGAGGGAACTGCTAACCTGCTCTAGGTCATCAGTGTAGTTGTTCTATTTTTCTTTATGATTAATTTCTTAGAAACCAATCTCTCGTCCTAGGGAGGGAAATGCTACCCTACTCTAGGCCGTGAGCGTTATTCGTTTTCTTTTCTTTTCTTTCTACCAATTTCTTAGCGCCCAATTTCTCGTCCTAGGGAGGGAAAACGCTACGCTTCTCTAGGTATAAAGCTTAATATTTTGTTGATTTTATTTCTTTCTTTGTGTTTAAATGCCCAATATCCCATATTGGAGAGGAAATTTTTGCCCTAGTCCAGGTCCTGAGATTTAATAATTGTTTGAATATGTTCCTTTATCAGGTTCTATGAAAAAAGATCTAAAAAAAAAGGCTGAGGAAGACCCTCAAAACTCAGAGGATGAGGTTAGTGAATAAAGCTTCAAGAAAATCTAGAAGCCAGTCAAGGAACTTCACGATGTGAAAAAATATCCGAAATCAAGACTATATTGAAGGCTAGTTTCACTCTTTTGGTTCCTTGCAACATCACTCCACAGTTCAGAAATTCTTGGCACCATCCTTAATAGAGAAGTTGGTCTCTCATACACCAGTACTTATTAACATACATATTTCAATTTTGGGTATGTTTATACTTGAAGTATTATTTCGAAAATGGCTTCATTGGAGGTACTCTTATTTTTAAGTATATTTTATTTTTCAAGGTAAAATAGTGTAGTGTATAACATAGAATAATTGAAGACATAAATAAATATTTTTCTTTATATGTAAAAATAGTTTTTTTTGTTGTAACATGCTATTAGGGATTTGTAATTTTAGCAGACTGGTGAGACTAAAAATGCAAAAACAACATCGTTTCAACCAACTTTGGGATTCTAGGATCTAGCCCTCCTGAATATGGAGAGGGATCTCTCCAATAAGTGCAAATATGGATTTGTCTTTGAAGTTTGGGGTAATGATATTAGGCTAGTTATGAAGGACAAAGGTTTTGTTTGTTTTTCGATGGTTGAGCATGAATACTGGAGGGTAAAGTTCTAAGTGCAAAGAGTTTCAAAGGCGAGAAGTTGCAAGTGTATAGAACAGCAAGGTTAAAAGATAGATATAATGTTGGTTTTTAGTCCATTGGGCTATGGAGTCATAAGAGGGATTTAATTGAACAACAACTTCAAGAGTGATCCAAGGGGCAAGTCATCTATGTCACAAGATCATTGATATTGAAATGATGGGATGGAAACAATAAATTGTTGGAGGGGTGGAAACTGATAACAATTTCACAAGGGATTCATACTCAGTCCGAACAAGAAAAAGCCTCTTAAGTAATTATTTAAAACCAATCAAGTGCAGGGCTAACCATTGACTTCCTGGGAAAATTTGTATTAAAGTAGCTTAATTGACAAACAATCTAGTAATCCACATAATTACCTTTAGAAAGTATGAAAACACATAAGAGAAAACAAAAGGCAACTTAAGATCAGATAAAGTACTTTTAAACCTAGTCTTCTTCCAGCCAACACTAAGGGAAACTTTAAGAATCTGCCTTTGGAGAATAGAAGCTAGAAACAGGGCAAACCATCACTTTCTAGTCTAACTTTAATAAGAAAATAAGGAATATAACTTTCAAGAACAATTCTTAAAGAAAACAGTAGGATGAGGGAACTACAGCATTCCTAACTGCTTAAACTGTATTGAATCATTCTTAAACAAAAAAATAAGATGAAAACATTAAGATAAAGATTTTCAGTTAGAGAAGGGAACTGATAAACAATAAATCCTAACTCTGTAAATGTTGTTCTTTATCGGAGAATAGTGAACAATATGGCATACTTAGAAGGGAAAAAAATTAACAAAGAAAGGGCACTTCACCAGTAATATAGACCAGGATCCCAAGAAACATCTTGTTATTGATGTCAAACCAGTTATAGTCTTCAAGTCTAGGGTTTCATTTCAGCAATCATCTTCACTATTCATCCAAACTTATCTATTACAAACAAAGATTCAAGGGCCAGTGAATAATATTTACAATCAGAATTTTCAGGCTCAATTACATAACAATGCTCAGCAATGTGGTCAACCAACATCTTCTCATCTTCTACAATAGTATTTATAGAAGGATGAGGAGGTAGGATATAACAAAAGATCTCAAGGATCATTAATACAGATTAAAAGACTTCTCGGCCCTTTGAGGGGCTCGATGGAGAAGTGTACAGGTGGACTACTGTATTAATGTTTACAGTTATGAATTCAAACTCGGTGGGAGCCTTATTTGAATTTGATGCTCTACGTGATGTGTGGAGTAACTCTGTAGATATTTCTGCATTAAAGTTCCTTGCAGAAGTAACTCTTTGGCTGCGTTGGAGGCAAAATATATGAGTTCGAACAATAAATTCGGCCTCTGTTGAATGCTTTGAGGCACAGGTGTCACTCAAGGTAGCCAGAAGGAATCAATTCGCCTCAAGATGCAGTGGTAGAGGTCCTTTCTGCCTGTCTAACACTTATGATTTTCTATTGACTGTGTTTTAATCTAGGGAATTAGGCTTTTGATAAGCATTCTTAGCCGTAATTCCCCAAATCTGTCTTTAATATTCTTCTTTCTGCGCTCTTTTCTTCAAATCTTATACTTTTTAAAATTGCGTTCTAAACGTAGTGTCTTGTCAATGTGCAGAGCCACGCAGGGCCTTTATAGTATCGGCACCCATGGAATGTTGATAAAACATCGAATCCAACCTTGTGAATTGTTTTCTTTTAATGACTTAAGGCACGGGAATCATCATTCCCGGCCCCTGTCCTTTCTTCAATATAATAGCGAAAACCATTTAAAACCTACATAAAACATAAAACAATTAATAAATCCTACTTTTTTAGGTTTAAACTAATTTAGATGGCAGGGAAAAAGCATAGCCGTTGGATGAAAGCATCGAGCAGCGAAGATCGGTGCAAAAAGGAAAAAGGCGAGCATGGAGAAGAAATAAGGCGGGATGGTTTTAGAACGTCCGATTCGGACACGTGGACGATCTGGATTTATTCGGGAGGTCACAATCAAGGAATCACAATCGAGGGTAGCGAACAAATGAAGCGATTTGAAACTTGCGATGCGAGTTTGCACAGACCGTCGATCTAAAACTTATATCAAACGTGGGAATTGAAACGGGGTATAGCTGATCGACAGGGGTAACAAATGGATGTGATAGAAAATTTGCAATGCGATTACGTGATCGGGAGGGCAAAAGCGATTAGGTGATGGCCATTGATCAAAGGACGAGATCAACGGTGAATAATGAATCAGGGGACCCACGGATAGGAGGGACAAAGAAAGGTGTGCGATTAATCATTGCGATGTGATTGAAATCACCAATGCGATGGAGTGATGGTCGTTGATCTAAGCACGAGATCAACGGCGGGGAATTTATTTTTAGAATGAAAGGCAGAAACCCTTATAATACACAAAAACCCAAAGTTTTTAATATAAACAAAGGTTTAATGGATCAGGGTGAAAATAAAATATATACAAAGGATAGCTACCCGCCTGCGGGACCTTTGGATATATGAAATGAAAAGGGCCCGGGGCTTAGTAAATTAGAGGCCAATCGCAATCAGAACTGTGGGCCTGGTCTTTTTAATCTACCCATTTGAAATCTTGCGATGCGATTTAGCACCTGGGGTCTTTAACACTTGGGCTTGGGGAAAATCACTTGAAATAGTGGTGGGGTGGATTTATGATAAATAATACCCAATCGCATCGGAACTTTGGACACAGGTCTTTTTGATCAACCCATTGTGAATTCTCCAATTGCGATTGTGTGATCGGGTCTTTTTAATCTACCCATTTTTCATATTAAAACACGTGACTTTGGTTTTTTAAGTTAAAAACTTAAAAAAGTGGGTTTTCCAACTTTACAAAAGAAATGGGTGATCAGGAAGAAAAATTATAAGGTTTTTTAAGTGCTAAGGTGGGCCCACAGGACACGTATATAAAAATGATGCGATCAGAGGTTTTTTTAACACGAAGGATTAATCGCATCGGGGTCTTTCAATATAAAACCAATCACATTGGAACTTTGAATAGAGAAAAAAGACTTTGTGCATTTGAATATTTCCGATGTGATAAGCATCAAGAGGGTTAGCACTTGGTTTTTATGACAAGGGCATGTGTGCAGAAGTGGTTTAGGGGGCTTGGCTAAAGGGGCTTAAGTTCATAGTAAAGACTTGCATTTTTTATGAATTTTTCATGGTTTTCTAAGGAATCGGGGGTTTCGAATTAGTTAAAAAATTAGTTTTTAACTATGGAAGGGTGATTTTCATGAAGGGAAGAAAGGAAAACATGGAAAAATAGAGGAAATTCATGGGGAAAAAGGGAGCAAATGAAGGTCAATTTTGAAAGAAGGGAAAGGGAAAAAATGATGATTTTGTAACAATTTCTTCTCATGATTTCAGCAGAATTTATGAGTATGAAAATGGGAATAGCAAATGAAGAGTTGGTATAGAGGCATGAGGCCTAGAAAATTTTTCAAGAGCCAACAATTTTTAGTGATAATTTTTTTTTCCTTGGAGGCTCAAAAAGTCTTAGCCACCTTTTGGTATAACAAATATTATAGGTGGCTAACATATGTTGTGAAAATTAACATCAGTGTTCAATATTTGGATTTATTTATGTATGTAGATGTACTATATTAGATAATAAAATTTCTACAAACACTCATATTCATTTTTTATCACCTTCTTGGAAAAATTCCTTGATTGTCATATTTTATGCCCTGCGGGCTTGATGAAAATTCTGGAAAAATAGTTGGGATAGTCATGTTTTGAGCAAAAAAATTGACATATTTTCAATCCATGTTTCTATCATACGTAGCAATGTATGTGTAATTTCTAACCCAATTTTAATCGCTCAATTTGGATTTGAAACAAAAACATTATGACCAAAACAATGACAACATGTCTAGTAGGCAGCTCAACGACAGAGTTGGGAAAATTGGTTTTTTGACGCCTAAATGACTTGATTTTGGAAAATTGTTTCTATGGTATATTCCTCTATTAATATAGTTTACAACATAATTTTAATCACTATTTTTTGATATTTGATGAGAAAGGTATGACCAAAATACTGATTGTTTATCGTAAATCAACACTCTTGAAACTCTGTTTTTCGAGCTGTTCAATAGTGTATTTGACCCATGAATTATTATTTTGTTCAAAACATATTACTATTTGGGATAGCTACGTGAATTTAATTAAATATCCAATTTTAATCAGTTCAATCCTCCATCAAATGAAAAAGTTATGCTTAAAATATCAATTGTTGGTATGAGCTGGAAAATCGAAAATGACTTTGTTATACAGGTTGTTTTAAGAAAATTTAACATACCATTATATGAAAATTTTAAAATATGTTTCTATTGGAGAAATATCTCTAAATTAAATTTCATTTTTATTTTTAATCACTCAAATCAGACGAAAAACAAAGTAGTTATGATTGAAACACTACTAGTTAGTATGGTTGGCCACCACTCCCTTGTAGGTAATAAATTTTCTTTGTTTATCTTTCAGTGGATTTGTTTTACAGAGTAACTACTTGTTATTTTATTTTTCATTTGTCTTGAATTATGAGATCCTGTGCATCTCTCTTCTTCAATCATTTTATGTTTTATTGCAGGTAGAGGCTCATTTTTTTGCAGGTCTCGAGAGAATAAATGAGGTCAATTTATGAACAAGTGATTTTTTAAGACAATGATTATGAAATAAGAACATTTTAAAAGACCTTTCCTCATAGGGAGTGAAAAACATAAATATTTTTCATCAATTAATGGATTTATAACATGAGGAATTTATTTCTATTTGAAGATCCAAGTCATTTCTGAAAAAACATTTTTTCCATTCATTCACCATTTACAAACAACATTGTTGCAACAAAAATCATAAGCATTCAAACATAAGTTATTTATTTATTTATTGGTTTTCAAGAAAGTGTCATTTATTTTTTTTTATTTCTCTTATGTTTTTATGCTTCAGGTATTGTTTACTTCAAGGTCAATTTTTTTTTTTCTAAAAATAAAAGAAGAAAGTTCCTAGGTTTCACGATGTTGTTACTTTGAAAAAATTCCAAGTGCTGGATGTGGTGACTCCATCGGTGCTATGACTCTATCACTACTCTTACTTTTTCACTGTTGTTACACCATTAATGTTGTTACTCCATTACTATTGTGACTCCATCATTGTTGTTACACCGTTAGTGCTGCTACTCTGTTACTGTTGTTACTCCATTAGTGATGTTACTCTGTCGGTGTTGTGACTCTGTCATTATTGTTACTCTATCACTGTTGTTACATCGTTAGTGTTGTGACTCAATTAATGCTGTGACTCTATCACTGCTATTACTCCTTCACTGTTGTTACACTATCATTGCTGTTACTCCATCACTATTGTTACTCCATCATTGTTGTTACTCATTCAGTGTTGTTACTCCTCTGATCTTCTTACTCTGAAAAAATTTCTAAGTATCTAGTGTTGTTACTCCAAGAAATTTTCTAAATGTCGGGTCTTGTTACTCCTCTAATAATTTTACTCCTCCAGTGATGTTATTCCATGGTGACATTTTTCTAAGTACTTGGTGTTGTTACTCCTATAGTGTTGTTACTCTACGAAGGTAAGTTTCCAGATACTTCCTCGAACAACTCCATAGATTTAATTGGTATTTTACTTATGACATGAAAAACTATGACTCATGACAGACATACTTTAGTTGTCAGGAATAATTCACTCTTAACTCCTAATTAATTTTTAAAGTGACTAGTCCTCCTTCATGTCACCTTGCTAACATCGTTCTTTTTCTCTTTCCCTGTTATTACCTAAGTCATTGTTGTTGTTACCACAGTAACAACTATTGTTGTTAGCCAATTTTCACGTTGAATTCAAAATATGTAGGTCCTTCTGATTTTTTTTTCTCTTTCGTGAATGGGAAATAATTTTAATGATCTAGGCCCTCTTTGAAATAATGATTGGGTGGTGAATTTATCTTTTTTATATATAAACATAATATTATTTTAAGGAACAATTATGAAAATATTATTTCATCATGCTACTTTTGAACTTTCCTAATTGGTCAAGTCCTTGGTCTTGTAAAAATTATGATGATGACCAAAAAATTGTATCTAATCTTTCTTGCATTATTTAATGAACTATTCCTCAACCCCAATAATAGAAATGAAAAATATATTTATCAACAGACATTTGAAGGTTATTATTTTTTAGAAGAAAAACTATCAAAGTTGAAAAGACTTACTACACGATTTTTTACGCCATCCCTAGGTCTTAAGGAGCTGACTTGCCACCCCATCTATTAAGTATTATTTTATTCATTAAAAATAACCATAGTTTAATTTTAAACATAAATAGTAAACTAGAGGATACGAGGTCCCATAATGATCCTACCTACCATGATTATAGGTCCCAATAAAGTGACATTACCACTGCTGGTCACCAAGGCACGGTAATGGCCTTTGGTCATAAAAATGAAGGACAAGAGGTCTCATCATGAGCTGTCTTTTTCACTTTTGTTAGCTCCGATGAATGGAATTGTTATTAACTAGTTACCACACCAGAACAATGATCTTCAGGTGACATCTAAGTAAATTGAAAGGATTTTGTAACTATGTACTTATTTCTAATAAATGGGACACTACCATCTCAATGGGTTAAAAAGGCATCCCTTTCGAGGTTATGGATTCTTGTTGGCAGCAATGGCTATGCTTATGGTATAGAAATTAATTTAATACGCTAATCTAATTGGTTACCTTGTTTTCTCAAATCTAATTTCCGATAAAGCCAATTGTTTCATATACAAGGTTTTCCAGAATTCATGGTTCATGGGGTGATATTTAATCAGTTCTTAGATGATGGTGGTTGTGGTTTATATCCATTATTGAGTTATAAATATTTAATTTACATGTCTGGGATGAAGCTTTTAGGATATTTTACATTTTACATTTTGTATCATCTAATCCATCATTCCTTTATTCTACAAGTATCATACATTTAACCAAAGATAGTTGCTTTTCCTAATTAATCACCATTTACTCATAGGTTAACAACACCATTATTGTTTTGTGGTGCAATAAAGAGGCCTAATTCTGATTTTCAATCCCAAGTAATTGGAGAGCCCTACAGAAGCTAAGTTTGAGATAAATAATTATCATAATTTACATGCTCATAACAACCAAAGCTTATGGGTATATGGAATGCATATTTTCCCTTCTTATCAATTATTATGCCATGCCATTCACAATATGATTATGTCACTTTCATATTTAATGAGGTAATTGAGGTGATGAATTATTGATTAAGGATACTCATGAGATATTTTATAGATGACAGGGAAACTAATAATTTTTGTGGAAGGAAACTATGCTACACTTTCTGATTAATTTTTTTCAGCGTGCATAGCTTCTACCTTCCGCATCACTATCAACATCAGCTCAGCCTACGTCAACATTGAAAATGTTAATCCATAAATGCCATTCCACATTTTTACGAAGGTAAAACTTGAGGCAAAATAGCATAAGTTTTTTATTTCTGAAAATTTCAGGAGAATGTCATGAAAAACCATTGATGATTATTCACTCATATTTTTCAACCATTATTTCCCCTTCTTTACCACTTCCCATTTTTCAGAGACAAAATATTTCAGTTTGGTGGAGTGTTACTTTCATTATCATGAGCATGCCATTAATATTCTTTATTGTTTCCTTATTCATTGTCAAAATCTCCTTTATTACATGTTGTTATACACCAAACAAATATTTCAATCATGATTGTAGCAACCACCTCAATTTGTCTTCTACTGTAGCATGAGTGCATGCTAATTCTCCAGTTTTGGGGAGGGTTGCTATGCATGATGAATGATTTCTCATTTCTTCCTCATTTAACATATAAAGTCCTTAAATTTATTTGTGTATATCCTTAAAACTATCAAATGGATTATGATGATTTTTGGACAACAAAGAGGTGCCATTAAACCCAAAAAATTTCAGGGTAACCCAATTTGTTAATTCCAAAAAAATCATGCATTATTACCTTCAACCATTTTGCTGATATACTAAAATCTGTTCACTTCATTGATATTATTTTTAGATTGGAGAAGCATTGATATAGTATAATTTTTCTTACAAAATTTCACCAAAATTCAGTTAGTAATGAAGTTTGTTTTTTCTTGTATCATACTTTTCTGCAAATTCATATACACATGGTTTAAAGAATACATGAAAATTGTTTTAAGGACGCAATTGGGGTAGAAGCCTTACGTTCCAACAATATCATGCATTCGGGTAAGAATTTTGATTATTTTACTGCAACATGATTAGTACAGAGGCATTGGGTTGCGTAAGGACATGCAACATGTACATTTTGGGGGAGATGCTAGGCCACTAATTTTTATTATTATTGTCACTTCTTAACATCCATTTCATCAAATTTTAATGTTCTTTTCTCACATTATTTATCATAATTAATTATATAATTAAATTTCATAATTATTTATGCTCATTTGGATAAGTAATATTTTTTCTCCTTTATTTTAATAAATTAATGATTACTATGCATGATTTTTCCAATGATGGGTTATTAATGAATTCGCTATAACATTACTCATGATTTTAGCCTTCAAAATCTCTTCCAGATTGTAGATTTGATATTTAGATGATAATTAAATATTCCTACTGAGAAATTCATTGTGATAATAAGAGACAATTTTTCATTGAATGTTTTGGGCAAACGAAGAAGAATCTCGAAAGTTTGAGAGATGGGTTTTGTGCAGAATGGACCAAGTTAGTCTTCTGATTGGTATTTTTCTGAAATTTGGTCTTGATTAAGAGAAATGCAAGGTTATTTGAAGGACATATTCACATATTTTCTGTTGTGGCCATTTTCCAAATTGCCCCAATTGTAATTTTGAGATTCGACTTGTACCAACTGAATCATGACGGAAAGATCTTTTAGATCTCATCTTTCTTATTGATATTTTGTAATAATTTTATTTCCCTTTTTTCTTTGTATATTTAAAAGGACGCAAATTAGACAGAAGGGGGGATATAATGCAGATAGGGTTTCTAATGTATGAAATTGAGGTGTGTAACAAAAATTTATTTTATCAAGTTAATGCAAGTTTAATTTCATGCTATTTATATGAGTTGCATATCATAGCACTGATTGGAGAGTTGGGCCCACTCTCTAATAAGGTGTTGTGTATTTCCTATATACTATTATTTCTATTTCCTCTTTTGTATAATTTCCAATTGCTGTGATAGTAGGAGTAATTGTTGATATTCTTATTTCTATGAATGCATTACAAGATTTACGATTATTACTGCTATTTCTTTGGTTGTTACAGTGATTTTTTGTTTTCTTACTATTGAATCCACGATTAATATAATTGTACTATTTTCATCTGCATATACTATGTGCGTTATCCTTGCAATAACCAACGAACCTGGATTGATAATTAATGTGGCAAAGGGTTTGAGTATTCATTCACACTTCAACACCAACAGTTATGTCTCAGGATTAGCATTGATGTAACCCCTCGAGATAGTGAACAAGTCAACTTTAATACTCCTAGACAACTTGAATCAAACTAAGGCCCTCATGTTAACTCAAAAGAAGGATATGTACTATATATAAGAGGGGTTTGTAGTTCATTTGTGAGAAGAATCTCTAATAATTATAAAGAAATATGTGAGGTACAGTATGTGGTTAATGTGGATAAAATAAGTAATATTCCAGCATAGCCTGAAGGAAGTATAATATAGAAGTAAAGAACTATTGTTCTTATATTCAATTCTACAATAAATGTGTGGATTTCAATGCATAAAAAGCGATGTGTATACCATATAAATGAGGTCATCTTCAGCGTGAAAAGAGGTAGTTATAAAGCATATCAATATTTTTTCATTGATGTGAAAATAGCCTATATACATCTCAGTCCTAAATTATCATATCTTAAAAGGGAACCAAAGCTAAGTTCTCCAAGTAGGAAAGCTACTACAACATAACCAAGGGTTCAGTCTTAAAGGGTGTTGAAGGTAGGCCGAGAAAGAGATTATAGGAGAAGGAAAAGAAAGACTCTAATTGAAAGGAAGTCACTGAGTAGAGATGGAGAGCTGTATTCTTGGCGCTGAAAGGTGGAGACCAGTACAAGAAATTGTAAGAAATTAAATTCAACTCAAGGAGGCATCAAATATGTAGTGACAGGTTATTGGAGGCATACATAGGTCAAGGTTCTATGTAATATTACTAAATTAGAATGCAACTAATAGGAATATTAATTTTTCTCTTAACATATAGTTAGATGAATAAAGGGGTAAGGAGGCCCATAAGTATCTTAAGTAGGCATAAAATCCCTCTTATTGTGAAAGGGGATCATGTAAATAACTGGATCAAGCACCCTGTTGCGTGAACAAGGGCTAATACATGTGGACAAGGTCAATTTTGACCATGTCAACAACACTTATATGGGAAGAGTGGATCATCAATAAAGACCGCTCAATGTGAATGAGGATCAGTCTAGCTAGTCAGAATAAAGACACCTTGGGTGTGAAAGGAGATAACGCATGGAGACTAAGTCATGGTTGACCAAATCAAACAACACTATAAATAGAAGAGTGGGACTAATGAAGACAACACAATTTTGGAGGAGGAGCCTTTGTATGGAAGTAACCTCATAAATGGGTGGGACCCATGGAGAGAAAGCTCATCATCTATATAATGGAGAGAATGGTGGCCATATGGGACATGATTGAGAATATGATTTTATGATTCGTTCTATTTTAAATTATTTCATGCTTCAGTTTTTTAGCTAAGTTTGTTGCACTATTTAGTGGAAGGATTTTC
Source organism: Pinus albicaulis (assembly GCA_034641835.2). Lineage (NCBI taxonomy): Eukaryota > Viridiplantae > Streptophyta > Pinopsida > Pinales > Pinaceae > Pinus > Pinus albicaulis. The sequence goes on from CM076580.1 coordinate 31,321,135, forward strand.
TCATGCGCGAATTCCCCACTCTTGCTTGAATATCTTGTTTAAGAAATCTGACATGTGCTTTCTGAACTTAATTTCCACCATCTCGAACTTTGTGAAGTAGTCACCTATAGCTATAACACAGTCCCTTGTATAAAGTGCATTATTTCTCATGTTGTTGCAGTGGAAGGGGTTAAACCCTTGCATTTTGAGCTAGTTTCCCTGAAGGAGGATCAACCTTTTTCCCAGAAAGCTAGTAGGAGGAGCTACAACCATTTTAGGAGGAGCTAGATCCATTTATTTTTATTATCAGCCATTTTTATATATTTATTTAGCCATACAACGTGGTTCCACCATAGATCTGCAGCTCATACTTCTTGTACATCATGTTCATCAAGAAACCCTTGCCGGGTCATCTTGGATTTATGTAAAAGAGACTAGATATCTGTTTTTGAGCTTTATACATTAATATATTAGCAGATCAGAATTTTCTCTCGATTTATAAGTATAAGCCCTAAGTAAACTGCATTGTCTCGAACTTCATTATTTTTGCGTTGTAGTAGTCATGGGGCTATAATGTTTTTGAGTTGTTTTGGGCATGGGAGGCCTATTTAACTAGGAAAAAGTGATTTTCTTGTGATTTCGTTTTGTATTTGGTTGTTATAATGTCTGATGTAAAGGATCCATGGGTTGAATTTCACTGTTAATGCATATATTTCTGAAAAATGTGTTTTTTGTGCATATACTGTTGATTTTCCCATTTGGGAATATTACAGTGGTATCAGAGCTCTAATCTTGGCTCAGCCTGTGTACTTCAACCATTATGGAGTATTCTCATGGGAAGGAGAGGATCTTAAAAAGAGGTCAAAGAAAACCCTTATTTTCTAAACAGAATAATCTCTCAAAACTTCTTCTTCAAACTCTACTAGGTATGAGAAAAGACATCAAATAAATGAGGAGGAAAAAACATGGAGATCCCTCAAGAAGATTTATGCAGGAGGAAAGATCCAGATCCTCATACTATGGGTGTGAGAATTCAGCCACATCATCATATTTACAACGCTGTACCAACCATATGGTCATGACAAGTGAGATGGAGAAAGAAGATGTGTCAAAGAAGGAGACTCTTGGGGATTATTAGCAAGAATATGAATCTCAATCTTTGAGGTTCAAAGATCACTTAAAATTCCAAGGATTTTTCAAGATCAAGGAGGAAAGGAGCACAAGGGGAAAGAAACATGGTGTGGGTATACTCTTTCTATCTAATTTTGATGGATCACCTAAATGTCCAGCTAGGGCTTGGGTGGAGGAGCTTAACACCTATGTTCATCAACATCAAGTTTCAGAAGATGAAGCCATCAAAGTAGAAACACTACATTTTGAAGGTAAGGATTATTCTTGGTGGTTGTTTGAATCCTTTTCATTAAAGAATGCAAATACGTATACTTATGCAATGTTCACTAGGAGAGTAGTGGAAAGGTTTGACGAAAATTTTTATGAAACATATTTGATGGAGCAAATCAAACCAAAGAAAAACAAAATTATTTCCATTGGTTGGAAGGATCTATAAACCCAAATACATTTCAAAAAACCATTAAGGGGGATGAAAACTTGAATGAAACTTTGCCAAGGGCGAGATCCCCATTGCATGAACAAATTTCTCCTTCAAGGGAAGATGAAGATCTAAGGTCTCTCATTGTTGATGAGGCATTCTAAAATATTGATGAGGAGGAAGAGAAGGTAGTAGGTAACACCACTGTCCTATCAAGGGCACATCCAGTACCTCATGAAGAGGAAGATGGATAATTCACTCCAAGGAGGGAAAATCTTGCACTATTGCAAAGAGTTCCAAAGAATTTCACATATGGAGGTCATGGCACAGTCCATGTGCAACATGTATCATCATTGAGAAATTGTGAGATATTGAAGATAAAAGGAGATGAAGGGGAGGATAAGCATCATATGATGAGGAGAACACACCCCTCTCTATTTCAGAAAATCGATGCACAAAAGAGGCAGGAGGATTTGTGCAGTGAGGGCAAGGATAAATCAATCCATACACATATACATCATCCTCAATGCCTTGATGTCTCTTTGCATGGAGGCATTCCACCAGGGACACCCCCTGATTAGAATATGAATGAAGTGTTCTCTCAAATTAGCATAGCAGTGACATATATGGCTAAGGATGGAACCTTGGGAGAAGTTATCACAGTGCTGAGAACCATTGATGGGTTCCAAGGAGGGGTGAGAAATTTTCTGATATGGATATTGGTATCTTCCACTCATCTATTTGCGCTAGAAAAGGAGGATTTAGAAATCTATGATAACATGAGCATGGTGTCAAATGGCCAGTCCATAGCTTTGGAGCAGTAAATGATACTTCTACAGATAAAGAATATTTCTGAATATGACAAGAGGATATTACCACTCTTGCATGCATGGGCAAAAATATGGAGGTTTTGGAAGAAAGATACCTTTCAAGAGGAGGTTGACTTGTCTATACTTCAATCTTGTCTTGAGCAAGATCAGCTGTAAGAGAGACAAAAAAGAGGGAGTAAGAACACTCCGACATGTGGCTTTGGCATTAAGCATGTCAAAGTGGAGAACCATGTTACGGTAAAAGCTTCATTTCAGATTTCTACAAAGGTGTCATTGTTGGGAAGCCTAGATGCATATTGGGAGTCCTGAATCTTAGTAGAATATTCCAAGAACCTCTTCACATGTAAGGTTCTTGATGGGAAAGTGATGGATAGAAGGTATAGAGTTGTTACACCATTTTTTGGCCATCTAACCTACTATCATTAGATGGACCCAAGTACACCATGTAAGGCAAATTTTACCCTAAGTAAAATTGCTTTCTCTATGTGAAATAACTTAATAAAATACATTTATTAGGTTGTTTATGGTCTAAACAGGAAACCCCAAAAGGAAATATTAAAAAAACCTATATTTGTTTGATTTTCCTGGTCATGTTTAACCCAAAACCAAGAAATTAATTAGATAAATCTTTATTTATCTTATTATTTTCTAGGAATAATTATTTAAATCTTATTTAAATAATATTCCTTGTTAAATATGACTAAATCACCCATAAATAATTAAATAAATAATTATTTATTTGATTTTATTTCAACCACTTCCTTAAAATAATAAATAAATCATTTATTTATTTATTATTCACAAATAAAGGGATTTGACCCAAGTCAAATAATTTTTCCCTCCAAAAAATATAATAAAATATTCCATAAAAGGTGGATCTAGATTTGGTTAATGTTATTTTAATCATGCACCAAGATCTAGAATGACCCAATATTTTGTTATAAATAGGAAGGTTTTCTCCTACCATTCTTCACCTTTTGTTGCCTATTAGATCACTCTGGATCTATACTCTTGGTCTGACTTTGAGCCATTATCATTGTCATATTTTCCATTTTTTGCTGTGTGAGCCCCCTTTGACTTCTATCTTTGTCTAGGTTTTCTACATCAACATGAGAGAGAAATGCTAGATCTGAAGTGCTAAGGACTTCCAAGAGCCCATCCCATTGAGGAGAATTGGAAACACCTTATTGTTTTCTTTAATACAAAAATTATTTCAAAAAATATTGTTCTTGTCTTGTCTATTGGATGTATGGAGAAAAACCTTGTTTTTACTGCTTAATGTCTTTTTATGCATAGATCTGGTTTTTTGCAGCACTTGTCTTGATCAAATAACTACAGATTTGAAGATATTGGCAGCCATATTTGATGTTAGGGCTATAAGTTATGCGTAGCTAAAGTGGTATTTTTTCGTACACTTCGACAAAAGATTCATACTAACAAGAGTGGTTGATGGAGTCATTTACTTCCATGATCAAATCTACTTGACTAAAGACTCCAAGATCAAGGAAAAACTACTATATACAGCCTATGAGATATTTCTTTCCAATCCCACTAATTTCATTAGAGCATAGTGTACTATCTTGGAGGGATTCATGTGGGAAGACTTCAAGGAGGAGATGCACTATTAGATGAGGAAGTCCATAGATTATCTGCAGATTGAGGAGGGACATAGCTCTTGGGAAGAGTTATCATTACGACCTCCTTGTTGAATGGGTGTGACAGGGAGATCATCCATGAGCTACCTCTCTGATTCAAACCAAGTGTATGGTATGGATTGCATTTCTGAACATCATGATATATTTTCTATATACTTGTATTTTCTTACCACATATTTGCAGGGAATTTCTCCAAGAGGGGGTTATCTTTCTTATTTACCGCATGGGCTACTTGGAGCCATGAGAAAGGGTGATGTTGACCATTCCCTAGAATATTTTGGGGAGATGGCGTAATTTTCATGGTGTTATTCATTAACACCACCCATCATACACCTTCTCCAAACATGCAAGAAGAATGGGGCAGAAAACAAGTGGTGGGAGAAACACTTGTTATATCATATTCTATGGTAGTTAGTACGAAAAATGTGTTGGTTGCACATAAGGGACCATTTTCATTCTCCCTTATTACATATGGAAACTAGCATGACTTTAATTATTATTCCATATGCTAAATATGTTCTTACCTTTGCTGGGAACATGATTGGAAGGGAGACACATTGGCTGGATGTGTCATTGAGGAATGAAATTTCCTACACCTTTGGTGTCACATTCCTCAAGAGGACCATGGGAGATAAGATGGCCACTATAGTAGATCACTTTTTTATTTATGAGGTGGGCCATATGCTTGTTTGGAGAATTTGGGACATGCCTCTAATGAGCATTTCGGAGGAGATTTTCTATGAATTACCAAGTGGGGAGGTGATTCATTTCATTTGGACAATAGCATGGAAATGGGAGTCTTTCATTGATAATGAAGTCCCCTAGGATTTCCATCACTTCTACCTTGAGGAGGCCATTGAACATAAAGAAGCTCTCCATATATACCTTCCATTATTTCATGATGAGAGCCATTTGGTTTATCCACCAAAGGCCAACTTACACATTTCGAGGGAACCATTGGAAGACAAAATGGTTGCAGAATATTTGAAGCAATGGTGGAGACTTCAGATGGGGACACCATAAGAGGAGGAGGAGAGCTTTTGCACCACCCTTGTAGTTGCTTGAGGACAAGAAAAAATTGCGAGGGGAAGACTGTAATATTCCTAAATTAGCATGCAGCCAATAGGAATATTAATTTTTCTCTTAACATATAGTTACATGAATAAAGGGTAAGGATGCCCATAAGTATCTTAAGTAGGCATAAAATCCCTCTTAACGTGAAAAGGGATCATGTTAATAATTGAATCAAGCACCCTCATGTGTCAACAAGGGCTAATACATGTGGACAAGGTCAAGTTTTACCAATTCAATACCACTTATATGGGAGGAATGGATCATCAATAAATACCGCTCAATGTGAATGTAATATCTCAAAATGGGAATGCACAAAGAAGCCTACTAAAATAATGCACTCCTTAGAAATATGTGCACTGAAATAACGGAGTTTTAAGAGCATGAGCAGGAGACCAATAAGAAGAATCAAATTTAATATATACAACAATATATTAGATCCATAATGAAGCTCTTATAGTATACAACAGAATGTAGAAGACAAAATAGAAGAAACTCCTCAAAAAAGAGGGCTGCAACACATGTATTGACTGCAAAATAGCTTTGACAACGTTACTTATAAGAGCTGTAGTAGTTGTATATTACACTCCATATCTAGAGCAGATATGTTTCTTTTTATGATTTTATGATTGGGTATGTTTATAATTATTGCATGATTCATATTTTTAGCTAATGTTTTTGCACTATTTAGTGCAAGGGTTTTATCATACAGGAATTCCCCACTCTTGCTTGGAGATATTGTTTAAGAAATATGAGAGGAGCTTTCTGGACTTCATTTCCACCATCTGAAACATTTACAAGTAGTCCTCTATAGCTACAACATTTTCCCTTCCATAAACTGCATTATTTCTCATGGTGTTGCAGTTGAAGGGGTTAAACCCTTGTATTTTGAGCTAGTTTACCTGAAGGAGGATCATCCATTTTCCTGGAAAGCTAGTAGGAGGAGATACGACAATTTATTTTTATTATCAACCATTTTTATAAAATTCTTCAGACATACAGCATGATTCAGCTATATATCTAAATCATATACTTCTTGTACTTCATGTTCATCAAGGAACCCTTGCCGGGTCATCTGGCTTTATGTAAAAGGGACTAGATATTTGTTTTTGAGCTTTATTAATTAATATATCAACAGATTTAATTTGTCTCCCTATTTATGAGTATAAGCCCCAAATAAACTGCACTATTGCTAGCTTCAGTGTTTCTGCGTTGCAGTAGTCATAGGGCTGCAATGTTTTTGAGTTGTTATGGGCATGGAAGGCATGTTTTACTAGGAAAAAGTTTTTTAATTCTGATTTTATTTCCTTTTGTATTTGATTGTAATAATGTCTGATATAAAGGAATCATTGGCTTCATTTAACTATTAATGCATAAATTTATGAAGAATGTGTTTTCTATGCATATATTGCTGATTTTCCCATTTCGGAATATTACATTATAAGTCATGGTCATGGTACTTATCAACTGAAACTCTATAAGAATAAGTTGTTTTTGGTTTTCCTCTCCAAGATGGAGATATTCTAGCCCTGGCTTAAAGAGCCTATATTTTTGCTTCACATGTTTTGGTAATTGACTTTATGAAAGGCATAATAAACTAGGAAGAGAATACATAATGAAGAGTAGTAAGCTCACAAGTAATCATCAATAATATAATTTGAATTAAACCTAGCCCTCCCTAATCCTCAACAGAGCATAAGGGTGAATGGGAGGAAGAAGGCATGGGATGGTGGTTTTTGGGGGTGGATGTACAAGTGGTAAGAGGAATTGGGAAGGTACCCCCGAAATAGTTCTAGGATAGACACATATGCAAGAGCGGTTTAGTTGGACAATAGGTTTCAACCACCCCCCCCCCCCACCCCTTCCCCTTTTAATTCCAGAAGGGTTATGGGGGTCTGAACATTGTTCCCCGCTAATGATCCAGTCACCTACTATTATGACCGTTGAAAATCTCTGATACTTTATGCTTAGAAAGAAAATGTTGTTTCAACTTTATCTAAAACATTTGATTTTTCATATATATATATATATATATATATATATATATATATATATAATATTACAAATGCAAGATTGTAGAATTTAGACTATTGTGCCCTATCATATTTTATTATTTATTATTTATTTATTTTTCTTTTCTTTTCAATTTTTTTTCTCTTTTTTTCTATTTTACTATTTTTTATTTTCATTTGTTTAAAACAAATTTAAATGAAAAAAATATTACAGCATCCCACTAGGATAAGTTGTTAGATAATCATAGCTTCATCACTATACTTATAGGACCCTAAAAATGGCTCCAATGGGGATGGCATCCTCCCTTTCAGGTGCCCAGAACACCGTAGATTAGTAGCCATCTCCATTGGGCATTGATTTATCCTGTGATTTGCTAAAAGTGACCTTGTTAACTAAAATTTCATTACATATAGTAGCAACTCATTTGAAAATTACGACCTTCACTCCGGGCTTCAATTTCCAACGGAAGCCACCCACAGTCATAGTATCTAAAGATAAAATGGTATATGCAATGATGTTATGATAGATTGGATACAATTTAAGAAAAGTAATGTTTGAGTAACCTGCCATTAACATTAACTTCAAGAAGTACTTTCCTTATTAGATCCTTTAGTAAAAAGGCATTGATTCCCCAGAAAGCTTCAATCTTATAAGGTCGTTTCCACAAACTATAAAAATTTCCATGTTTTCCTTTTTCCCGATTTCTGGCATCCCATTTTAAAGCAAGGTCATTGAGCTAGAAACCATGTGCTTTCACCCTTCCCTGGTGTTCTACAAATCTACCCTTTGATTTATCCTTCCCTGCAAATAATTTGATTCAACATATAATTCCTACAATAATTTCAACATTGGAATTCCTATGGAGGTAGGAATAACTAGATGAAATCCATAAAATAGTTAGAAATGTGACATTCCAATTGATTTATCTGTGGTTACCCTATCATCCCATAAAGCATTTATCAACATTTTCTACCAAAAATTCTTTTTCTCCTATAATAATTTATTTATTATATTGCCCAAAAAAAAAATTAGAAGACTCTGAGTCAATTTCCTTCAGGATAATAAGAATTAGAGTGTCTCAAAACTATTTTATAATCATTGAATAAATCTACCATATTTTTCTTTTAAATTAAGTGACATTATCTCTGATGATTTTGTGAGGAAAGCCAAATCTAGAAAAAATATTACCTTCCATGAATTGAATAATCAATTAGTGTGTAGCTTGCCTAGTTGGAACTACTTCTATCCATTTCGTTAAGTAATATGTGCTTGTCAGAATCCACCTGTGTTGGCTTGAAGAATTAGGATGAATCTCTCCAATAAAATCCAAACCCCACTATCGAAAAGGTACTTCAACTGAAATAGGCTTTAAAGAAAGCGTAAAATTTTCTTCATTCCCTAAAAAATCTAACACTGATGACAAGTGGAAACCCTTTTCGGTACATCAACAAATAGAGTAGGCGAGTAAAAACCAACACTCAAGATTTTATTTTCCATAGTCTTGCAAAAATTATTCCCTCCACAATCACCTTTATGAAATTCTTCCATGACTTATTAGATTCATCTTCTAAAAAAAAATAATAAAGTCCCTCTAGCATCTTTCCGAAATAAAGCATGAACCAAAATGTAGAATTTGACATCCTTAAATTTAGGAAATCTTGCTTTAGTTTTGGTCATACCTGGTGGAGCTTGTAAATTCTGTAAAACATAAAAAATGCCTATATACCAAGGGGAAGTGAAAAAACATTCAGATACATGTTAGATATATTCTTCTTCGCCATCTATAGTAGCACATAAATTTATATCTAATGCATGAAAATTTTATTCTTACATCAAATTCGCCAATCCTTAACCCTTTATAAGCTTTGTGGGCTTAATACCAATATCATATTCTAAATTGTGACTGTCTAGTTTCCTCTCCTTCCTTCTATATCACTTTCAACAATGATATCTTTCACTACCACATTGGGAACAAAATAAATTTTATGAGAATGCATTATGTATACTCTAAAATCTTTCAAGGCATTTACCAAATAAAAAACGTGTTTTTCCATAATATTTTATTTCAAAGAAATATATCTTAATACTATACTGAAAAAGGTTATGGGCTGCTCATATCCATCAATATTTATCTGCATTAGCACTCATGAAATAGTGTGTTCTAAAACAAAAGGAAAGATAATGATGTCTTTAGTGTAATCTAGACTAGTCAAAATAGGAGCATGTGTTAAGCTTGACTTTACCTCACTGAATGATATTTTGGATTCAATATTTAATTTTATGTCACTATCCTTTCTCAACATATTAGGAATAGCTCTCAAAATCTTAGCGAGGTTTGGAATAAACCTTCTTATACAATTAATGCTACAAAGGAAGGACTGCACTTCCTTCTTGTTTCTTGGGATGTCAAATTTTTGTATAACTTCGATTCTACTTGGGTCAATTCATATACCATATTTGGAAATAATATGACCTAGAAATTTACCTACTTCAAGACGAAATAAAGAATTTTTGGTATTCAAGGAAATACCATATTTTCTACATTTTTCAAAAATAGTTTTCAAGTGTTGCAAAAGATCTTCACTAAATTTAGAAATATTGTTATATCATCAAGATAAATTACAATGAACATATCCTTCTCATTTGAAAAATAAATGTCCATTTCTCTCTGAAATGTTTCCCCTACATTCATAAGTCCAAAAGGCATATTTACATATAAAAATTTTCCTCTTGGTGTTGTGGAAGCAGTTTTTTCTTGATCATCTTGATGCACTAAAACATGGTTGTACCCTGAGAAACCATCAAGCAATGAATTTTTTCTCGAACCAACTACTCGCTGTAAAATATGGTCTATTTTTGGCAAGGGGTAGTTGTCTTTAAGGGAAAAAATTTTAAGGTTCCGTGACTCTCCACATAACCTTATTTCTCTATTTTTCTTCCTTTTTCAAACTAGATTGGATTACCATTATAAAATATCAAACCCACAATAATTTTAGCATCAAAAATTTTTTTAACCTCTTTCTCAATTAAGGGTAATAAAAAAGGATTTACTCTTCTCAGTTATTTCTTGAAAGGCTTCTATTTTTCTCTGACAGGAATAATATGTTGAATAATCCCATTATCATACACCTTTAGATCTTCATATCGCCATGAAAAAACTTTATAATATTCTTTCAACAACTCTAGGTGTTTTTGAATTTCTTCTCGAGGTAAAGAATTAGAAATTTTTACAATCATCTACTTTTATTTAGCTCCAATATTATAGTCCTCAACTTCAGATCCACTTTACTCTATTTTTTTCCTATGAGCCACATCATTAAAATATAACAACTCCTAAAATGGAACCAAACCTTTGGGAATGGCATTATCATTTAGCTGCATAATTTTAAGGTCTAAGTAATTTTTATTAGAGTCTTCATTAACATGATTGGGCTAAGGAAAATACTAGGAGCTAAGATTCACAACTAGGTTGATTTTTCCATGCTTTTTTCAAAAAAAATACTTGTGAATTTCCATTTGTTCTATAAATGTTTCACCCAAATTTTATACTATAAAATTATTTTAATTTAAAAATCGCCAAAATTTTATATAGAGACTATATAAAACTATTATAAATTTAAATATTTATAAAAAAATAATTCCAAACATTTTACAGATTTCATATCATAGACTAGTAAGATTCGCTAAGGATTCTAAAATTTAAGATGACTTTCCATCCCTAAAATTTTCCTTGGATTTATTTTAGTTTCTCCTCCATCATCTTCAAGACTACGTTCCCCATCAATACAGAGATTTTAAAGCTCTTCCTTTACTTGGATAAAATTATCTAATTGTTTGTCATTTCAAACATGTGGCAATATATAATGTTATCATGGACATCAGGCCTATGTTTTACCTCAATTTCAATATTTTTTCTAAATCATAAATGCATATTCCATGTACTTTCTAATTTTTCTAATGCATCAACAAACACATTATGATGTCTTGGAATCAAAGACAACTGATATTTTGAAAAAACATTGTAAAAAATACAAAAACAAATTCTTGTATGCCCTCATCCTCGAATGTTTAGCTGAATATTCACCTTTGGTTTGTTTAATAACAAGTTCTAAATCTCCATGGACCAAAATCATTTTACCTCTTCATTTCCTCAACAACCTTAACCCCAATGTTAAATCATCATGCTCAAAAATATTATTTGTACATTTAAAAGAAACCTCATAAGAATTATTTTGTGATTTGTTTGTCTTTGTGTTTGAAATCCATATACTGACTCATGATCCTTATTTACTTACATCCCCATCAAAATCCATATTCCATAGACCATCTTCATCATCTTCCATTTATATCTCTTCCTTTAACTTTACATCTCTTTCCTTTTCTGATTTATTATCCACCTCGTGAACTTCTTCTTCAAAACATATCTCATGATGTAAAATGAAGTAATACATATATGAGTGTACAAAATATATTGGATAATTATTTGGTTTATCTTGGCTTCTTACCATGTATTTCATAAGAGTATCCTTATACAATCTCCTATGTTGTCTGCAAACAAGAATGGTTGCATATGTCATTTGCATTTGCAATGTGCCTTGCCAATTTTGTGCCCAAGACCTTGATAAGAGCATTCCATATTTTGGAGGTATATCAGCAATGAAAACATCCATTACTATACTTTTTGCTAGGATTTGAGCATGGGTTATACATAAATATTTGATCAATCATAAACAACTTACCTTTCTTGAATAAAAACAGAAGATGTATCTATATGGTCTAGTTATATCCAATCCAAGTTTTTTCATAATCACCTTTGGCATGAGATTGTGTGAAACTCCTGAATCCAACATGTCATTGTGCAAGTTGAAATCATGTATGCTAAGACTAACATAAAATGGAGGTATGTTAGCGTCTTATGAAACTCCATCAACTTTTGGTCCAAGCAACAATCTAGGCTGGTCATCACCTATATTTGCAATATATGTTACTTCTTCTATCTTTAGTGCCTTTATGATTTCATTTCTATATACATCCTTTTTCATTAATTCTCTCAGTGGAACACAAATTTTCACCTTGCAGAACTCATTTTCAATACTAAAGGAAGGTTGAGATTTTTCTACCCCTTTCACATTTGTATCATCCCTTTCAGGGACTTCCTTGTGAGGACCAGTCTTTTCTTGTCTTGTAGAAGGAATAGATTTTTGGTTCTTCTTAGGAGGATTTTCTGTAGTTTTTCTATTTCTAAGGTTATATTTTTTATGCACTTCCATAATGGAATTTTGATAACCCCTTTTATAATCCTCAAACTCCAGAAGAATGGATTATGGTTGTGGCAGTAGAAACAAATATTTCTCCTTTTTTGTTAAGAAAATATCATTTATTTCCCCATCACCAACAATATTCATCTGATTTTCTTCTTATTCTTCCAATATTTCATGTTCTTCTTTGACATGGTTTTCCTGAAAAGGTGGCCTAATTTTTTGTTGATCTGCTAGGCTTCTCAGGTCTCTTTTCTTGATTTGTGGTTGTTGCATTATAAAATTTGGATTTCTAACTGGTGGAACTCCCCGTCGTTCTCTTAGTGTAGTCCTATCTGTCAAGGTCATCATCTCCATCATATTCTCTATAGTTTTAACTAGAGGTCCTATTTTACATACGATGAAGGAGGTTCTTCTTTAATAGTCACTCGCTTCTCAGTTCTTAACTTAGCTTTCTACACCAACAATATTTCTTTGCATATCTTCTAAAGTATCTCGATTTCATTCTCTCAATTGATAAGCCATTTCTACATCTAAACCATCTAGATATTGAAGTAAGTCCAACCATGTAGGAGGTTTAATATATGTTATAATTGCATGATACAGGTTATTGATTCTATCTTAATAATCTTGAATAGATTCCCCTAGGGTTCTTTTTAAACCTCTATACTCCACAAGAATCTGAAGTGGATTCATTTTTATCTCCCAATGAGAAAGGAAAATTTGATGAAATTGTTGTAAGATAGTAATACAACCTACTTCCAATCCCCCATACCATTTTATTACCACACCTACCAAAATTTGGGAAAAAAAACCTTACTTGAACATCATCATCAGCGACCTCTTCTAGATCTACAAAATCACCCATCTTATCAATGTGTTGTCTTCTTGTTATGGGTCAAGTGCCATCAAATTGTGGTATAATTTGTGCATATTTTAGTGGCATAACATTGAGTGCTTTTTGGAAAACCATAGTAGCATATTGGGTTACCATAATTGGATTATGGGGGGGAGACGAAATTATAGTAGAGCCTCATGTTGGGGGTATTAAAGGTGGTGGAATTGTGATCTATTCAGTTGGTGTAGAAGGACTGTGAACCACTGATGAAATAGGAACAATAGAAAAAGGTGAAAATAAATGAGAGGTGAATGGTGGAGGTGGAGAAGTAATAATAGAGGACTTATTTATGAATGATTATTTTGTGGTTTTATTTAGTTTAGCTACCAAATATTCAAGATTCTCAAATTGAGATAAGGTGTCCTTCTAAGATTGTAAAATAATAGGATTTTGTACAGAGATATATGGTCTCAATTTTGGTTTCATCTAAAAATGTTTTGGAGTCAAAGCTTTTTGGATTGGCTATGAAAATACTTTGCTCAAAAGGTAAATGAAACTCAATAAAATGGACTTACATTACCATCTTGTGAAACTCCCTCAACTTCTGGTCCAAACAACAATCTAGGTTGGTCATCACTTATATTTACATTATATGTTTCTTCTTTTATCCTTAGTGCATTTATGATTTTATTTATATATACATCCTTTTTCATTAATTCTGTGAGTGGAACAAAAATTTTCATCTTGGACAACTCATTTTCAAGATGAAAGGAAGGTTTAGTTGTTTCTACCTCTTTCACAAGTATATATTTCCTTTGAGGGACCTCCTTGGGATGATCAATATTTGCTTGACTTGTACAAGGAATACCATTTTTCTTCTTATTGAGAGGTTTTATTGTAGTTTTTATATTTCTAAGGTTATGTTTTTTATGCACTTCGATAATGGCATTTTGATAACTCCTTTTATAATCTTCAAACTCTGCAAGAACGGATTTTGGTGTGGCAGTAGAAACAAATATTTTTCCTCTTTTGTTAATAAAATATAATATTTTTCCCCATCACCAATAATATTCATCTTATTTTCTTATTTTTCTTCCACCATTTCATGTTCTTCTTCAACATAATTTTCTTGAAAATATGGCCAAATTTGGTCTTGATCTGCTGGTTTTCTAGGGTAACTTTTCTTGATTTCAATTTGTTTCCTTCTAAAATTTGGATTTCTAACTGGTGGACCTCCCTATAGCTCTCTTAGTGTAGTACTAACTGTCAAAGTCATCCTCTCCATCATCTTTTCCATATTTTTAATTAGAGTGTCTAATTTTACATATGACGATGAAGAAAATTATTCTATAATAATCACTCGCCTCTCTGTTCTTAACCTGGATCTATACACTAACAAAATTTATTTTCATTTCTTCTAAAGTATATTGATTTATTCTCTCAACTAATAAGCCATGGTTTCATGAAAACCATTTGGATATTGAAGTAATGCCAAAGTTGGAGGAAGTTTAATATATGCTAGAATTTCCTTATAAATTTTATTGAGTCTATCTTAATCATCCTAAAAAAATTCCCATAGGGATATTTTTAAACCTTGAAACTATGAAAGAATCTGAAGTTGTTTTTTGTTTTTTTTTTTTTTTTTTATCTCCCAATGAGAAAGGAAAAATTGATCAGATTGTTGTAATTTAGAAATATTTCCTACTTCCAATCCCTATACCATTTTCTTACCTTACCTGTGAAAACTTGGGCAAACATCCTTGAACATCATCGTCATTGACCTCTTCCAGGTCTACAAAATAACACTTCTTATCAATGTGTTTTTGGGCTTTTATTGGCCCAGTGCCATCAAATTTTGGTATAAGTTGTGCATGGCTTAGTGGCATAGCACTAAGTGCTTATTGAAAAACCAAAGGAGCATATCGGGCTACCATAACTTGATTATGGGGAAAATATGAAATTAGAGTATAGCCTCATGTTTGGGGTAGTAAAGGTGGTGGATTTTTTATCTGTTAAGTTGGTCTAGAAGGAGTGTGAACAACTCATGAAATAGGAACAATAGAAAAAGGTGAAAATAAAGGAGAGGCGAATGGTGGAGGTAGATAAGTAACAATATAGGACTGATTTATGAATGATTATTCAAGATTTTTATTCATTTTAGCTACCAAATATTCAATATTTTCAAACTGATGTAAGGTGTCCTTATCAGATTGTGAAATCATAGGATTTCTTATACAAATATGTGTTCTCAATTTGGTTTCATCTATAATTGTTTTACAAATAAATATTTTTTATTTGGTTCTAAAAAGACTATGCTCAAAAGGTAAATCAAGCTCAATATCTACAACTGTTATAGGGATTTATGGAAGTGGATTTATTCTTCACAAAGGATTGTTACTTACTTGACATTCTGCAATGCTCCTTTTCCTAATCAACCTTTGAGGACTACTAACAACATTAGGAAGATTAGGATCTGGGTGGGATCTAGCATAAACCTTTCTGGGAGAGAGATCTTCAAAGAAAATATTTACATCTGCATATATGTACAAACTTTGAGTGCAAAATTTGGCCTAATAGCTTCTACTTCACTATCACCTAGAGGAAATAATTTTAAGGCTCTGAGATCAATATTTACCACGAAAATATTTTGTTTTTTATTTTTTTCTCTACAGTATGGTCTCCATAATGTTAGCACTTTGTAATTGTAACATACCCCAATAACCTCACAAGAAAATGCATGGACTTAGGAAATGTTTTGAACATTTATGAATGTGTAACAATTTGAATAACATTTATGAATGTGTAACCATTTTTTCAACATTTACAAATTACTTTCTATATTTCTACATTAACCATTCAATAACCATCATCATCACTTAGAGAAATTTTTAGTAAAATTCATACTGAGTTACACAACCATTAATTGTCCTTGTTGTAGCACGTTAACTTAAATTTCCTGCTATAACTATGCATCGATCCCATGATAAATTTAACTCGTTTAGTAAATCACCTAATTGATATTATACACATCACATCATGAAACAAATTAACATCATTAAAATGACACAATTAACAATCACATCATTAGAAACTCATATACCCTAGAAACCTTGTAGGGTGAAAACCAACAAACGTTTAATTTTATTATTAAATTCTCATGAGGATTATCACCCCTCACTCAATGGTTATAAGGGAGTCCATCCCTTGACCATTGCCATAAAATATACATGGAAAAATAATATTAAATGAAACATAACTAGCTGTAAGCTATTAGAATCATCATGATACCATTTACCCATGTGTTAGTATGAATCTTTCGTCGTAAAAGGTCACTTTAGCTACGCATAAAAAATAGCCCTAACATCGATTGTGGCTGCAAAATACCTTTAAGATTGTTGCACAAATTCAGATCTAAGAACAAAAGATATTAAGGAGATAAAAAATAACATAGCTCCGTAGATCCGATGAACAAGACAAGAAGAATGTATATAAAGGAATTTTGTATTATATTAAAGAATGGGGCACCTGAGAGGAAAAGAAGAAAGGTGTTTTCTGGTTCTCCTCAGTGGGATCGGTTCTTGGAAGTCCTTAGTGTTTCAGATCTAGCATTTCTCTCTCTTATGGATGGGGAAAAGCAAACATAGAACTCAATGGGAGTTCACAAAGCAAAATGGAAAATGATGACCAAGAGAAGATCCAGAGTGATCTAATGCAATGAAGGTGATTAATGAATGGGGAAAACCCTCCTATTTTAACAGAATATTGGGGTGGCCTAGAACTCGGTGCATGAATAAAATATTATTAATCGAATTCTAGAAGCACCCTTCAGGAATATTTTATTATATTTGTTGGAGGGAAAAGGATTCTTGACTTGGGTCAATTCCTTTATTTATAAATAATAAATAAATAAATGATTTATTTATCATTTTAGGGAAATGATGGGAATATAATTAAATAAATAATGGTTTATTTAATTATTTTTTGATAATTTAGTCAAATTTAACTAAGAATATTATTTAAATAATGATTTAAATAACTTATTCTTAGGAAATTATTAAATAAATGAGGATTTATTTAATTAGTTTCCTTATTTTGGGTTAAATATGACCAAATAGGTTAGTTTATATGGTGAAAGAAATTTTACTTAGGGTAAAATTGGTCTTACATGGTGTACTTGGGCTCATCTAATAATAATAGGTTAGATGACAAAACAAATGGTGTAACAGATTGCCCCCCAACGTACGAGTGTTAGGAGCAAATCATATGACCAAAGTATTTTGTAAGAACTCAATCACTAAATATCAAAAGGGAAGTGAGAGAGAGAAGTCTAATGGTGTCTGATGTGTTAAAGGACTAGACCCAGAGAAGACGATACTTACAGGTGCAACAAGTCTCTATGAGGTGGTACCTGTACTAAAGGTGGCGGGGGAGGCATACCTATGCCCGCCAAGACAAGGTACAAAGAATAAGGTGCCCAAAAAACCATGGAACACAATAAGTGCAAAGAATAAGGTGCCCAGAAAAACATGGAACACAAGAATGAAGCATGTGTTGGCCGAAACATGAGCGAGATAAATAACATGATGGATCCCACATACATGCGATGCCTGGAATAAGCGTCAAGAATTATCCAAAAATATGGTAGGACGTGAGATACAAATATACCCAAATGCCCCCTACACGCGGGGAAGGGCTCGCAACATCTGACTGATACGTGCAAATTGAAGAAGTGCCACAAGCGGGGTAGGTTGATATCATCCAATGGGAGGAGTTGTATCAGGGGTGGAAATGAAGACATCCGAGCATGTGGGGGGCTACCTGCAGGGCCACCCCCTCATGAGGTTTGAGAAATCTCACACATGCCCGGGAATCACCAATAGCTGTTACTGCATCACTAGACGATCAAGTGTATAGATCACGATCATGCTGATAGGAGCTCGAACCAAAGTACACTGCCCCCTAGACTTCTCTTCTGGAATAAATGAGTTGATGTCGACAGAATGAGGTCCACCATAGGTGAGGCAATAAGGGAACTCCAACTAAGGCACAGGGGGGAAATAGTGGAGCGACTACCAAGTAGATACTGATGATGATGATGGAATGAGAGTAATGGAGGAGCGGTTGGATGACTTCCCTTGTTAGAGCATCAAGTGGATGAATGGCTTGGCAGCGACGGACGCAATTTCGTGAAGGATAGTGGGCAGGGGTACTGAAGGCCATAATGTGTGACATGAGAGAGGGACCAAGCATGAAAGGATGGAGGACAATGGTGGGGTACTAATGAACCCACGGTAGACTCTATGAATGTACGGGTGACTCGACACGGATGCTCCAAAGAAGGGTGACTCGATGGTGTTGCCTCATAAAATGGGTCCAATGGGGAACCGTAAAAGAATGAGTACAATAGGGTAACTCATGATGAAAATCGACACGAACGAAGACGATTAAGGAGGCAAAGTGGTGCCCCAATTACAAGTGTCGTAAGTGGAGAAATTCGATTTTGAGAAGAGGTGAATAGACCCTTCATGGAAAAAATGTGTCCTGGTGAAGTATCAAAACATAAAAAACTGACAAATACCCAGTTGAGTGCTCGGTGAGATCTTTCCAATGGTGCAGACGGTGTGTCAAAAGGGGCTACGGTTTGGTTGTAGCGGGTGAAAGAAAAAAATAGGGGTTTTCTTCTAATAGGGTGTTTTCCCTCCAAAATCATTCATTTTCTTGTGTAGCTGTGGTGAATGTTGAGAGGAGAGAAGGCCCTAAATCTTGCGGTGATCGTAGCAGACAAACTGACCATTGGAATTGTGATCCGTCAGTTGGAGGTAAGAAGCCTAATCTTAAGATTTGTTTTTGATGGATTGAAGTTGGAGATTAGGGCTTTAAATCTCAGTAAGTGCCCCTACTGCATCCTTACGGTCAGGTCACACTTTTTGGGGCAAAATCTGCGACCTGGGACGTAGGTTTTGGCCTGAAAAGTGCGACCTGGCCGAGGTTTGGCCTAAAAAGTGCGACCTGTGAGATGTGGGGGTTTTAGTGCTGTCATGGGCTGAGATTCTGTTTGGGTGTAAGTTAACTCAGTTTTGTTGATCTGGAGACTGAAAAAAATGATGTTTTTGTGTAGATATGGTAGATATATGGATCCAGTGGAGAGAGAGAGACTTAGATACATTACGGATGGAGATCCAGGTGTATCAGGGTGTCTGTCGTGCGTTGGCCAGGTATGGGGTTCTGAAGTTTTTGGATAACCCTTTGATGAGGGTAGGAGAGCCCTTGCTGGCCTGTATTATCAGTTATTGGGATCCAGATCAGGAGGCATTTGTAGTGCAGGGGCACAGGATCGAGCTGACGGTACAGGATTTATATTTCTTGACTGGTCTCCTGCCATTAGGGATGGTGGGAAATACACAACCAGTGTTACCACGTGGGCGTAACATTATGGAGTTTTTTGAGCAACATGGTCGACCGGGTGTCCGAGTCAAAGGGACTCGGATATCCATTGGTGATCTCGAGAGGTTGGATACCCGGGCGGTGGCCACGGCAGTGTTACGGATCTTGGGTAGCCAGGCATTCCATCACATCAATGGAGGGCAGATGATGATCGTGGAGAGTGTGCTGAGTGGGACCTACTATGGGTGGGCCCAGATGATGTTGGTGTCGGTGAAATGACAATTGTCGCTATGCAAGCAGAAATTGAATCATGATTGCGCCTATGGGACGATGTTGTGCTCTTTCTTCTTTGAGAAGATCTCGACCTTATGACCTCGTGTACAGTTGCCTGATGGAGGTCCAAGAGAGCCCCGAATGTGCCGGTGGGGATGACTACTGTGTACAGGAGGGGGAGGGGTAGTCGGACGGGTGTGCCGACCAGAGTTCTTTGGGCATTGGGATCAGATGCCATTATACATATAGTGGGATGAGTTATTGGGGAGATACGTACTTCCCGCTTCCACCTGGGCGAGTGTGGGGGCCCGATGGTAAGTGACAAGCAACTAATTTGTTATGTTTATTTTAGAGTATTGTGAGTAGTCTATATGTGGCTAATCATGATTTTTTGTGGAATGCAGATATAGTACTGGTAAAACCAGCCAGATATATGGGACGACCTGCGGCGATAGGAGCTACAGGTGCAAGTGGTTTGAGGACAGTGCAGAGCGAGGATATGGCTGCTCTGGTGGAGGACATCCGTCGGAGATGTGAAGGGCTACTGATCAGTGTATCGGAGTGTGGTTGGCAGGATTTAGACGACCAGTACATAAAGTTATGTATTGGGCTACCCTCGGAGTGGCGAGGGATCATGCGACACATGGTGATGGCCGGTCAGGCTGTGCGTGATATGCGAGTGGTGGGAGGAGAGCCATTGGCTCAGGATCCTCTAGAGGGTGATTAGATGTAGGGTAGGGGGTGCCCCCTAGTGTCTATGTAGGGGCAAGTGGTGCCCCCCATTTTTGTAGTTTTGTTATTGTAACATGCTATGGGCATGTCGTATGTTTCAGAGTAGATGGACTTTAAAACTCATGATATATAATATATATGATGCATATGCATTTTATTATTGGTGTTCAATTTTATTGTGTTGTGTATGATAAATGCTATTCTAGAATATGATTTGTAATCTAATGTACATAGTGATTTTGATCTCGTGGTATGTGGTGAAATGTAATGAATCGAAATTCATGTATCAAGAGTTTCACTCATAAATATTGTCTAAACAGGAGGGGTTTATGCACATGATATACACCGTTAAATTTTAGGACAAAAAGAAGGGAATCTAAATGAACATGTAGATGAAGGATGTAGTGAGAAAGGGCATCAGTTAAGAAACCATGAACTGCATCATATTTGGCCTGATTATTGGTGGCCATACCAATGCAGACTCCATTTGCAAGGACTAGGGTATGCGAGGGGGTTAAAGATGACCCATGCTGCGGAAGCGAGATGACGGGAATAGCGACTTGCTCCATCAGCATAGCCCAGATGAGGTCCGGATGAAAGTGCCAATGTAATAGTCTCATAAGTCAAGAAAGGGGAAGGATGAGACAAAGGAGGGCAGCGTGAGTAGGGGATAGACCTTCAATGATGGCTATGGGAGGGAGCAGTTTGGGTAGGAAGTCTAGGACTCATGGGTCGATGGGAAGGAGAGGAAGGAGGATGATGGGAGGGAGGGTGGGTACTCAGGCTGCAACGAACATCAAAGATACAGATGGTATGATCGTGATGAGGAGAGGGAATGGGGGGGTCAAAGAGACCAGATGAGGTTGCAAAGGTACCGAAATCATCAGTATGGGAAGAGATGCCCAGATACGGGTCATCACGGGGAATCAGAGAAGAGCAAGTAGAAAGATGGTCAAAATATGACGAACCTGTGTTTGGAGGAGAATCAAGCGGAATAGGGGGAGTGGGTACAGAAGGAATGTACGCCAGGGAACGCGCGGATGAGGACTAGTATAGAATAGGAGTAGCGGGGTCAGACATTTCAACATTAGGGGGAGGAATGTCAATGGTAGCAGGGGGATCCTCAAGTAGAGTGGATGCATACTAAGTAAGGATGGAAGAGGCGGATTGATTTTGTTCAACCTCGTACTCGCGGATGACCTCTAAAGAGGCTCGGTAATGGGTGAGGTGAGGAAAATGGTGAGAATAATGTCCATGGACACCACATAGAGCATAGGGTTTGTTGGTGCGGAGAGTCTTCGGGTTCTTAGCTATGGATGAGGAAGAAACAAAGGTTTTAGGGATCGTAGATTCAGGGAAAACGACTTTAACCATGGGTTGGATACGGGGCAATTCAGGACAAGTATGGGTGGGATGATCGATACCATCACACAAGGCACAAGGCTTGGTGGGTGGGGGAGCGGTAGGGTGAGGAGTGGTGGCCTTGTCATTGAATGCCCCCTTGCGAGTTTTTCGTTTCTTGCCATTAGCTGTCACAGTATGAGGAGGGTTCTACGGAGGGGCTAGGGGCACTATGGTGGTGGAAGGAGTGAAGGGAATCAGTTGCACCAGTGTCATGGCTATGTATGGTTTGGGGTGGCATGGTGGGGTCTCGGCTGAAGGAGTAAGATACCATACTGGAATTCCGAAGGTTAAATTAGGTAGGGAAAGGGTGGCCATGATGGGGACCGAATAGATGCCGGGGGCCGGGCCAATGAACGGTATTTGACCAGCGAGGTAATGAGCCGGGGGGACAGCTCCCATATGGTGGATACTTGAGGGAACAGACTCAAGAGGTGCTAGAGTGTGATGGGAAGGGTCGGGTGAAGAAGGGTCGGTTGACTAAAGCGAAGGGCTAGGAGGAGGAGGCGGTGGGCAAGATGGAGGTTGCTAACTAGCCATAGCAGGCTGCGGAAGACCAGCCTGAGACGATTGTATCATGCAAACATTCGCTGAGCTGGGGTCAGAGATCGGAGGAGGGGGAGGACCAGGAAAATTTCCAAGAAAAGAGGAGTCTTTGTAGATGACAGGGGAAACACTGGTCAAGGAATCAACCGTTGGTCTATTGGTGACAGTAGAGATGGTGGATTTAGGGGAGGTCTGAGATTTTGGTTCATGGTAGGTTAATTGTTCAATGGTGACAATCTTTCCATTATGGGGGAGGAACATCTTGCGGTGGACTACGGATGGGACGGAAAACATGGCATAGGTGTAACTACGCCCCAAAAGGATGTTATAGTCAAGAGGGGCAACAATTACTTCAACATTGACACATACAGTCTTGCCTGCAAGGGTAATAGTACAGTTACGGAATAGGCCAATGGTTTGGGAGGCAACACCATCCCACGCATGAAGGGTGATTGTGGAAGGGGTCAGTTAAAGGGATCCAAGTTGTTTCCAAACTGAGGCAGACATTACCTAGGTAGATTCCCCCTCATCAATAATACACTGAGCAACATTGGCATTTCGGATCTTGACTAGGATTTGGAAAGAAATCGAAGGAGGAAGAGGGGGATGTTCTGACTGACGGGTGTTGAAAACAATGAATTGGTAATTAGCAGGATCTAAAGTGCCCATGGCAGATAGTCATGACTGGAGGAGCTCTAGTGTTGAAATGGCAGCCGGAGATTGAGCCAGATCATCTACTATGCTGTATGAATGGGCAGCTTGACCAAAGGCAACATTTCGATGTAATGGTCCCTTAGGAGGCTTGGGATGAACTGCGGCTTTGAGCAGAGGGATTTGTAAGGGACCAATGGGTGTCGATAGAGGCTCTATAGGACCTGATGATGGAGACTTAGAGACAGATGTGACGGGAGGTGTGGAATACTGACGAGACTGAGTTTGAAGGTTGAGGTCGACAGTGAGAGGTGGGTCAGAAGCCATCATGAGAATTTGGTAATCGGAGGAACCAGAAGGGGAAGGGTGAGTGGTTACCAGGGTGTGAGGTGGTTGAGTGGCCACAAATCCTTGTTGCGGGAAAGGATCGGTAAACAAAGTAATCTGAGAATGAGGGTGGGAGGGGTATTAGGGGACAAGTGTTGTACCCATACAGTAGTTTGGGAATCCCAAAGTTTCCCCATTCGTGGTAATAAGGGACAATTGTGAGTGTAGTGACCATAAACACCACAACACAAACAGGGCTTATTGGTGCGGAGTGGCCTGTCCGGCTTGGGCTGAGAGCCCTATGGTTGGTTGACAGTGGTAGATTCGATATTGGAAAGATTGGGTCCACGATTACCAGCAGCGGGTGGATTGCCCCGTCTCCTTCTTTGAGAAGGAGGACCGTTAGGTGCCCCCTTTTGTGAAAAAACCTGCCCTGGAGGGGGTAGTACATGCGGTTATGGGGGTGGAAAAGGAAATGGAGTGGAAGGTCCAAATGCTGGAGGAGCAGGGACATTAGGTGGCGGGTATGGATAAGGGGTAGGGTGGGCAGTAGTAAGGTAAGCAGGAGGGTGGGAAAAAGGAGGAGGCATGCTGTATCCTGAATACATGCTACCGGGAGGGGAGAAAACACTGGAGGGGCTGGCTCCTGGAGGAAAAGCATGGCTTGGAAGAGGTTGGGCAGAGGTATGTGACAGGGCTCTAACGATACCGTCGGTAGAGTGAGATGCCCTCGAGGCATTAGGGCTATCGAGTTTGGGAAGGTCAGGGAGGACGGTATAAACATAACCAGACTGGGTGTAGATAAGGTCATACTTCAAGGCTATTTGGAGGGTAGCTTCTTCGGTTTGGGGAAAATGGTATGCGACATCTTTTCCAATGGGAGGTAAGAGGGAGCGAAATAACCAGTCCATGTACACCCGATCTTCAAAGGGGGGAGCACGACACAAGCTTTGTCTTCGCCACCATTCGTGGACATGAGCAGATTGGTGTGTCGAAGAGGATTGATGGAAAGAGGTTAAAAGCTCAGTACCAGTGTCGTATCAGAGGGGGAGCTGGAAGTAAGATAAAAAGGCTTGGGAAATGGTCGCAAAAGTTGTATGGGAGGTGGTGGCCTATTCAACATACCATTTGGAAGCGTCGCCTGTAAGCAAGCGTTGGAACAATCTAAGATGTATGGAGTCATCGGTACTGGAATTGGACAAACACCACATATGAAAGGATCGGATATGGTTGGAGGGATCCTCTCTAGCAAGGCCTTCGAACTTGGGAATGTTGTAGGGGAGCTTGGTTGGCATAGCAGGCCAACTAACATCATGGCGAATAGGATCATTAATCAACTGATTGAAGTCGGGGATACTAAGGCCGGCCATATAAGGGAGTGATGGGGCAGTCAAGGTAGGTCCCGTAGTGGTTCCACTAGAAACAGACCCAGCAGTAGTACTGGGGTTGCTGCTGGTAGTAGGCCCTGAAGTAGACATGGTTAAAGTGACAAGGGGAGAACCAGAACTAGGGGGAGAACCCGAACAATCAGGGGAAGAGTCGGAGTGCGGACTCGGGGGAGGACTTACTCTATGATGACGGGAAGGAGGAAGTCAACCAAGAAGAAAATGAGGGTGAAGGCCAAGAAGTTTCCGGGAAAGGTGCTTTGGGGGCGCAATGATGATGGGAAGAAGAAAACCGATAAGGGTAGCAAGGGACAAAATCAAGTGAGGTCAAGGGAAAAAAATGGTGCAGTGACAATTGATTTTAAAGTCTTTTCCAGGCAGTGTTAACCAGGTGCTTCTTTGCTTAGGGTTATTGTGTGACGTGTGTTAATTTTAATTGTTTAAACCCAAACGTTTTGAGAGTAAAAGCAAAAGTGTGCTGCGTAATGGAAAAGAAATCTACAGTAAATAAGACTGAAAAAAGAGAAAATTAACAACTAATAATGTAGTAATCTAACCCAAAAAGGAAAGTCTCTCAAAACAAGTCTACAAGAGGGAAAAAACCAAGCAAAGCACGGTAAAATATGCCAATAGATCTAAGGTCCAGAGGGACTGGGATCCAAAGGGTGAATCTGTTGAAAAGTGGTGCAGAGAATAGCAAAGAGGCAGAGGAAAGGTTATTACTAAAAAAGGAGGAGATCAGCTTAAAGATCGGAGAGACAAGGTAGTGGCCTTATAAATGAAACCAAACTAAAAGAAATGAGGTGGTTTTGAGAGGGAGAAGGGCTTATCTAAAGGGATCTGAAAAGGAGGTATCAGATCTCAGAAAAAGAGGGCTGAAACTCTGGAAATTCAGACGTCTGAAATAGTAAATACTCGTCCAGAAAAATTGGAGGGTACTAGAGCCCTAAGGGGCAAGATTCCCTCTTAGGTGAGTGAAGCGGATCAGAAACAGGTCCAAACGGGCAGAGACAGAGGCTGGAAAACCCTGACAGAAGTTTCAGACAAACCCAAAAAAAGTGTTGAAAAATTTGCAGAAAAAATGCAGGTCGCAGGCTCTGACTTGTTGTCAGTCCAGGTCGCAGGTTTGGGGCAGAAAAGTGTGTCCTGAGGCTCAGGTCGCACTTTTTGGGCCAATAACTGCGACTTGCAGATCCGGCTGTCTCGGCATCAAATTTCAGAAAAATTTTGTCGTCTCAGCTGCGGCTGATGTCTGTCACCTGCGCAATAAGGCCAGAAACACACGAAACTTAAAATTTGACTATTTAAATGGGTTTAGGGGTGAAAATCACCATAAAAATAGGAAAAAAAAAGAATGGAAGAGAAACCGTAGGGTCTGAAACAACTGGATATGCAGGAATAGATAAAACGACATTGGTCGTAAAAGAAAACCTGTGTGGAGTCTCAAATTGTTAGTATGAATCTGTCGTCGTAAGAGATCACTTTAGCTATGCATAACAAATAGCCCTAACATCGATTGTGGCTAAAAAATACCTTTAATATTGCTGCACAAATTCAGATCTAAGCACAAAAGATATTAAGCGGACAAAAAATAACATAGCTCCATAGATCCAATTTACAAGATAAGAAGAATGTATATAAAATAATTCTGTATTATATTAAAGAATGGGGCACCTGAGAGGAAAAAAGGAAAGGTGTTTGCCGATTCTCCTTAGTGGGATGGGTTCTTGGAAGTCCTCAGTGTTTCAGATCTAGCATTTCTCTCTCTTATGGATGGGGAAAAGAAAACTTAGAACTCAATGGGAGTTCACAAACACTACAAGAAAAAAGGACATTGGTGAGGGGCGAAAATGGTCACCATAAGCTCATTGGTGAGGGTCAAAAGAGCCTTCGTCACCAAAAACTGAACGTCACCAAAGGTGGCGTCGCCAAAAGTATAGGTGTTGTGGTGACATTCAAAGTCCGTCACCAGTAATGATTTATAGTGACGGATAGTGACCGTCACCATTTCATGTGAGCAATGGTGACGGACAATAGCCTCCGTCACCAAAAAATTGAACGTCACCAAAGGTGGCGTCGCCGAAAGTATAGGTGTTGTGGTGACATTCAAGGTCCGTCACCAATAATGATTTATAGTGACGAATATTGACCGTCACCATTTCATATGAGCAATGGTGATGGACAATAGCCTCCGTCATCAAAAAATTGAACGTCACCAAAGGTGGCGTCGCCGAAAGTATGTGTTGTAGTGACAGTCAAGGTCTGTCATGAATATTAATTATAATGACGGATAGTGACCGTCACCATTTCATATGAACATCAATGATTTTTTGTGATGGACCTTTCATGGCCGTCACTATTGGTGCATATATATAGCGACGTTCATTGACCGTCACCATAAACGCATTGGTAACATCAAGGTCCATCACGAATAATGACTATAATGACAAACAGTGACCCTCACCATTTCATATAAACAACAACGATTTATGGTGACGGACCTTTAATGGTCGTCACTATTGATGCGTATATATGGTGGCGTTCGTTGACCGTCACCATTTCATATTTTGGTGAGGGTCGAAAAATGTCACCATAAGCTCATTAGTGATGGTCAAAAGAGCATCCGTCACCAAAAACTGATCTTCGTCATTCCCTATATATGAATATCAGGGCACGATGGAATCGAACCACCAACCTCCTGCTTGTAAAGTAGGTGCTCTTCCATTGAGCTAGCACCCTTTAAAAAATTAGACTTTAAACTAGCAATTGCCCCTAAAGGTGCAAAGATACACAAAGGAATAAGAACCAAGAAAAACTGAAAGAATTTGGTGTCCTTGTTCCTATTTTTATTCTACGACACTCTACAAAGTATGATCTTGATCTATGATGTATTTGTGCCGAGTGGTTCTAATTTAATAGTAAATGTTATATTAGATAAAATAAATGAATAACTGAGAGGCCTTACGGGCTAATTTTTAATCCTTACACCAAAATCTCTTAATATTCAAGTCTATGGAACAACTCGTTCAAAGTTCAAACTAAAGTAGATTTTAAATGGAAATCCTAAAACCAGCTAAGTAGTTTACAAATTAACATTTTGGATATAAATTATGTTCAATTTATATGACAAGTTATGCCATAACCTTGAAACTAGTTTCTTAGCTAAAAGACTTTCTTAAGTCAACAATGACAAAGAAACATAGTCATGGCAAGCAAAATTCCCCTGTTTTTTCTAATGAGGGTGAATGTAACTTGATAGAGGTTGTATGAAAGTATCAAACCATAAACAATTTCACTAAAACATGGAAATGACAAAGTCTTGTTAAGCAACAAAGGTTTAGTTGAATATATGGAAAGCATCGAGCTAAATGATATAATTAAACTAAAAGTAACTGTAAAAAAATGAAATTGCCATCATATACATCACATCAGCGTATGAATTTGCATCAATGTACTAAATTAATATGACTTCAAATTTTGAAATTTTCCTGCAAGATAACATTTATCATTAAAAAAATCTGATCAAACATGAAGTAATATCATGAATCTTTCAGATTTATATTGCAATATCCATCTCAGATCAATAGATCCAGAATCTTAAATATTCTTATAACTAGCAATTGCACCAAGAGGTGCAAAGGAACGTCGGAACATGGATAAGAAAATTGGGGAGATTGTATAAAGAAATAATCAAGCGAAATATACTAAAAATGAAATACAACCCATGTGAGGCTAATTTAAATTCAATTGTTGTGAATTTTCAAGTGAAAGAAAGTTTGTAACTGGTGTCCGGCAAGCAGGACTCACAAAAATTGTTATATAGAAAAACTTGGAAGGGAAATTGAGGTTTGAGGTTTGATGATGTTGATGAAGCACATATTCTACTTGGTGAAAGTGGCCACTGCAAGGATTATTGGGGTTCAGGCTTCTATAGGCAGGATAATACTTTTGAGCTTGAAACAACTTTGCACAATATAGCTTTCGGTTCAAATGGGTGAAAATACATATAAATCAAGAAATTTGAGACCTTTAAATGTATGGTCAGAAGCAACAACTCCAGAATCTGTGCAAATGCTTCTAAACTCTATTTGAAAAGAGGAAATTAATTTGATCCTTGAAGGAAACTTGTTTGGACCAGGCATTGGTGAGTTGATAAGAAGCTCAAACAATTGGGCAGAGATTACTATGTGGTGTATTTTCAAAGGGCTCAAAGAGTCATTACCTTCTAGATGGCTATATATTTTGGGAGATGGGTTTGAAAATACGGGTAAGAAGAATCAGCCAGCGTCTGAACAGTCAGGGGTGAATTTGAGAAAAAACACCAAAGATCTGCCAATTTTGTTGAATGCCTCTGAGCAATGTGGTTTATTGTTTGCTGTCAATTCGTCCTCAGTCATGGATTGCAGGCCTGCACAAAATAAAAATATTCTTATGATTGGTCTCTGTTGTGAAGTGAATAATTTAAAACAATATAATCATAACCTAGCACAAAATACAGATTCAACAGAAGTAAATACGGAAAACAAGAATAGTGGAAATGATGATTTTGGATTTCAAACTGAAGGAGCATATAAGGGCGAGGATGAAGTGCTTTTGAAATTTCAGTGGGCAGAGGAGACAGAAAGGATGGGCTACAGAAAGTTTTTTGAGTCTCGGGATAGAAGAGAAGGGAAAAGAGGCAAACTTCAAGTTCAAAGCACGAAATGTGTACGGAAGAGGGTGGTTCTCTTGTTCACGATCTCGGCGGGCGATGGCAATGCCTTTGGTCGAAGTCGACATTCAATTTCGGATTCTCATGGGATGTAGGTGATGGCATTAATGAAGAAACGGTGGACGAGGGGTTTCATGAATATATCATTTCTTCATGAATGCAATGATTATCGGAGTTATGTTCAAATAAAAGAGATGAGAACAGTGTGCAAGAGGCTTTATAATGTTTGATATGCAAAGAATAGAATATTCAAAATAGTACATCATATGAGGAGGAGACCTTTAAATCAAGCAATTTGATACCTTTAAATAGGTGCAAATACATATAAATCAAGCAATTTGAGACCTTTAAATGTATGGTCAAAAGCAACAACTCCAGAATCTGTGCAAATGCTTCTAAACTCTCAATTGAGACTGCTCATGTGCTTACCAAATGAAAATCTCTGACCAAAATTCTAGTTAACAGGCACAATGAAAATAATTAGTTCTTGAAAGATTCAAGATCTGTTTATAAAAATGTCATGGAAGAGGAGTTTGCAGTCAGAGATGTGGAAATGGTGAACGATAATGAGTGTGTTTGGAAAAAAAAATACTCCTAAGTATGCCCAGGTAAGTGTTACAAAGTTGTCATCAACAACCTTGAGTCAGAGAGAAGAGGAGTCTTCTATGTTACCATGGACTAGTGAAAATATGGCACATACATGTAACCATAAACTAGCTTCTTATATGGAGAACGCTGAGATAATTTACATGGGCAGTGTAACAACTTGATTTATGGCCTCTGAAGTTCAAGAACCAGAGGATATTTCAAGGCTACATTGTTTCCCTCAAGACAACTTCAGTGAGTACTATATTATACAATAAAGACATTACTGAGCCAAGTAAAGCTAATTGTGCACCAAAAAAAGCGTTATCTGCAATACAAGCACGTGAATTAAAATAAGGTGGCCATTCTTCTCCACACAAATGAAAAACATCACTTGAAAAACATTTGTCTGTTGGAAGTGCATTCTGTGTAATAACATGTACTTCTAATTACCCAGGTTATGAGGAAGTGGCAACACAGACACTGCATGTTTTTCTTCTTGCCAACTTACAAGTCGAAAAGGCATGTGAACAAGCCACTCACTATCATAATAGTGGATCACAAATTAGGAAATCACTTGGCACTGATATTTTTACTCTTGAAAATGTCCAGGATCTGAATGTTTCATTATTGATAGGTTCTAAGAAGTTTGACAAATATGTCATTGCTAATTTGAGTGAAAGTGATGCACTGAAAAAATCAGACTAAAAAAGTTTCTACTTCAATAGAACCTTTACCTTTCCACAAGGTGAGCTATTACAAGTCTTAATTATTTGATCTAAATATCTAACACTCGAGCATAGTAGAACTCTGTTGGAACATGAATTTTAGCTCTACAATGTCTTTAGTTTCGTAATCTGTCATTGCTAATTTGAGTGAATGTGATGCAGTGAAAAACTCAGAGACTAAAAATCAGTGTTACACGGGGACTCGTCCGCCCCCCCCCCAAGGGTCTAGAATCCTCGCCCCCCCGCGATTCGGGGTCTTGGGGAATTCTAGGGGACGTTTCCTGACGCTCCCAATTTTCGAAAATTTGGAGGGGACGTCAAGGGGGACGTTTCCCCATCTGGAGGGGTCGAGGGGGCGTGAGGGGATGGGAGGGGACGGGAGGGGGCGTGAGGGGACGGCTGGGGCAATAGATATTCTCATTTAATTCTCTATCAAATATTTTAATCAGTTACAATTAGCACCATATCCATTTACATTGTACTTTAATCTGTGAGTAGTAGATTGAATATTGGGAACTACTAAAGTATTTATGGAGAGCTCGACTTACCACTAGACCTTCATTGTGATGTCAGTTGAACAGAACGATGTTTTTTTATTGGTTTCTTTCTCCAGCTCCGTTTGCTTGCTTCTCTCCAATAACCTCTTCAGATATAACAGCCTGTGATTTCACTAAAGCTGTAATTGGAGGAGAATTTATTATATCTCACTCTTAAGATAATTTTAGGTGAGAGAAATAGTAGCGGAAACCAAACCTTATAGTGGAATGTCATACTTATGGTTGAGGCATGCTAAAGCAACAGTGTACAGAATGTTGAAAAGTGCACAGAACCTAATCAATGCTCCAATTCCAGTCCAATAAAATTTAACTTCAGCAAATAATCCATGAGATTCTGGGATAGCACGTCCAAGTGTTTCAATGGAGCTGTTACTGACAGGATTCACAAAGATGAAATATTTAGAGGAAAGGAAATATTCAATATTTCTTTCCTGGGATTATGATTATAGGACACTCTATCAGTACATGATAACACATACTTTCTCCCATCTAGGAGCTAGAAATCCATTAACCACTCTGGTGTTTTGGCCATAGGACATCAGTGAGCACCAATATGCCCAATCCACCAGCTAGGTATGTTCTCTGTTCTAGAAACATGAATAAAAGGAACCATTTTTTCAATTTTGTAACCCGAGTTCTAGTTGAAAAGCTCAATATTAGTATAAAGTATATTTCTTTGGAGTAAATAACTATCTTTGCATATGCTATAATGTCAAATACCTCTTGATACCACAAACCCTCCAAGAACAAACACAATGAGCAAAGTGAATGATCCAAATGTTTGTGAGGCAATCATGTTTCGACCCAATGAGGCTATGAATTTAAAAATTGCCAACGACATCTGATGTATCACAAAGAGGAGGAAGTATTGCCTAAAGAACCTGCAACAATCAAGGCAATCTCCTAGATTGCTCATTGAATATTTTAGTGTTCTGACAACTAAAACATTTAACAATCTTGATGTTCCTGATTTAATTTTCTTTTTCATAGAGGTAATTTGGCAAAGGAAGATGTTACATTTTGTTTCCATTCTTCTATCTATTCATACATTAATAAAACAGAGACCAAGTATATATACTATATAGGCACCATTCCACATAAAAGGGATTTGAAGTGTTGTTTTAATGCCAAGATCCTTTGGAAAAATGAAGTCTCTATAATTAAACCAGTTCATCTAGTTCTATCCCATCTCTCCTAGAGTCCTGTAACTTTCTTGAATTGGGATATCGATGAAGAGATAATAGACTGTAAACTATATTTTCAAATTTCGATTCATTAGGCAGGTTGCCAACGTTGGACATCAACTTTAAATAATGAAAATGATAAGCATGGTACAAAATGAGCCCATACAGAACAAAAAAATTGGCAAATAGAGGCGTGGATGCAAATTTTCAAAAGAAATTATGTGCCCAAGACAGCAGGATCTAATCCCACAATGGTTGATATGTGTCTATCACTCACGTTCCCTGATACAGAGTTACCAAAACAACATGCTATACTATCCCATGGAGACAATATTTCATGAGGGGCAGAACATAACAACATTATGTACTCCCAAGTGGTAGCAAAGGATAATTTTCAAAGTTAATGAGCAATAATTATTACAGTCCTATGCAAACTTGGATGGACAGATCCTTTGAAGCTTTCAATCTTGAAGAACTGCTTGGAGAAAAAGTGCATAGCGCTTTGGAACAGTTCTAACCCTGTCAGAAGAGATGCCTCAATAAATGTGCACTACAGATCCCTGACATCCTTGGTTGCTCTGAGCAAGGATCTTATAATGAATGGTCTCAATATAAAATGACCCCTCCTCTTCATGAATTTGGTAATTTGATATATTGGTAGATATCTCTTCTCTCTAATTGAAGAAGGTCTTCCGCATTCTCTTCTTTGACCTAAAGCTTCTTAGAAGTTTGATGTTGCAATCACCTCATGTAAGTCTCATCTCTAATCTGGGTAGCTCATGATGATTACCAATGCAAGGCTTCAGAGGGATCTATGATTATTGGGCTCAGCTATCGATAACATTTGTCCAAATAAGAGGGATTTAATGGAAGACTTAGATTTGTCCTTAAGCACAAAACAGAGTAGCTGTTGAACCTAGTCATAGTCAACTCTGATGTATGCCTTGATACAAAGGCTTTAAGAGAATTTAAGGATAAGCCTCATACATATATATTGGATAGCTTATGTATGCCTTGATACAAAGGCTTTAAGACAATTTTAGGATAAGCCTCATACATATATATTGGATAGTTGATGTATGCCTTGATACAAAGGCTTTAAGGCAATTTAAGGATAAGCCTCATACATATATATTGACTAGCTGCTCATTAAATATCAAGTATGATCTGAAGTTCACTATTGGTCTAATAAAAGGAAAAGTACTATATCTCCTGGTGACCATCTTCATTTCTTTGTATCACAAATCAAAGGCTGATGTCTGTTCTTTGGAAGCACCATTGCAGCTGAATGTATAAAACAGCAAGCATGAATTTCTATGACAATGCCAACAACTGAAGAGTTCATCTCACACACCAATTTTACTGGTTTCTAAAGAATATAATCCCCACTAGCAGGAGATCTTTTAGGCATTGTCCAACCACTATATTATATTGACAAGAGATTCCCATTTGCAGTACAATTATACCAAAGAAATCAATGCCAAAAAAATATGCCAATGACTACTCTTCACAACTAAAGGACACATTGTATTTAAGTCATTCATTTCTTGCTATTTTTTGATCTATTTTTGCTATTTCACATTAATGGCATTCCTATACTACAATATGCATGCATTATGGTACCCATTTTCAATGATTATGCAACCACAGAAATTGGAGTTCAAATTCTCAATAGAATTTAATTGGTAAAGGGCAAACAGATGTAAACAATAATAATTAGCCTCGATAGTTAAATAAAGAAAAATTTATAATATTCAACATAGTAGAACAAGGTAGACTAGTATAAAAAACTTTTAGAATGATTTATCTACATCCTTTAATATATACTCTATCTATATTACTCTTGGCTTCTAGGAAGCAATATAGGGTTCAAGCCAAGCTTGTAACTAATGCATTCTAGTTCACCTCCTTTTGCAAGCACCATGACTTCCACATATGCATAGGAGACCTTGCCAATTTGACAATAAAAATATCTTGAAGGCATGACATCCTTTGAAGAAAACATTGGAATGGTTGTTTGTCTTTGCATCTATAAAGGATAAAAATGGTGACACTATAGACCTAGAGGTTGGGTTTAATATAAAACCACTACAAGTGATACTAGCATATGTTTCTGAGCATTTCTCTGAATCTAAAGGAGCAACATTTGATTCTTGAAAGTTCACTACTCATTAAGTCTTTTCTCAACCTTTATCCTAAGAATCTGTGTATGGAAAAGATCATGAGATTTGATTCCATCTTGAATTACTGTCTTGATGATTGCAAGAGGCAGGTGCTACCAATTCTGTTGCATTCAAGGAATTTCAGTTTCATACAATCTATAACAATGTCAATATCCTAGTGAAACAATGGTTTGGAAGTTTTGAATATCCACCATTGACATATTGGATGCCATTTTCATGATCTTGGCTAGTGAAATATCTGTGCTTATAATAGACTTAGATTTGATAATGTCTTCAACGTGAAGGAAATTGGTTCTAAATTCTTGAAGACAAGGACAGAATTATCTACTAGAAGCAATAGTCTTGGTGTGTAGGTGTTAACTGGGAAAATTACTATTCATGAAAAATTCTTTCAAAACGCTTCCAGCTCTGTAAAAACAGTGAATACAGAGTCTCAACAACCATTGGGTTGGCAATTTTCTACTAGATGTTATATAATTAATGCAATAGATAATGGAAAAGCATGGATTGATAGAGGCGTGGATGCAAATTTTCAAAAGAAATTATGTGCCCAAGACAGCAGGATCTAATCACACAATGGTTGATATGTGTCTATCACTCACGTTCCCTGATACAGAGTTACCAAAACAACATGCTATATTATCCCATGGAGACAATATTTCATGAGGGACAGAACATAACAACATTATGTACTCCCAAGTGGTAGCAAAGGATAATTTTCAAAGTTAATGAGCAATAATTATTACAATCCTATGCAATCTTGGATGGACAGATCCTTCGAAGCTTTCAATCTTGAAGAACTGCTTGGAGAAAAAGTGCATAGCACTTTGGAACAGTTCTAACCCTGTCAGCAGAGGTGCCTCAATAAATGTGCACTACAGATCCCTGACATCCTTGGTTGCTCTAAGCAAGGATCTTATAATGAATGGTCTCAATAAAAAATGACCCCTCCTCTTCATGAATTCGGTAATTTGATATATTGGTAGATATCTCTTCTCTCTAATTGAAGAAGGTCTTCCACATTCTCTTCTTTGACCTAAAGCTTCTTAGAAGTTTGATGTTGCAATTACCTCATGTAAGTCTCATCTCTAATCTGGGTAGCTCATGATGATTACCAATGCAAGGCTTCAGAGGGATCTATGATGATTGGGCTCAGAAATCAATAACATTTGTCCAAATAAGAGGGATTTAATGGAAGACCTAGATTTGTCCTTAAGCACAAAACAGAGTAGCTGTTGAACCTAGTCATAGTCAACTCTGATGTATGCCTTGATACAAAGGCTTTAAGACAATTTAAGGATAAGCCTCATACATATATATTGGATAGCTGGTGTATGCCTTGATACAAAGGCTTTAAGACAATTTAAGGATAAGCCTCATACATATATATTGGCTAGCTGCTCATTAAAGATCAAGTATGATCTGAAGTTCACTATTGGTCTAATAAAAGGAAAAGTACTATATCTCCTAGTGACCATCTTCATTTCTTTGTATCACAAATCATTTGCCTTAAAAGAGATTGGTGGTTTGAAAGTTTTCAAATTCTAGTCTTGGTTTCAAGAGAATCTGGTCAATCGTTGGAATGAAGTGGACTTATGTTGAACTATAACTCTCCAGTTTGAAGATTTTCTACACAATGTATCTTTGGTGACCTCATGATAATTCTTGGATCTGCGAAGCTCTGATCTGTGGCCATATGGAATTGGATCTGCAGCTCTTTGTTGTTTGATCTACATCCTAGGTTAATCTGTATTAATTCAGTGGCAATCATACAAGTTTTAACAATCCAAACTCATCTTGGCCTGTGACGGTGACATGGTTGGGTGACTAATGTGATCAAACTCATAAGGAGGCCGGTTATAACATATGTCTTTTTAAAGGCACAAATCTTGCAAATAAATCACTGAGGCTAGTATTTGTCAAGTCTCAGTCCTTAAAGCTCACTTCTGGAGTTTCCAGAGTCGTTTGAAATTTGTGGAAGGTTCTATATATACACTCTGTCACAGTCTCATTGAAGTGGACCATTCAAGCTTCATTCCAATTTCTGACCGTTTCAAGGACTGACAAAATTATTGTGTTGAAGTAATTTGATTACAGTGCATTGTAATCTCTCACCAATAAAGTAGTACCTTCAATGCTAATAAATTTGAATATCATGTGCATTGACAGAGTTTCCTTGACAGCAAAGTATGAAAATATCACTATGTATCATGACAATTTATCTCCTTGACACTGATGACTACAGTGTAAATATGATCTTGACTTAAAGGAACACAGTATGACCCTTTTGGTTAGTACGTGTATGGTGATCTCTATGTATTGACAATATCTCTAAGCATTGTCTTGGGACTGTAGGAGTACCAAGCTCAAAATGACAATAAATCTAGGTTGTGGTCCACATGGCACAAGCTTGTGAGTAACAATGATATGCTTGCAAAGATATTATTTGGGTACACTGCTCATTTTATCTAGAATTACAGTGAGATAGTTGTCCGATAGTTGGTCATATTACAGTAGGAACGTCGTCAATATAGGAAATCTAGTTTTTGACTGAAAATGAGAGCAGGGCATAAGGAAAATCATTGCCACAAGGTAAAACTATGATTGACAACTTCTTATTGGAATGTATATTATTTGGAGTTAAATACAAACTATGATTATTTGTGGTAATGCTATGGATGTTGGAGAATAGACATTCAAGAAAGTATTGTCACTGTAACACGTCTACAATGTAGTTGTAGATCCTTTTTCACCTTGGTTTCTATTTTTTGCAATGGCTTGTAGTGGTAGCATGATGCGTGCATTAGATATTTGCTTCCAATGTTCTAGTGAACCTGGTATTTTCAAGAGGCTCATAACCTGTTAGGAAAGAACTCATTTTTTCATAAGAGGCATTCCTAGAAAAAAATGGTCAAGAGGCCAATCTGCAAGACAAAATTATAATATATACTGTGACTTCTCCAAAGCTTGAAACTTGTTCACTGGTTGATACTTCACTAGTCATTCAATAATGCAACAGTCTTCAGAAACCAAAACACAGTGGTGACTTGCAGGTCATGTTTGCATTATGCTAGTACAAGCTTAGTCTATTCAGAGGCCTACCATATGCAACAAAAGAGATTTGCAGAGAAGCTTGCCATGTGCACTATTGGAATTGTAGGACAAATGAAATAGTTAGTTTATATATCTTCAGCGATTTTGAATGAGGAAAGAAGTCCTTAAAATGTTGACCTTTTGGGAAACTATGCAATGATGAGTGCTTTCTATGTCCAAGATTATAATGATGCATTTTAGATGAATTTCTTAGCTTTCACTGTCTTCAGATTTTTGAATATTGATCTTATTAGAAATTGTAAGTTAAAGGTAATTTTTATTGCAAAATCTAGCACCCCTATGGCATCATAGGTATGGGCACCTCAACTTGACCTATCTCTCTCAGTTGCCATGAGAAAAACTAGTAGATGGACTTCCGAACATTCTGTAGAAGATCCACAGAGTTTGCAGAGCTTGTCAGGCAGGGAAGCTACATTGAATACCATTTTATGAAGGACAAGCTTGGAGAGCGTAGAGGGTCCTTCAGTTGGTACTTTCAGACATATGTGGACCAATGAACATGGCATCAACCACTGGTGCTAGGTACTTCCTTCTGTTTTTTGATTATTTCAGTAGAAAAATGTGGGTATATTTTCTATAATTAAAATATGATGTGTTTAATGAATTTCAAAAGTTCAAAGAATTAATAGAGAAACAGTTAGGTTGTCATATTGCCTCTCTTAGATATGATACAGGTGGGGAATTCTACTTAAATATTTCAATAAATTTTGTGCTAAACATGGGATCCAAAGACAATATACTACACCTTACACTCCAAAACAAAATGTATTGGTTGAGAGGCAAAACTTTACTATCACAAAGATGGCTAGGTGTAAGTTGCAGAAAAAGTCTATTCCAAATAGGTTTTGAGCTGAGGTAATGTTCACAATAGTATACTGGCTGGTGAAATGAAATATGACACTTTGGTCTCAAGTT
Source organism: Pinus albicaulis (assembly GCA_034641835.2). Classification (NCBI taxonomy): domain Eukaryota; kingdom Viridiplantae; phylum Streptophyta; class Pinopsida; order Pinales; family Pinaceae; genus Pinus; species Pinus albicaulis. The sequence goes on from CM076580.1 coordinate 31,360,004, forward strand.
GGAGGACCAATTCCTGTAGTTGCAATGCCAGCATATGCACCTATGAGGCAAAAATATCCATTTTTTTTATTGTTCCCCAGACATTCTTCAGTGTAGGGCAAGGGCAAGACATTTCTTCATTCCATGCAGATATATATAGGCCACCTACTGGATTTTTGTCATCTACAACTGCAACATTTTCATATCCAATGCAGTCACCCTGTTTTCTGTACACTGGGCACCTCTCTGGATGTAGCTCTGCCTATTTTCCTGCTGTGTTTGCACCTTTCTCAGACTCTTCAAGTTCACTCCAAGTACTTCTCAGATTTTGACCTCTGGTGCAATTCTTCCACCCCATATCCGACATCCTTAATGGGATTGACAAAATTTCCAACTCCCAATAATGATAGAATCTGGTCCAGGCTAAACTTAGATTTGAATTCTGGCACAGAGACTTTTGAGGCAGAGGGTAAAGAAGAAAGAGCAGGATCAAAACATGCAGTAATTTTGGAAGGTCCTTTGATAACAGATGGGCAAACTAGAGTCATCCAACAATCATCAGCATCAACAGACTCTTTTAAATAAGGTGGGATTTAAATAGATTTGAAAACAAAAAAGAGATATAAAGATAGCCAGGTTCTGTAGGTGTTGGTAGCTTTTTTTTCATGGGGTCTGTCTCACCCAAAGGGTGTTGCTTATTAGGCACATTAAGTTGTACTTGAATCCCAATGTGATGTTGATAGAGTTGTTTAATCCCAAATGGCTTAAGCTGTAGATAAAGGTGTACTGGATTGAATCTGAGATCGATACAAGGCCAGAATTGCTCATGCAGATTGAAATTCCCATATCATTAATTTGCCTCTTTTCGGGTGATCCTGCTGCACTTTTTACATGTATGCTTATTGTAGAAGTATGAACGGCACAAGCCAAGTGTTTGACAAAATTCTCAAGAAAAATGTTACCGCATGGAATGTTATTATTAGAGGTTGTGTTAGGGATGGACACTGCCAGGAAGCCCTCAAGCTATATTACCAAACACAACAGGGGGGACTTAGTGGAGACACACCTTTCCAATTGTCCTCAAGTCATGCGCTGAGATTGTGGCCCTAGAGCAGGGCAGGGAAATCCACAGTTACATGGAACACCATGACTACAGGGTATTTCGAAATTAGAAATTTTGAAGAGGAAGGAAAGGTACTTGACGAAATGTAGCTGGGAAGGTCAAAACCCAATGTGATAAATTGGAGCGTGATGATATCCAAGTATGAGTTGAATGGTCACAACAATGGTGTAGTGAGATCTTTTCTAAAAGCAGCTGGCTGGAGCGAAATCCAATTCAGTCACTATTTTCTAGTGCTCTCGCTTCTTGTGCAAAATTAGCAGTGCTGCAACAACAAAAAAATGGATGATGCATATGAAGTGTTTTTCAATATGCCAAAGAGGGATCTGATTTCATGGAATGCAGTAATTTCTTGTTATGCATTGAATGGATATTGTGATGAGGTGTTGGCACTCTTTTATCAACTTCAAAATGACAGGAATGAACCCAGATGTAATTAAATGGAGTGCAGATATTGTGAGGTATACTCAATTTGTTCATAGTGTTGAATCCATGGAAATATGCAGTTGAATGCATGTTGCAGAGGTGAAGCCTAACTCTATTACCATAGCAATTATTTTTCCTTCATGTGCTGATTAGTAGCTCTGTAGTGTGGGTATTGAATGCATGGGCATGAGGAAGATGCCCTAACACTCTTTTATGAAATACAAGAAGCAGGCATTAAAGTAGGCCATATCACCTTCATTGCTATTTTATCTGCCGGCGGCCATGCAGGACCAGTAGATGAAGGCTAGCATCATTTCAATCGAATTATTAGAAAGTTTGAAGTGAAGCCTAGAGTGGAGCATCATGCATGCATGGTTGAACTCTTTGGCCACTCGAGACGCTTTAATGGAGCATATGTGACATTTTCAAACATCTATGCTACTTCTATGGGATGATGTAGTCAACGTGAGAAAGCTAATGTTAGATAAGGGAATTGAAAAAAAAGGAACTAACATCTCATTTTCATGGACAATTGCAGCTGCTGCTAACTTAGGATGTTTTGAAATATATCATAAAAACTCTTCAACAGTGTTCTCGAGTTTCAATGATAATACACCCTCTTCATTTGAATTTTGCCTCTCCAAAACCATGGAGAGGAGAGACATGGAGGAGTTACAACCATGCATACTTCCTTAACAACCCTTAAGGTGGTTGGAAATAGATAATCATGACAAGCTCCAAGCATTGGACAAGTCTTGGTTGAAGCCTTATGTTGTAAAAGACGAATCCATCAGGCAAGTCTTGGGCCAACTTTGGGACTCCGTTGAGGAGTTTTGATGCATTTCGAAATTAACTCAAGTTTTTCTACAGTTCTTGGTTATAGAAAATCAGTGGAGCCAAAAAAAAAAAAAAAAAACATTTTCAAGGAAATAGGCCTGCCTATCAGAGGCCAAAATTTGGGTCACTGGTTTGAAAACAGGAATTTCTTTGTCAAGAAAATTGGATGGAGCAGCCAGCAAGGGAACATGACAAGTTGCTGCCTCTGACTTGCATATTTTTGTGGACTTGTTTGTCTGTATTCAAGGTGGTTTTGTGGTCAGAGAAACCTAGAGGAGTGCGTGATTTGGTCCTGCAACACATTTTGGGAGGAACTATAATTTTTTTAGGTGGGATTCTTTCTTATTCAGTTGAGGACTATGCCATGACAAGACTCATCTGAGAAGGCAATGAGTTCCATGGATGTTATAGGGATTCGAATAGAGGCTGGGAAGGTCTAGTAGACTATGGAAGTGCAAATACGCTTTTTATTGATACTTCAATAAAAATGGAAACCTCGTGCACCTCTAGAAAGTAGTTCTACGCTGCTTCACATCTATTGTAGCTATTGCAAAACTCTCATATATGCTTGAACATGGGAGGAACACGATCACAAATTACAATATTATTTTCTTTCCATTTATTCTCTTCCTCTACGAATTTCATGGCAATTGAAATCATCACTTTCTTCTGTTATTTGAGCATTATATGGAAGACTTCATGTAGTTGTTTCACAAGGTGCCATAATTTATTTTCAAGAGACGGCTATTCAAAAAACCCTGATTTATGAGTCCTACTGGATCCTGTTACAACTAATACTTGAATATAAATCCAGAAATTTTCCTCCTTCGAGATTGTAAATCATCATATCTTTTCCCAGGACAAGAGCAGGTGACTGATTTCATAAGAAAGGTATTTGAGATGCTAGTTGGAGCATTTAGAAAGCTTCAGGTATTAGAAAGGTTCTTCCACAATTGAAACAAGGTGTACAGGGATGCTTGATATACTAGAAGACTTCTTGAACTTCTTATATTTTGTATATTATCGAATGGATGGGAGCACTTCAACATTAGAAAAGCAACATTGAATAAAGAACTTCAGTATCCCAGATAATGAAATTTTACTTTTCTTATTTCAACTGAGGCAGTGGGGTGGCAGGGGTTGGAATCAATTTTCCAAGTGCAGATGCAGTTTATTATATATGATCTATATTTCAGTCATTTTTTTCTTTTATGATCTTAATCATGATCTCACAGTATAGGCCAAGACAAACCAGTGATTGCATATCAGTTGATAATAAAGTGTATTGTTGAGGAGAGAATATTGCATCGGTGTACAAAGATGGATTTGGATAATATGGTGATGAATCTTTGTAAAAATGAAAGTTTAAAGAGTTATCTAGATCACAAAGAACCTATATATCGTGCTTTTCAAAATGAAGTTAATGCTATTTGTTTGGTTTTCTCTCGTTTTGTTGTCCTGTAAATTTGTTACTGTTATGTTTATTATCTAGCATGCATATGCCCAGACAATGACCTCTTGCCATAACTGCAAAAAGAAAATCTCTAGTACCTATATCCAATTACTGTAGTTGCTGGAAAAAAGCAATTCATAATAATTTAATACAAAAAGAACCTATTTTACACATACTGCTCCTTTGTGAGTTTCACAGCACCTCAAGTGCCCATGTAGGAACTTTAAATTTCACTCTAACAACCCCACAATGCATCATTTTATGGAAACTTACACTGCATAGCAGGATTGGATACAAACATGACAGGATTCCTCATTTCCAATATGGTGCCAACAAAATTTTGGCCATCTCAATGGTTCAAAATTTTTTGCAATACAAGACCCAACCAAGTTTCATTAGTTTACTCTGTTAACCAAACCAGGTTTCATGAGTCTAAAAAGTACATATGACATTCTAATAGCTCACTGTGTGTGTTTGTAATACCTATTTCTTCTACTCAAGGAAATAGGTATAGCAAATATAAATCTGATAATAGATCAAAAAATAGGTGGCGGGCCCTCTTAAAAGTGAGGAGTATTTGGGAATAAACACTCATTTACAATTGACAAGCTCCAAGAGTCCATTTCGAAAAATGGGAGATAATGCTCTGACAGGTGCATTGGCCAGAATGTTTGAAGTATTTCTACATCATTTATTTATACTCCTAGTGAGTGTGTTAAACAACATATGCAAATTGATTTATGGTATTGCAACAACTGGTATGTCTATTGGAAGTGGAGTATCCATTGCCAAAAATGGATCTCCAACAGCAAGAAAGTAACATCAAGACAACATATACCACTTGAGTAGATTAGAATGGACCATAAATGAATAAATTCAATGCCATGTTCCAGAAATTGTTAAGTGGTGAGCAATAGAATAGGAAGGAATGCTTTCATTTGCTTGGCATCATCATGTTGTGCTAGATGAAGACTTATATTACATGATCAACTGGGCAAGAGTTGACACAGGTATCAATTTTTATTAGACTACAGGTATCATTTTGTTAATTTTGGGCAACTAGATCCAAAATCCATGTTGCATTGCTCATATGATGATGATGATATTTTTGTTGGATTCCTCTTTCGGAGAGGTGCAAGATTGATCTAAAGATCATCTTGTTTGGATGAGAAGAAGTTATATTTTGATTTTATTTTCCACACATGTGCAAATTGTCAAGGTCGACCAGAATTGTAATGAAGGCTTGCAAGCCCAATAGATGTGTCACACACCCTCATTGATGGATATAAATTGGAGAGAGATGATGTCCATTTCATCATCAACTCATCACGCATTTCCTCTTGTGATCTGATTGGTTCATTCAACCTTTGGAGGCCTCTCTCTCTGACATGTGCGGATCTGAAGCGGAAGGAGTGCGAACTGTCTTTAGGGCTCTTTGCTGGTGCATTGACACGCGTTGACCGTGGGTCAAAGCTTGGAGTTTGACCTCCATTCTTGTGCAGAAAATCCAATCTCTTGAGGCAGCATTAGAGAGCAAAAAGATCGAGGAGAAGGGTGAACTTTGACCACAGCCCTAGACCGCAGCGTTGAATTTCTGCATTGACTTTTTCTGCTGACCAGTGTTGACCTTTTTGGAGCTGTCTTTGAGGGGTGTGTGTGTGACACTTGGAGGATTGGCTGATCCAACTATGTATACTCTTGAGCAAAATGGTTTTGTTGAAAGGAAGAATAGAACCATTGTGGAAGTTGCCCGTGCCATTGTGTATGTTCAAAATAGATGCCCGCATTCCACATTAGACTCCAAGACTCCCGAAGAATTCTTCTCTAGTAAGAAGCCTGATGCCTCCCACTTTAGGCTTCAAATGACATCATCAACATGAGATCCAAGTTCGACGAAGTCAATCTTGAGCTCAAGGCTCAAATTCTGGCCAATCCTGCCTTTGATTACACCAAGGACACACATCAATGGGTCAAGAAGTCATTGTCATCAAGCCTACAATAACAAACCCTAGATAAATGAACATGACAGCAAAAGGGGTCACATCAATGGGTCAAGAAGTCATTTTCATCATGCCTACAATAACAAACTCTAGATAAATGAACATGACAGCAAAGGGGGTCAATGACCTAGCCAGGGCCACATTAGGGCTAGTAGTTACAATTGTAACCACAGAGAATATTGTTAGTGGATATATCTAGCATCTCATGCCAAATGAGGTGCCACCATATATTTTGAAGATTCTTCACTTGCCAAACACTAGGGCAAGCAATCTAGTATGGCCTTTGTCTAACTACTATAATTGCGATACTATCTAACATGAAAATTCAAACAAGGGGGAGCCATAGCAGATCTTCACGTCTTTATGAGGTCCCCTTCATAGGAACCCCTCCATATTATCCACATTTTTTGTTTATATATTAAATTCATAGAAATAATGAAGGGAGGGGATCCCTCCAAGCAATAAAACAATGTTCTGCACATGGTTTATGATAACATTTTTGCCAACTAATTAACTAGTTTAGATTTGCATGTTGTCTCTTTTTTGGGATTAATATAAGAAACTAGGGAGTTACGCAAATATTTAAGAGCCAAGACAGTTCATGAAATCAAGGGCTTGTAAATCCATTGCTTCAAATGCCAGTGTCAACATTAGATTCAAATTTGACAAAGTCTATCTTGAGCTCAAAGCTCAAATTATAGTTGATCTTGCATTTGATACATTAAAAAAACTCATCAATGGATCAATAAGACATTGAATGAGTGCTCTGTCATCATGCTTGTTGTAGTTAATCCTAATTAAATGAACACAAAAATAAAAGGAGTCAATGGATGCACTAGGACTACATTAGGATTGGTAGTTAAAACTATAACTAGAGAGAGCATGTGGTCACCGGCTATATCCATGGAATTTCAAGCCAAACAAGGTGTCACCATCTCATTTTAAGAGTCGCAACTTACAAACACTAGATAAGACTTTCAGCTCTAATATGGTCTTCATTCAACTAACACCATTTCACTCCTATCTAACACAAATCTTAAAAAATGAGGCAGAGTCACTGCAGATCTTCAAGTCTTTATGAGGTCCCATTCAGGGGAATCCTTCTATTTTCATATGAAATCCATGGGTTCTATCTCTATATTGAATTCATGGATACAACAACGACAAGGTTCCCTCCAAGCCATTAGAAACGACTCTATGCAAGAAGGCAACTCCTTCATAGTTTCTTTCCCGTGGATTTTGGCATAAGCAAGGATGCTATCGTGCTTTTAGTTTCAAGCCTTCTTGGAGGATCCCTATGCAAAAATATGCCCTCCTCCCAATCCCATCAATTCAAGGATGAGGTGAAGCCTAGGCTTTCTATTCCCTCAAAGAAAAAGCCGCCCCTCAATTCTGCCTTTATAGTGGAGAAATCAAAGGACATTCGAGTGTTGGAACTTGCATGTATATGCCCACAACTTTTTGTATTGAAGGGATGGCACTCTTTGTCCTTTGAATGGGCTTTGGCCATCTACAACAATGCTTCATGGGTGGAAAAATCAAACCTAGATTACCAACGATGAGCTCTTCCTCCATTCCAAGTGTTACTTCATTGTAATTTTTAAGGCCATGGTGGATAGGAAAAAGAAATTCAACCTAGGACCCTATTTCTAGGGGAAAATGCACCTCTCCTTTCATCCCTAGTTTTGAAAGTTTGATCCAAACACCATGATTATTACAGCAACTCTGGTCTACGTAAGAGTTCCAAACCTCCTCTTCACTTATGGTATCCTAATTTTCTTGCAACTATTAAAAACTCCCAGAACCATTTTATTAAAGTTAATGGAGCTCATATTGTCATGGGCTCAACATATTTACCCATATCTGTGTAGTGCTCAACCTAAGTTGTGAGTTTCCCAACTAGTTGCTCATATAATGGGTTGATCTCACTTTTACCGAAATGTTAGACATTGAAAGCACAAAATTTAGATGTAGATCATGCCAACAAATTGTACACCTCCAAGAAACCTATTCATCTTGATTCTTCACCAACATCTTCTACATCCAATGGACATAAGAAAAATCCCAAAGGATGGTAAGTAATACAGGGAAACATATGTGCTCCAAGAAAGAAAATGGCTCAACCGAAAGAAAAGAAACCTATGCAAGTTCCCCTTGGTAGTGGTGGGGAGACACACTCAACTTTGGTGCCATCAAATCTCTTTTGAGGTTTAAAGCATCTTCGTGAATCGAAAAAGGAAAAGCTTAGTCCTAACAACCTTGCGTTCATGATTCCCTTTCACAAATCAGCATATCACAATGCCACTAACCCATGTCAACAGAACTAGGTGGATCTATATTAGAAAGAAAAAGTGATCCTCATGAGACAAACCACAACACCCAGTGACCATGTAACTTCTTCAAATCTCTACAAATGAGTCAAGTTGTGTAAAGTGTTTCTCTATGTTCTCTGCATTTATATCTATTTCATAGTTATGTTTCAATATTATGTTCATAGTTATGGGATTGAAGCATGACAGAGGAAGAAGGAAATCATGTAGCATCCACATTTTGCCAGTGTGAGTACCCATTTCTTTGTATTCACTTTTCATCCACATAAGAAAAGAGCAAAGCATAGGCCTCTCCTAGTTGGTTTCATCCTGTATTGGGTTTTCCTAGGGTATATCTTGTATTCAATGTATGGATGGTGTGTAATTGTTTGTTTCCTTCATTTCACTTTTAGCTGATTCTCAGTAATTTCTGTGTTAAATCTAATGATATGAAGTCTGCAATCTTGAGTAGAATAGTGCTATTAAAAGACTGTATAATATTATAAAATTTGTTATGAAGATCCGGTGGAACATCCACAACAGTGTACAAATCAAAAATGGACTAAGAACCCAATGGCATGCATTAACTCCATTCCTTCTCTATGCTTCCAAGTTCCCAGAGATAAATAACATCAAAGAGTAACAAAGATACAAAGCAAGACAAAATTGCATATCAAAATGCACACTTGCATTTCTAAACCAAATGACAAAAACCTACAAAGCCTCCAAACTAAACAAAGTCAACTCCACAACAAATGAGATTACTCGCACTAATATCAAATGTAAATCAATATACACTAGCACAGACACATCTAAAATTGTGTCGGATATGCACATCAATGTTCCAAAGCTCAGGGTTGAATATCTCAAATTTCAATACTCAATACATCAATCATTTCTCTAAACTCAAGATATGCAATATTGACCCTGTCGAAACCAAAATTTCTGATTTTCATGGCACGGAAGCTACATTATACATGCAATAATTGTTTAAACTCTTACCTTCTCATAGACCTCTCAACAGATGGAGGAGGAGGGTGGCCTTCTTCTTCTTGAAACTGAATAATCGTGCTCGAGTCGAACTCTTCAATGCATTGAATATCGATGAGAGGGTTTTCAGGTTCCCCTCCTGCAGCTCTAGCTATGCTCTACTATTTTGGTTGGTAACAGAACGTTATGTCTTTTGTTTGCCCGCCAATACTCCACGACAACCCCTCTTCAAATTTATTGAAATTTAAATGGAGTGGGAAAATTATTTTCGGATGAGTCAAAGCATTTTAATCGAAAGGGTAAAACCTTTAAAAAAAACCAACAACAACAAAAAATTTATTCCAATATAATAAATATTTAAATTTCTTAAACTTTATTCAAATATGGTAAATATTTTAATATTTTTCAAAACAAAGGTGGATGCTATGTTGGGTTTGCAAATCACTCTATATTTTTTATGTTATTTTATTTTTTCATGGTATATGATTAATCTAGATTTATCTTAACTTCCAATCTATCAAATGTCTATAGAAATCAAATCTAAGGAATTTTGCATTTCAAGAGATTTAATTCCTCTCTCTCGGCCTTGGTAGATCTAGAGTTAAAATATATCTAGATTGGGTTAATTATTAATTTTATGTTTTTAATTTTTATTTTATTTTGACAAACTCTAACTGTTAAAGATAACATTACAAAGTTTTGACCATGGGAGAAGAATTCAACACTGGAGAAACCCTAGAGGCCCAAGGAAAAATTGCAGGCGGAGAAAGGGTCGTAGTTTTGACAAAGAGTGAACAGGATCTAGACAATGTGATCTCTTATATCCTTGTCAAAATGCAAAATAAGATTAAATGGTAACAATGAGTTTTTCATCCACATGATATATATTTTGTACAAATATGGTGGCCATGATAAACCCTTTGAAGACATGCAATTATTCATCAAATATGTTTTTTAGATGACATTTTGACTGCTTACTATTGGACCGACATGGAGGAGGAGGAGGAGTTGGTGGATTATGAACTAGAGGAGGGGGGTTTTCAAAAAATTTGGTCTAGTTCCAAGGATTTTATCCATTCGCATTTCAAAGTCAACTTAGAAGGTCACCATACTGTAGTTTCTGGGCCTACCAGATCTTTAGAAAGCAAAGTTAAGAATTCAATAGGCAACTGTCTAGCGGTTCGAAGGCCCTAACCCCTACTCCAGCCATGCACTATTTGGGTCCTTTAGTTTCGGCTAGCCTAGGGCCTGAGGACGTTTGTTAGGGGCTAGAGAACTCTTCTTGGGGTGTTTGGCTCTAAGTTTAGTTTCCCTATTGTCCTAAATATTGGAGGAAGACATATAATGTGTTACTACTTCCTTAGGGTTTTCAGAATTTTTTGAACACAGTGGGGGTTCTTCACTCTCATAAGCCTCTCTGGCTAGTTTTCTTGTATGTCCTTCATCTCAAGTGCCATCAACCTCGCCCTCCTTCGGCGAGCTAGTGAAGGAGAGCCTTGCCTCGACAACGGAAGAAGGTCAAACTAACATCATAAATGGGCTTGTGGTTTTCAGGGAGAAACACCCTTGTGAATAAGAATGAGTTATGATTCAAAATGAATCTGAGAAAGAAAGGAAGTGGAAAATCCATTGTAGTGTAAAGAAGAAGAACAAATTCCTTCGTTCTCTATTTTTGGGAGTCAACGTCACCATTCAAAAGACTGAGGAAATGTCCCAAAAATACTTGGCGAGGTAAGTAAGGGGTTGAAAATTAAGGTCCTCAACCCTAAATGTGTGGGCAGACAAGGAAATCTTACCTATTGTAAAATTTCCTCCAGAGGTGTCGCTATTAGCCCAAGGTTGGATTCATTTGTGCTTCAAAGATGTAGCAGACACCCGAGAGGTACAACAAATGGTTTAGAAAATTGATTCATCTCCTATCCTTGTCAATTTCTAGATGTTCCTCTTCGATGCAAAGTAGGAGAGGCTAGATATGGCCCCAATCTAGGTTCATCTTCCAAGTCTCCCTCTTAACTATCGAGACACCCTAATGTTCAAAGATATAGGTAACTCATTGGGATCTTATCTAGCCCATGAATCTACATATTTAGAGATGGGGATTAAGACATACACCCATATTTTGGTTAATATGGACCTCAGATAAGGGCTCATAGAAGGTGTTGTAGCTCCTAGAGATAGCCTTGAGTTGCAAATACTAGTGCCTAGGACATGTTAAGATCAGAGGTTAAATATGGACAACTATATGAATGCCTCTAACAGAAAATGGGTCAAGAGAATAATGGTTTTGGTGATTCAAGGATGGAGAAGACCATTTGAGCCTAATTCATGTGAATTTCATATATTCATGAGTGCTCAGGAGGCTATGTGGCTTGATGGATTTTAAATGGGCCAAGTATAAAACAATGAGCAAAAACCTAAAAAATATGCAGAGGCGTTGAGAGAGAATGGAGAAGGAACCCACAAGAGACAGGCAGGGTAGGAAGGGGTAGATTGAATGAATGAGGGAAGTATGGATTTCGCTCACCATCACACTTAATCAACGACACTTTCCTCTTTCAACTAAATTAAAAGGCAGATAGATTCATTTTAAACACTTTGATAGTTAGGATTTCCCTTCCTTTCTCCTTCTCCACTTTATGCGTGGTCACAGGCCAATAGAAGGCATGGATATCGGGATTGGGGTGTAGTGTATTCAGATATTGGGTTATGAAGGAATACATTTTAGGTGTAGGCGGGGCCATATGTATGGGCACCTGGCTAAAAACAATAAGCTTCCACTTTTTGCGTAGGACTATCCATCAAGAGGCAAGGACATATTAGGTTAGAAAAGGGTTCTAGATTGGACTATACCAGTTATGTTTCCTTCACAAGTACAAGACTTAGGGCTCTTCTTTGAATATCACCTAACGACCATACCAAATATACTTGGACTGCCATCAATTTTCCCAACCACAATCAATTCTTTTAATAATCTAATGGACACAACGCTGGCCTCATCTAGGGCTCTTCAAATATGCTAATGACTATACCAGTTATGTTTCCTTCACAAGTACAAGACTTAGGGCTCTTCTTTGAATATCACCTAACGACCATCCAAATATACTTGGACTGCCATCAATTTTCCCAACCACAATCAATTCTTTTACTAATCTAATGGACACAACGCCGGCCTCATCTAGGGCTCTTCAAATATGCTACCTAATAGCGATTTGAGTACCTCTCAAAATCACTATTCTTGTGTACCAATTCTTTTTTGTACAATCTATGAACAAATTTGAACTACTCCTCTTATCATCCTTCTAAAAATTTGTAGATGCTTGACCTAGGGTCACAAATCATCCACTAAAATTCCATTGTCTAACTGTTTATAGGTTGCTTTAGAACTTTGTCCAAAATGACATGGATAGTCCACCAAAATCAACTCCTCTTCATGTCAATACATTCCTCATATGGCACATTACTTCTACTTCGTCTTCTACTCAAGTTCCACCTTCTTTGGATTTGTTGTCTCCATACATAGTTCTGCAAACCATCTTCCAAATCTATGGTATATATTGCAGAGAAAAACCTCTCTCTAAGGGTCATGACTAGGTGGTATAACCATACCCACTTTGCAGCTAGGTGGTATAAGTTGTGCAACACTATCAAAGAAGTCACAAGGGAATCCAAAAGGGAGTGGAGGTATGTTTTTTGTGTTAAATTGTTGGTCCTAGTTTGGACAGTTGGAACATTTTAGTACAACCCGTGGAAGCAAAGAAGGGAGGGCTAATGTGTTGGTTAGAAGCCCTAACCAGTGTAATGATTGGTGATAGGATCAAATTCATATGCAACCTGTGGGAGACATGTGTTGGGGTTCTCTTGGGTGTTAAGAAACCCCAACTAGGAGCAGATCTCGCAATGAATGGGTGTCCTAGGACAGGACTGTTAGAGAAGTCTCTTGGCAGCCACGGAGGGAATATGGATTGGGGGTTAAGGGAATAGGGAATTTAGTGGTTATGGGTTAAGGGCTTATGTTTTTGTGATAATTGGACTCCTAATCCCCTTATCACCACTATTTTGGGTTCCCCTATCAATTTCCCTTGCTGCCTTCCCTCTAGGTCCCCTAGGCCCTATGAAATTAGGTCCTAAGCCCCTTTCTCATTCTCTAATGCTAGGATTATAGATCTTAGTAAACCATGCTTGCACCTTTGACTTCTACACATACATGCTACCCTTGTGTCCCCTTGGCCCGTTCAATACACCATAAGATACCCCCCCCCCCCTATAAACTTTTTGGTTATGTCATTCCACTTTTCCTAATGTTATGACCCCCCAAATTTGGTCTCAATGCCCCTATAAGTACACCCTTGGTCTCCCTTGGCTCATAGAGTAAACGCATTAGGGGTAATGGGTTGTGACAAGGGATCCCCTAATCCACTTATCACAACTAGAAATAGGCTTATGAACACCATCAATATCTATTGTAGGTGTTGCGATGAAAGCAATAATGAATACAAAATTTGTGGTCAATAGGACAAGAATCATCAAGATGTTGAACCATACAATGTAAAGATGGTTTTCAATGCTAGCTAGTGATCTAGTCACATAAAAGAGTCCCTCATAAATTTGCGCTTTGGGACACCCCTAGGATTCAATAATTAATCTAAAGTGAGAGGATTCGTTGCTAAGGTGACAATGGAAACGACCTTTGGTTGATGCAAAATGGCACTTGGTGATCCTTACAAAACTAGGGTGTCGGTTTCATCATCAACAAGAGGCACAATTGACAAGTGGCAACATCTTACATTTAAGGGACTTAGCAACAAATATTTATGCATGTTTTTCCACTGAGGGTACCTTAAGAGGCAGCAAGTTTTACATGCAGGTAATAGTGAACCTCGGGATGTGGAGCAGCCACAAGATGAGGATCATGGAGTGGAAGAAACCACTCATGCAGAGAAATTTCGTGCCAGATGGGCAGAGGGAGTGCATGCAGCTATACCACCAGGTGAGAGGTGGGGTGACATGCATGAATAATCCCAATAGGAGATTTCTAGGCAGGATTCATGAGATGGTGTGGATCTCATGAATTGAACCTGGCTACGAGGTGCCCACAGCGCAGCAGTAGCATGATCAGTTGGATTGATGCAAGCAAATCAAAGTGACAGTGTCAGATACTGGAGCGCAAATCAGAGTTGACAGCAAGTGCAAAGTGCATGGGTGCAAGAGTTCAACAGCGCAGTGGTTCCTAATGACATGTGCAATTGGGCCCAGCAGAAGTCAAAGAATTTGATGATAGATGCATCAGATTGATTGAGTTGTTTGGAGCCTATTCAGTTTTAGAGGAGTTGCAGAGCAGATGCATGGAGTTGCATGGCGCTTGTGAAGGTTGCAGGGCGAATGCATGGAGTTGCATGTCACATGCAATGACAGTCCTTTCTTGTTGAGAGGGAGTGTTGAAAATGGCAACAAGGGCAACAAAAGCTTGATGGAGGAGGCATCACCGAAACATATTTCTGATCCTGGTTAGTGATCACACAAACTGGGTGGGGTCCACAAGTATTTTATACAATAATACAAAGAAGTCTATTTTTAGACATATGGATCATGGTCTATGAGTTGCAGGATGCTATTTGTGGATGGTTGGTGAAGTTGGTAAAAATAGATGGACCTCTATTTTTAGACATTGGGCGGAGTCTATTTTTAGACTGCCAGTCTAAAAATAGATCAGTCGAATATTATTAGCCCTTAATAATATTTGGACTATAAACATTATCTTATCCTCTTGGAGCACTTCAGTTTGATGCTTGGATGTGGCACATGCAGTTGACAGAAGGAAATACGCTTTTCCTATGGGTTAGTTGAGTTATTGCATGGTTGACTTCAGTTAGAACTCATGTGGCAGAGTTTGGTGGAGTTGATGAGACAGTTGGTGGAGTTGTGTTCGGTTTAACTTAGTTGAACTAGTTGTATTTAGTCTAACTGATAAATACACTAGTGATGAGTGGTGTGATTTAATTATTAATTAATTCACTAATTATTAACTCATAAATCAACTAAAGAATACATCAGCTAACTGCAATGCATGGACAGTTCAGTGGAGACCAGTGTTATAGGTGGGTGAAAGGGTGAGTCTACTATCAATTGTGACTATAGCTGTGCATGAGATTTGCACATACATTGATTGAGATTGCCAATGAGGATTGCGCAGTACAAGCCAGTGGGATTCGAACTTGGATCTCATCATTATTCATCTTGGATTGCGCAGTAGAGGCAGGCAGACAGGTGGAAGAGATTTGAATTTGTGACTTTTTCATATCTGAACTAGTTTGTGTGTAGCATGTGAGATAGTGCTGAGAGATGTGAGGAGCTTTGTGCTATGTATTGTTACATGTTATCTATCATTATAATATACAGATATTTGGGGGTTTTCAGCTGTAAGCTTTCCCCATTACATACTGTGTTATATGTGTGCTTGATTATGTTTTAATGTGTGCATGCGACTGCTTCTATTTCCGCAAATTGATGATCAATTGTAGAAGAGGTTATGTATTATGCATGAAGCTTAAATAGTGTGTAATCAGGATAATCTCGGTGAATAATTCAACTATTATTCAAATTTCTACATCTGCAACCTGATATTTCAGGATAAAAAGAGCAGGCTCCAACAACAATTGCATAGAAGCCTTTATTACTCAAATAGAAGAATGTCACAACAAGTTGTCATCTCTCAAAAGCTCCTACTACAACCTACAAGCTAACAATACTCACTCTTATTATCTATTTCTACAAATTTCTAACTAGTGTGCCCATCCTTTTCATTTATAAGTTAAGAGAAGGTGCTGTTAGAAAACAAGCTAATGATAGCGTTAGTGGTGCATCTCCCTTGAGCATGAGAAACTCCCTCATAAATTTGCCTTGTATGCAAGGCTTTTATTTTAGAGTAGTGCATTATCATAGTGAAAACCCTCCAGAGCTAGCTGCACCGGTTTTCCCACATTGGGTTTTTTCTGGTGATAGTTGTCCAAAAAAATCGTGTGTCACTTTGTCTATGAGCATGTTATTCAATATTTGATCTGTATGTGTAGGTTGCTAGTTGTATTTACTATTTACTTTGCTAATTTGTTGAATATTTCATAAATTAACTTGTAACTTAATTCAAGTAGGAGAATTAAATCAAGATATTGCAATAGGGTTTCTTAGATTAATAAATTTTCACATTCCCTAGGTCTAGCCCCATTAAGTCACCTAGGGCAACAATTTCCCAGGAGTCTAGCTAGAGGAAAATTTTTATCTCCTAGAGGCAGCTGCGTTGCTGGGTGCCCTCACTCTCCTTAGAACTTGGGCCAATTCTGACGATGGAATCTCTGGATACCTCAAGCCCTAGCTCTAGGATCAAGTTTTTCCTAGGTGTTCCCAAGGATAGAACCTAGTAGGATCAATTTGATCTATCGAAGTAAAAACACTTGTCCGATCCTTTCCCATCACCTTGTACAGGATAGGAACATCATTGGTTGCTAAATTCCATCCCTGAACCTGGGCTGGGTCCACTTGGCCCCGTGTGGTCCCATTTTGTCAAAGGCCTTTCATCAAGGACCATTTGGGAATCCAAGTTCCCAAAGCATTTTAGGGATTGAGAACTTCCTTCATAAGTCTTATTCTTCTCCCTCAACCCTTCAATCCCCCTCCTCTCTCCCTAGAAGATAATTCCCTTGCTTAAAAGGAAAGAAAGTCCCACTCTTTATTTTATCTTAGGGAAAGGGTTTCGAGGGTCAATTCCCACCTATTCATTTACCTATACTCTACAAGTGACTTCGTAAACTACCGGGACTCCACCCATCGGTGAAATTCCATGAAGAGAAAGGAGCCTTAGATGTGGTGACAATGGGCTAAGCCTCCATCGTTTCCCTTGTCCTAGCAGTTGCCCTCTTAGGAACCCCTTTTAGATCCACTACTCGTTTGAGTGGTAACAAGTTGTTCACAATTCCATTTGTGAACAACTCTTTGGTATGCCCACTTTTGCCATACTACAGCTCCAAGATGAGAAGTCCAAAGCTATGGAGGCTGCCCTTCTTCTCACCGAATCAACTCTCTACAATATAGTGAACTAGGGCTAGCTGGTTGGCACACTTGACTGTTACTTTAGTCCTTCAAAGTCTGCACATCCTTAGGCCCTATACACCTGCCCTTCTACCAATTTTGTTGTCCTTCACCAGAACAAGAATCAGGGCTCTTCTTTGATAGTAACCTAACAACCCTCCAACTGTACTTGGCCTACCATCAATCTGCCCAACCACAGTCAATTCCTTTTACTGATCTAGGGCCCACAATAGTTTCTTCATCTAGGGCTCTTCAAATCTGCCACCTAACAATGGTTTGAGTCCTCTCAAGATCATTGTTCTTGTATATCGACAATTATATCTTTGTTGTCCAATCTATGAACAAATATGAACTACTCCTCTTATCGTACTTCTAAAAATTTGTAGATGACTGAAATAGGGTCAAAAATCAGCCACTAACAGTCCATTTACTAATTTTTTATAGGTTTCTTCAGATCTTTATCTAAAACTTTATGGAAATTCCACCAAAATCAACTCCTCTGCATGTCAATCCATTCTTCATATGGCACATTTCTTCTGCATGCTCAATCTTCTGCTCAAGTTCCACCCTCCTTTGGCTATGTTGTCTCCACACATACTGAATCTGCAAACCATCTTCCAGATCTGCGGTCTTTATTGAAAAAATAAACCTCGCTCTAAGGGTCACAACCCATCTTCTTCTACGCAAATTTGTCACAATCTTAAGGTCATACCTTATGAACTAAACATGCTAGGAAACTGTCCTAACTAGGGCATTATATTTATGTACTTCTAATTGTTGTAGAACAAACCCTATCCACACATAGAAGAAACATGACTCTTGCCTCCATAAGAGACTCGAACTAGCTCATATGGATCCATAGATTCTGGGCATTTTTTTGACTGAATCTTGACATGAACTTCAGATCTCAATGTCAACCCTCAAACTACGGTTAACTCAGTCAATATTACGTCTGCATCGACTTCTGTTATGGCTCTAAAATACAGTGCAAGCCCTCCTCCATTTATTTTGGTATTTATCACAGACCTTGCGGCCTACTAACCACCACAAGGAAAGATGGTACCAACCCTCTCTTCTATTTCATGTAGAAAATCTAACCAACGGGATTCAATCTGATCTTGTAATCATGTACTAAAACAATATACTGAATCCTTCCTACAATTTGCGTAAACAAAACACAATCGCACAATCACATATAAGTAAGAGGAAAAAGTTATCAATCACACAACACAAGATGTATCTAGGGAAGCAACTGCTCAAAACCCTCTATCTCTATTTTGTATTAAGTCAAGGAATCATGAAACAACACAATGCTTAATCTCTCTTGAGATTCTCCAACACTTTGCCAATTGTCTCCTGCTAATCTAGGAAAAATCGGTCTAGTACATAGCCAATTATTAGCCTTCCTTCAGCCTGCTTTGCTCACACAATTCCTATGGAATTATCTCCATATTAACTAGGAAAATCAACCTTCCTTGATTGCGCAATCCATCATGGCATCCCATTGACTTTATAATTGCACATGGGAAATTTTCTAACTGATATTTATGTTCCTCTAAACTGTGTTACAATAAGGATCAAGGGTCTTTTTATTATTTAAAATAAGATAAAACCCTAAACAACCAAAACCCTATCCTGAGGATATGTAACACCAAGAGTTTATGGGCCCCGTTGGGGTTAGTTGGGCAACCAACTTCTTGGGGTTGTAACTTGGTCATATGATCTTCGTTTGATGCACATGATACCTCGTTAGAAAGATCTCTCCAAGGACTACAACTACTAATATGATTTCTATGAAATCACCAAACCTTTCATGCCCAAAAATCATCGTTTGGGGCCTCAAAACGGCTTCGAAAGTTCAAGACCCGAAAAACAGACAAAAATAGTAAATTGTTCTATAATTAAGGAAACTAAAAAACTGAAAGAGACAATGGCAAGGGCCCAAGTGGAATAGGTGAGTGGCCACCAATATCCACCTCGATCACCTTAAATCGAATTTCTTGAGCTAACTCAATCATCATGACTTAGTTAATTGACACAAGTTGTTATGAGACGAAATTACAATTTATTGTCCAATTTATTTAAGGGAAAAATAAATTAGATGCCTCACATTCCTCACTCCTAGTACATCAAAATTCCTCACCAGTGTGCGTGAATTTTTTTTTGTCCTTTCTAGTCGCCAATTTCACTGTTTCTTGTTGCAAATTTCAACACTCCCTCTCAAAAAGAAAGGAATTCAATCTATCCCCATCCGGTACATTTGGAATGTTCTGCATGCTACACTTCTCTAGTGTTGTTTGCACCTGAAAATCCTGAAACTGAATAGCCTCTGAACAACTGAATCAGTATAATGCATATGTCATCAGAGTCTTTTGACTGCTGCTAGCTACTACACCTGTCTAGTACTGGATTCTCTGCACTGTTGCTGACATCTGCATCCGTGCCCTTTGAATTGTTGCTAACTCTATTTGTGCTCCAGTATTTGACATCTGTCACTCTGATTTTTGTCTTGCTGACATGTGACTACATCAATCTAACTGATCCTTCTTACTACTGTTGTATTGTGGGCTCCTCGTAGCCAGGTTCGATCCATGAGACACGCCATCTCAATGGACCTTGTCCAAATTTCTTATCTTTGGATTATGTCTACACATAACCCCACCGTACACCTCGAGGTATGGCTGCTCCCTCTTCCCATCTGGCTCGAAATTTCCCCCTCGTGGAGGTCTCTGCTTGAATGGACGCTTCCACTCGGTCTCCTCTCTGCTTCTCCAATTGTGGCAGCTACTCCACAACCTTATGAGATTGCTTCTCATGAGGATGCATGTTGAGAGGTAATTTATGCTCCCTCTAAACCACCAAGTCTCTAACTTCTGCTTTTGTCCTCAAAGCTTTGCATGCATCTAGTAACTCAAGTGCATATAGGTTTTTGACTTGCACACAATGTTATTGTCCCGAAGTTACAAAAAGTTTCTAAAAAAAAGTTGATTTTAAATCGATGATATCTCCCTCATCCAAGCTCCAATTTGACCGATTTTTTTTTTCCATTTGGGTATATTTTTGCAAGGAATCTAAATATTCTATTTGTTTTCAAAAATTTCACACCAAAATCTTCAGATATTCTCTACAAAATCGCTGCCCAAAAAATTCCTGCTCTGATACCATGTAGAAAATATAACCAACAAGATTCAATCTGATCATGTAATCTTCTAAAACAAGATACTGAATCCTTCCTACAATTTACGGAAAAAAAAATCGATCACACAATCACATATAAGTAAGAGAAATAAATTATCAATCGCACAACAACATGATATATTTGGGAAAAGCAACTAATCAAAACCCCTCTATCTCTATTGTGTATTAAGTCAAGGAATCATGAAACAATACAATGCTTAATCTCTATTGAGATTTTCCAGCACTCTGTCAATTTTCTCCCATTGATCTAGGAAAACTTGGTCTAGTACTTAGCCAATTCTCATCCTTACTTCAGCCTGCCTTGCTCATGCAATTCCTAGGGAATTAACTCCTTATTAATTAGGAAAATCAGTCTTCCTTGATTGCGCAATCCATCATGGCATCCCAATGACTTAATAATTTCACATGGGAAATTTTCTCTGAATACAACTGATATTTATGTTCCCTTTAACCTCTGTCTCAACTAGGTATTCCTCGAAACTGACATGCATGCAACTATTAATAGCGAATTATCAGTTATCTGATTGATCACTCATTGTGAATTAAATCTAATTTAATTCACTGGACCTCTCACTAGCTCATCACTCGGTTAGAACTAGTTAAATTGATTTTAACTCATTTAATTGAGTTAATTACACTTGCACCCCACTAATGCATTAACTTCAACTGGACCCCAAAAATATTAGAATCCCTCTAGATGCCTCATATTAGACTCTCAACTCGAATTTCTTGAGCTAACTTGGTCATCATGACTTAATTAACTGACACAAGTTGTTATGAGATGAAATTACAATTTATTGTCCAATTTATTTAAGGTAAAAATAAATTAGACACCCCACATTCCTCACTCCTGGTGCATCAAAATTCCTCACCAGTGTGGGTGCATTCTTTTTTGTCCTTTCTGGTTTCCAATCTCACCGTTTCTTGTTGCAAATTTTAACATTTCAAAATTTGATGCGGCCTTCACACAAAGAAACCATCGAAATCACATGCCCAGATTCTCATGAGAAACCTCTCTTAAGCTTGATCTGCCATAAGAGAACCAACAATATGCCATCCTACTTCCTAACGCAAACCGACCATTAAGGTATGCAACATTCTTCTAAACCCTCACATGATGATCTTGCTCTTGGAGGATGATCATGACCTCCCTTTAGCAACCCTTACTCGGCCCTCGTACTCGACCTACTTTAGGACTACATCTCTCTTCACCCCCTTAATGTGCTAGATAGTGGGAATACATGTCAAACATGCTAAGATGTGCCAAGTGATAAGGCATGCCAAGATGTGCAAGGGTGTGTCAATGCATGTCAGGGACTGTCAAGACAACAAAAGGGAGCAAAAAGTTAAACTACAAGTAAATGAACATATAAGAGGGTTAATAAGTCATCAATTTACCTTTTCCAAGAGGGGCATGCTAGGCACACTAACATTAGGCGGCAATAGGTGCCAAGTGCAAAGTCTTAGTGAATTCTATGTGCCAAGTATTCCTTTGTTGCATCTCATCTACTTTCCAACAATTGATCATCACAAATAAATTTAATATTAAACCATGCTAAATCATACCAAGGCATCTCAACATATTCCATACATGCTAAGACTTTCCAAGCGCCAATATGCGTCAGGGACTAGTGTTATGCATGTTATGAAGTGGAAGGGAATGTTGAAGAGTGCTAAGGTGTGCTAGAGAGTGATAATGCATGTTGATGAGTGTTAATGAGTACTAGGAAAAAACATTAAGGGAGCAGTACTAGGTAAAAATTCATGGAAGTTAATGAATACGAGGAATGTGTACTGCTAGAGACTAGTGTTAATGGTCGGTGTTAGTTGTCATGCCAAGGAGGGAGTGACAAGGTATGCTAAGCATTGGTAAGGCATGCTAGGGAATATAGGCATGTTAAGAATTCCCAAAGTGTGCTTGGGAGTTCCAGGGTGTGCTAATTATATCATGTGCCAATTAATAGTGCCAAGATATGCCAATACATGCTAGGTGCTAAGGATGTGGCGCAGGGTGCCAGAGTATGTCAATATGTGTCAAGGCAACAAAAGGAAGAACCAATAAGAGGGTTAATACGTCAGGACTTTATCTTTTTGAAAAGGGGCATGGTAGGCACACTAATAATAGGTCCCAATACATGCCAAGTGCTAATATATGTCAATGCATTCAAGGTGTTCCAGGGCATGCTAGGGACTATATGCAGCATGCCAACACATGCTAGGAGAGTTCCATGTTGTGCTAGCGCATGCCACCATGTGCTTGGGCGTCAGTGTCATCACAAGATGTTATAGGTACAAAGATGTTCCAAGACATGTGGGGTGCTAAGAAATGTTAGTGTGTGCCAAAACATTAATTCAAGGTGTGCCCAGATTGTTGAGGATTGTTAGGTCTTTCTCATTAATAGAATTGTCAGAGCTCGATTATGTATTAAATAATATATTTCCTACACACAATAGCGGAACTTTATCTAAATGGAATTTTATAGATAATAAACTTAATAGATATGAATCATGTGTTGACTCATAAGAAATCTCTATTCGACTAGTCATTACTTGAGGGAAATGATACATGCTTATTACTTCTTAAAAAATTGACTAACCCTAACCACTATGGCCTTGGACATATTATAAAAAATTCTCCACAATAATGGTATTAAATTGTTATCTTTTGACAAAAAACATATTAACAAGCACATAACGTCATCAAAAACTCATTGGAATGATCAATGATGACGGACATTTTTTGATTGTCACCAAAAGTAACAAAAAGAGCATTGGTGAGGGTCATTAAAATTTCGTCACTAGAAGTGTCACCAAAGAGAGAATTAGTGATGGGCCTTTAACGACCCCCACCAAAAGTGAAATTTCTTTGGTGACGGACCATAAAGGACCATCACTATATACACTTACAGTGATGGTTTTTAGTGATCAATGATGACGGACATTTTTTGACCGTCACCAAAAGTAACAAAAAGAGCATTGGTGAGGGTCATTAAAAGTTCGTCACTAGAAGTGTCACCAAAGAGAAAATTAGTGATGGGCCTTTAACGACCCTCACCAAAAGTGTCATTGAAAATGTCTTTGGTGACGGACCATAAAGGACCATCACTATATACACTTACAGTGACGGTTTTTAGTGATCAATGATGACGGAAATTTTTTGACCGTCACCAAAAGTAACAAAAAGAGCATTTGTGAGGGTCATTAAAAGTTCGTCACTAGAAGTGTCACCAAAGAGAGAATTAGTGATGGGCCTTTAACGACCCTCACCAAAAGTGTCATTGAAAATGTCTTTGGTGACGGACCATAAAGGACCATCACTATATACACTTACAGTGACGGTTTTTTAATGACCGTCACCATATGTGACATTGGTGACGGACCTTAAAGGTCCGTCACAAGCATGACCCTCACCAATGTGCTTTTTTCTTGTAGTGAAAGCAAAATGGAAAATGATGACCAAGAGAAGATCCAAAGTGATCTAATGCAATGCAGGTGATTAATGAATGGGGAAAACCCTCCTATTTATCACAAAATATTGGGGTGGCCTAGAACTCGGTGCATGAATAAAATATTATTAATCGAATTCTAGAAGCACCATTTAGGAATATTTTATTAAATTTGTTGGAGGGAAAAGGATTCTTGACTTGGGTCAATTCCTTTATTGATAAATAATAAATAAATAAATGATTTATTTATCATTTTAGGGAAATGATGGGAATATAATTAAATAAATAATGTTTTATTTAATTATTTTTGGATAATTTAGTCAAATTTAACTATGAATATTATTTAAATAATGATTTAAATAACTTATTCTTAGGAAATTATTAAATAAATGAGGATTTATTTAATTAGTTTCCTTATTTTGGGTTAAATATGACCAAATAGGTTATTTTATATGGTGAAAGCAATTTTACTTAGGGTAAAATTGGTCTTACATGGTGTACTTGGGTTCATCTAATAATAATAGGTTAGATGACCAAAAAAATGGTGTAACACCATGGATCCTCAGTCTCAGTCTTTGCAGTCAGGCTATTTTCTTTCAGTGGGTCCATCCTCCAGTTGGAACTACTAAACCTGCATGGACTAACAAATATTTATCTTCCATAGTGTTAAACTTGAAAAATACTTTTCTCAAATCACCCTCTTTTACTGTCATTAGTGTCATCAACACACTTCATATCCTGATTAGATAAATTATTAATAATCCAATAATCAATCTTTATTTGTGACACTTCAACACTACTTTCATGCATGTATAAAACATAACCCCATTGACATGAAATTCAATTTTTAACATCTTTTCACATGCATTACTGACAAATAAATCACTATCAAGTGTCATCTTTCGAACAACCGCTAACAAAATCTTGCATGCACTTTCATATTAATTCCAAAGGAAAGGTAACAAACTATATAATAATATTTCTCATGCAAATGAATAACAAGCCTTCAAGATAACTATCCCAATAAGAAATTTATTTATTTTCCTACTCTTATGTTTTATTTTCGAAATAGATTAACACAATATAATATATACTTATGAATGTGAATGCATGGTATTTTCCAAAACCATATTTTCCACCCAAGAGCTATTCATAATGGTTATTATGTATAGCCGTGCCAGCTCAATTTCGAACAAAGTTAAAATGATATTTATAATTTTGTGCATGCAATAACATAGCTTCTTGTTCTTGCAGGTAAAACATATATTTATTTCCAAAATAAAACAAATAAATATTTCATGCAAAATTGAACATATTTTTTTCCAAGGGGTCAAACACATACCACTTATTCTTTCATGCATGCAAACGGACATTTCCATCTCATCCAAAAGATATAACCCAATAATTATGTATAATATTCTCATAATAAAGCTAATACCATAGCTAGTCCCTTTAGGTTAGCAAAATACATATTATTTTTCCCAGAAGAAGGCTAACACAATAAATATTATGTGATTTCATCTTCCTTTTCTCTAAAAATCTAATACCCAAAACTATACTTTTCCCGGGCATGGAAGCATAAATGTTTCTCTAAATAATATTACATAATAAAGAATATGATTA
Organism: Pinus albicaulis; assembly: GCA_034641835.2. NCBI lineage: Eukaryota > Viridiplantae > Streptophyta > Pinopsida > Pinales > Pinaceae > Pinus > Pinus albicaulis. Next base: position 31,385,464 of record CM076580.1, read on the forward strand.
CTAGTTTTCCTCTCGAAGAATCTATTCCAATAGAGCGTACAATGATATATTTTTCTCTTCAAATAGTTTTTAAGAGTTCTAACATAATTATTTTTTCCTTTGATAGAACTATATATATTAATTTTCCCAGGATTTGTACACCTTAATTATTCTTTTTCCAAAATATAGCTAACTCACTAGCTATAATGCATGGAATACAAAATATTTTTTTATCATTTACACATCAGAGAGATTTGTAATATTTTTTCAAGAAATAACATGAATAACAAATCCTTCTCAAATAACACAACCAATTGCCTTTTATGCAAGGGTTTACGTAAGCTACCCCTCACATAAGTTATTTATACCTTTTTTCATGACTCAAGCTCCTCATGCAAGTAAAATCACATAATTATCTCTAGTACATCAAATATACTAGATATTATTCATGTGCACCTAAGCACATACTCTCTTCAAGTGTCCAATATTTCTCTTTAAAACTTCCAATGCATATGCATCATGAGAACATACTTGGTAATTATATAAATTAATTCCTTCTCATTAATAATCAACATAATTATTACGTCTATATGTACATAAAAAATTATTATTATCTCATTGAAAAATGCAATGGAAACATTATGTTTTTCCTATTTTAGTCATCCACTTTGGACGTGTATTACGAACATATGGAAACGAGTTTTAGGGAAAAAAAAAAGATAAAAGAAGAAGAAGAAAGAAAGAAAGAAAGAAAAGAAGATGTTTTTGTTTGGAATAGCCTTATTAAATACAACCTCTCTCCTTTTTTTCAAAGGTGTCACTGTTTTGAAGATTCGAATGAATATTTTCAGCCGATTTTTCCACATTTAAATATTAAATAATTTCTTGTTTTTTTCACCAAATTGGGACATGGTTTCCAACCAAAAAGAAATTATTTTTAGAAAACCCAAATAGGTTTTTATTTGTAATGGGTTCATTCAAACTAACCTCTCTCAATTTTTACACAGGTGTTACGGTTTTGAATATTCGAACGAAGCTTGGGAGCTCATTTTACCAGATTTAAATAACAAATAATTCCCTTTTTTTTACTTCAATTTAGGACACAGTTTTTGAGACATGGGAAACAAATTTTTAAAATTGGAAATAGGCTTTTTGTCATAACATCCTCTTTTACAAAAAACTCATTTACATTTCAGATATATATTCAGGTTTGGGAGATATAAAGGCTTATTTCGACCCTATTTTCTAGTATCTTATGCAATTCACGGAATTATTAGCCATGAAAAGCTTTTATGAATTCACAACACATGAAATATTCTTATAATTCAATGAATAAAACACTTATTCCTCTATGGACAAAATTATATAGAGGTTTTCTCAAGAAATAATCTTGATTGTTTATCATATGAATTTTTCTTGGCAAATAAATTCAATTATTATATCATCATTCTACTTATTAAAAAAAAAAAGAATTTCAAAGAACAAAGTTACTTATCTTTTGATGCATGCTTGGAATTCATTCTTCCTCTTCCTTGGATCCATTCTCCATGCTTTATCTCATTCCCTCGTCTCTTTTTATCATAGGCTTACAATAAATATAATTGAGAAAATGGAATAGCTTTTCTAAATCATAAAATCATTCCATAAAGCATCCATAAATCTAATTTTCCCTAAATCACAAAATCATTCCATAAATCTCTCATGATTTTCTTTTAAAGATAGATTTGATTTTTCCTTATGAGAAAAATATGACTTATCCATAGTTTTTCCAAAACAATTACTCATTATTTCTAAAACTCATAAAATATACCAACTTGGAAATATAATTTATTTCTATAGAAGAATATAAATTCTTCTAAATAAAATAATTATCGAATAACTCTTCCAATATTCTTATAATTAAGAATTTCAAGAATATTCTTCATGTATTATCAATATAATAATTAATAATATTTTACTATTTAACAACTGTCATTTTATGAGATTTTTTACAGTGGCTTACACCAGGGATAATACATACTCCCCCCCTTAAAGAGAAAATTCTCAGCGATGTTATTCTCTTGTTGGAATATTAACCTTTAATTTTCATTACCAATTATCTAGGCAATGTAAAATAATAATTCAATCATAATATTTCTACAAAAACTCAAAGAGCACTAGCCCTTTAATAATAAAAATGGTAAGAAAAACTCTATCAAGTGCATGTTATATTTTATTTAGGAGTTACAGTAGTCATTCTCTCCCACTAACATGGTTTGAAAATTACTGTCTTTCTCTCCTACAGTAATTTCAATCAAATTCAGACTCATGGTATTTATCTCCAGCCATTTTCATCTAGTCAGGAATTTGGAGTTCAATAACTCATTATTCATATAACACGAGTTATTTCAGTTGCCTATATATTTAAATCTATTTCCTCTATGCATGCATATAGATAAGTCATTTATGAATGCTCATTTTCCCATAGAAACAGAACCTATTTCATTGATATTTTTTCTAAGATAATTTAATATATCACGCATGCAAAAATATAACACATGCAACAAATTTGAGACATGCAACTTACAGTCTATTGTAACATCCAACATCTTTAGAGAATTTTAAAATCAATAAAAAACACAGACATAATTTCATCTAACTGTAGTTAATTTCTGGGAATTATTGAGGAACCGAGCATATTCCTCCTAGCCATGAACTATATCCAATAGTTACCCACCGAGGAATCAACAACCTCACTGATTCCTTGGTTCTTTCTTCCCAGCAAATGTTTAACATCATCCTACTTTAAGGTCTACCAACCTATTTTCCTAGGCCTTTTTGTTTTATATTTTTCAAACAAGATACTCTTGTTTTTCTTTAGAGTACGTCTTTCTCTCCCGTTGTGCTTTTTTTTATCCCACTTAGTATTTATCTCCAACTAAGTCATTAACATAATCTTTCTCTCCCATTATGTTAATATTTTCCTCTTTATATTTTCTCCTAGGGATTTTTAGGAGGCTTATAGGGAAGGTCCAAGTTGAACTTAACCACCAATAGCTTTTCATAAGCTAGAAAGAAATCTTCTAAAACTCTCGAGTTATTTCCTAAATACCCCAACTAATGTATTCATTAACACAATAATAAAATAAAATATTACATCATCACATTAGCCTCATCATGGCTTCCATAGTCATTGAATCAAATAATAATTCAATGTCTAAACATAGTCAATGTCTACAAATCCATTGTAATTTACATAATTGTCCATTTTTATATTATCATTAAAGAAAAGGAATATTTTTATAGACCACACATCTATACTTGACCCTCAACAAGGGTCACACAATTTGTCATAGTACATTGACAACAATTCATTACATGTAATATAGGTGGTATACATTCCGAATTTCCACATAACAATAATCATGTAACTTAGAAAAAATATTAAAATATCCTGCAAACCATAGCATTATACTTTATATAAGGTCTCGCCTTAGCAACCATCAATATTATAGAGAAATAATAGTCCCAGTGAACACTAGGACACAAAGTGTGAATTTTTTTCTTTCATTACCATTAGCTTGCAGCCATGTAAGGGACAACCATTGAGGAATTTTGGGAAAATAATTTGCAGACATACAATCTACAACCATTGTATACTTTTATAAAATAGTTTGCAATAATTCAATCTACAACCAATTCGACATTCCAACAAACATTTTGCAAGCATGTAATCTACATCCATTGAGAAATTTTAACAACAATTTCCAAGCATGTAATCTATGGTCAATGAAACATTCTACCAAATAGATGGCAAGAATGAAATCTACCTCCATTGAGGGACTATTTAGCCGACATGAAATGAATTTCTATAAATATGTTTAAAATATCAGAGAGATAGTAAAAATAGAATTTCTAGAATAGCATGAATCATATAAATATAATCAATGGTAAAATTTATGCCAGAAACACAACAAACAGTCCCTACAGGACCATCTAATCAATATAGTCGACCAAGTTATGGATTCAAGTCTAAAAATATTTTTTTCTTGGAATCAACATGGGGGTTACATGATATCAAGGTATGAATACCCCTTAATGTTAAGATGAATCACATCCAAAAACTCCATGGATGCAATTATTTAAAACAACAAAACTTTGGATGTCATTTATTTCGAACACATGGAATGCAAACTTTCGTCTACAACTCTAAATGAAGAAAGAGAACCCACAATTATGCTACTATGACTTGCTTATTGACTTTAAGTTCACTATGTGAGTTATACTTCACGCATTTCTTATTTTTAACAACTAAAGAGGTTCCTCCAAATTATTTTTTTCAACATTCCATTATCCTCTTCAGGGTCAACACCAACTTCTAAGTTATTTAGTTATCACACCAACCATACATGCGATCATTCTTTATAAGCAGTGCATGGTAATTTTATCCACGCTTGTCCACTTTTTTTTCTTATGCACCATAATCATTGTTATACTATTATGCATGAAAAGGTTGGTAATTAATTTGCACAATAAAACTGTGAGTGCTTGGGATGGTTCATAGGTACAATAGAGGTTTTATTGTGATTTGTTTAAACCCATATTCGAATGTCATAAGAACAACTTTTAAAGAAACATTATAACTTTCTACTCTTTCATGCGGTCATTAATCATCCATCATGCATCTCATGTTAATTGTAGTATAGTACAATTTTAATTAAAATCATACCTTATATGATGCCCACTAGCATCATATCTCTACTTCTTCTTTTCATAATGATTCCCAAAAGGCACCAGTGTTGCAACATTTTACTCTAATACCATTTGTAACATACCCCGATAACCTCGCTGGAAAATGCATGGAGTTAGGAATTTTTTTCAACATTTACGAATGAGTAACATTATAAATTAATTTCTATATTTCCACGTTAACAATTTGAATAACCATCATCATCACTTAGAGAAATATTTATTAAAAATCATAGAGTTACACATCTATTAATTGTCCTTTTTGTAGCATATTAACTTAAATTTCCTGTTATAACTATGCATCGATCCCATGATCATTTTAACTCAATTAGTAAATCACCTAATTCATAATATCAACATCACATCATGAAAGAAATTAACATCATGAAAAATACATAATGAAAAATCACATCATTTGAAACCGATATACCTTGGAAACCTTATAGGGTGAAAACAAAAAAAAGTTTAATTTTATTATTAAATGCTCATGACTGTTATCACCCTTCTTTCAATGGTTATAAGGGAGTCCATCGCTTTATCTTTGTCATAAAAATTACATAGGAAAAAAATTCTTAAATGAAACATAACTAGCTATAAGCTATTACAATCATCAGGATACCATTTACCCACAAATCATCAATCTCAATCTTTGTAGTCGGGTTACTTCCTTCAGTGGGTCATCGTAGAGTTGAAACTACTAAACCTGCATGGACTAAAAAATATTTATCTTCCACAATGTTAAACTTGAAAAATCCTTTTCTAAAGTCACCCTCTTTTCCTGTCATTACTGTCGTTAGCACACTTGATAGCATTATTAGATAAATCATTAATCATCCAATAATAAATATTTATTTGTGACACTTTAACACTATTTGTATGCATGTATAAAACATAACCACATGGACATGAAATTCCTTCTTTAACATCATTTCACATGCATTACTAACAAATAAATCACTATCAAGTGTCATCTTTCCAACAACTGCTAACAAAATGTTGCATGTACTTTCATATTATTTCCAAAGGAAATCTAACATACTATATAATAATATTGTGCATGCAAATGCATAACAAGCTTTCAAGATAACTATCCCAACAAGAAATTTGTTTTTTTTCTTACTCTTATGTTTCATTTTACAAAGGGATTAATGAAATAGATGTTACACTTATGCATGTGAATGCATGTTCTTTTCCAAAAACATCATTTCCTCCCAAGAGCTATTCATAACAGCTATGATGTATAACCATGCAAGCTCGATTTCAAACATAGTTAAAATACTAGTTATGAGGGGTTTCCACAGTGCATTATATTAGATATCATTTTTGGGATTCAACTGCGTTGAGTAAGTCATTAATCTATGACCATTTCCATGAGAGGTAGTCATAACTGACTAATTTTTCCTGATTTTTTAATACTCCACTTACCACTCATTGCATCGAGTGATACTCACAGGGGTGAAGAATTAGGATTGAAACTAGTGAAATGAATCACATAATGGAATTGATGATTGACACTATGTGATTCCTTTCACTAGTTTCAATCCCACTTCTTCACCCCTGTAAGCGTCACCTGATGCAATGAGTGCTAAGTGGAATATTCAAAAATCATGAGAAATTAGTCAGTTATGACTACCTGTCATGGAAATGGTCATAGATTCATGACTTAATTAATGCAGTTGAATCCCAAAAATGATATCTAATATAATACACTACGTAAACCCCTCATACTTAAAATAAAAAGTGTAAAGGGATCTCTACTCGAATGGTCCATGAGGCACAACGATTGCTAAGGTTTTCTAAATGGGGTAGCAAGCTAAGTGGGCTTGATTGTGGGGAAAACTCCATAGTTAAGCATGCTTGAGCCAGAGGAGTTCCGGGATGGGTGGACTCCCGAGAAATCTTGGTTATCGGGTGCAAGCCCTGAAGGTGATGATTGACGCTATGTGATTCATTTCACTAGTTTCAATCCCACTTCTTCACCCTTGTGAGCATCACCCGGTGCAATGAGTGCTAAGTGTACTATTCAAAAATCATGAGAAATTAGTCAGTTATGACTACCTCTCATGGAAATGGTCATAGATTAGTGACTTAATTAATGCAGTTGAATCCCAAAAATGAAATCTAATATAATGCACTGCAGAAACCCCTCTTACTTAAAATAAAAGGAGTAAAGGGATCTCTACTTGAATTGTCCATGAGGCACAATACTTGATAAGGTTTTGCAAATGGGGTAGCAAGCTAAGTGGACTTTATTGTGGGGAAAAATCCATGGTTAAACGCAGTTGATCTAGAGGATCTTTCGGATGTATAACCTCCCAGAACGTCTTGGTTACCAGGTGCAAGCCCTAGAAGTTATGATTGACAGTATGTGATTCATTTCACTAGTTTCAATCCCACTTATTCACCCCTGTGAGCATCACCCGATTCAATGAGTGCTAAGTGGACTATTCATAAATCATGAGAAATTAGTCAGTTACAAATACTTCTCATGGAAATGGTCATATATTAATGACTTACTTAATGTAGTTGAATCCCAAAAATGATATCTAAAATACTAGTTATAATTTTGTGCATGCAATAACATAGCTTGTCCTTTTTGCATCTAAAATATATATTTCTTTCGAAAATAAACTAAATAAATATTTCTCCAGATGAAGATGGAATTTAAGGGAGATGGGAAGTCAATCCCCTGGCGACTCTCGATGGATTTTGTGTGGGGTCGCCATATGGCCACCTGCAATTTCATTAACGCAACATTTAATCCGCCAACCTGCATGCCATTATCATTGTTTGGCCAGCTTCTTTACCACTTCACTCTGCCTGTCTAGTTTCCTATGGTGTTTGTACATGATCGTTTGGCATTCTCTTGTTCTTCTTGCATCTCTCCTCCTCCGCTGTGTAGTGCCTGCCCTCCTGCCTGTGTTGAGCTGAGCACCCGCACTCAAACTCGGTGTTGTTGCATGCTTCTATGCTGCCTTGAGATGTTGTCAGGTCACCACTTCTCCTAGAGTGATTTTTTTTGTTCGAATTCTCATTACTGTGCTCAGTCTGTCGAGTCTTTCTAGTCGCCATTGCATCCCGATTACCCTCCTTTACTTCGGCCTTCCCACCTGCCTCTGAAAACATGTCGCGGTTCCATCATAGAATTAGGTGTCGACGCAGTGGTATCAAGGGTCGTGTTACCCACTCTCGGCCTTCTACTAGCTCTGATTCCTCCTCTGAGGACGTCTCCTAGGGCCATTATACGAAAACTCACAGTCTTAGAGGCAGAGCCCATCAAGCAGGGCATGTGCACTTGGACCAGACTCCCCCACCTCCTCATGCCGAGACTCCCCTACATCCTAATCCCCTCCCCATTATTTTCCCTATCTCCCAAGCGTCGGCCAATCCTCCCCTTTGTTAATCCTCCTAGAGAGCATAATTCTGCTTCGAATTCTCCCTTGATAGGCTTGTCATCACTACTTTTGTTACTGTCACCCTCAGAGAGGAATCAGTTAACCCAATCTCCTACCCTTCCCCTTGCCCGCATCCCACTATGGTTAAGGATGAAGCATTGAACTCTGAGATGCCAGTGGGGATTGTGCGTGCCGACCAGAGCAAGGACCACATGCATGTGGATGTTTTCAACAGGGATAGCACGCCAACTGATGAAAATGATGATAGAAGGGACAAGTACTGGTGTATAATTTTGGAGGAGCCTCCATCTCCAGCTCATGACCAGGGAACTTCGCGACCCTCGGCCCACATTGGTACTGTTGCTCAATCATCTTGGAAGATTTTTTGTTTTTCTCTCTTACTGTTATAGCATCATTTCTCACCTTCATATGTTTCATGATTTCTTTTATGGCTTTGCGCACCCATTCCTACAGACTTGGACAAATTCACTAAAAAACAGTGTAAAAATCCCCATACACGATTATGCCCAAACTTTTTCGCGTGTATACGCGAGTCCAACTGCACTTTTCCGCGTATGCCATTAAAATCATTAAAAATATATATATAAATTCCCTATTTTCGGGCTGGGTTGATGGTTACTCAGGTAGTTCAACTACCCCAGCACATGGCCAACTGTTTCCAACTGTTGAAACTACTTTGAGGGAGTATAAAAGCCCCTCATGTGCATGGCCTAAGGGAGAGAGAGAATTATTGAAATTATACTCTATTGGTATTCCCTATCCTAGTCTGATTCCCCATGCCTCCTGCACTTTCCTAGTTTATTACAGGAAACCCTTGTTTCCTTGAGATGCTCATCTCCCTATATGTCATCTCGTATGCACCAGTTTGGAAGGAATCTTAGTGAGGCAAGGGCGGGATGGATCCGGACGACGGTCTGCTCGAAGATTGTGGGAGGATTTAGGTGATCTCTCCACTCGTTATTTCTGTACATGCTATTTATAATACAGAAGTACCATCTTGTTCCCGAAATATACGTGTTAGTGTCTGCTTACATATATGAGAAAATTGTTATTTGAGCATTCATTATGGTTTATCTAATGTTTTATATGGATTTCACTAACATTTAGAGTATATATATGTTGTACAACCAGTTGTTCGTGCTTGTTTCTTCTTTTCTTTCAGGTTAAGAAGGAAGGACGGTTGCTGGGGGTTTGGACCCCGTGGGATCTGCTTCAACCATAGGACCTACGGGTAACTTCCTCGATCTACTCTATTTAGTTTTTCATGAACATGTATGGTTGTGTGAGTCCTTCTTAAGTAGCATGCCCCTGCTCTGTGGAGGTTGTAACCCAACGAACCTCTAGGGTGATTTCCCCTGAAACACTTACTCTTCAGCTGAAAGAGCTAAATGCTATTATCATATGTTTATTTCTGCTTTGTTAAACTGTATGGACAATAGGCCAGTTTCCCTTGCAAGGGCAGCTAGACTTCTCCCTAAAGCACTGGTTTCCCACTCAGGGTCCCAAAGTTTTTGTTAATCATGGCTATCCAGCCCAGCTTTCAGGCTTACATAGCTGAAGCTAAGGTAGTTTTGTACCAGTATGTTATATAAATAGAATTAGCATTATTTAGTTAAAAAAAAAAAAAAAAAAAAAAACCTAAATAAATATTTCATGGAAAAATAAACACATTTCTTTTCCAAGGGGTCAAACACATACCACTTATTCTTTCATGCATGAAAACTGACCTTTCCATCTCATCCAAAAGATATAACCCAATAACTTCTCAAAATAAATCTAATGCTATAGCTAATCCCTTTATATTAGCAAGATACATATTATTTTTCCCAAAAGAAGGCTAAACCAATAAATATTATGTGATTGCATCTTCCTTTTCTAGAAATCTAATACCGAAAACTAGACTTTTCCCATGCAGGCAAGCATATATGTTTCTCTAAATAATATTACATAATAAAGCATGTTATTACTATTTTTCCTCTCTAAGAATCTATTCCAATAAAGCGTACAATGATATATTTTTCTCTTCAATTCTTTTTGAAGAGTTCTAACATAATAATTGCTCGCATACGTATATATATATATATATATATATATATATATATATATATATATATATATATATATATATATATATATATATATATATATATATATATATGATATATTCCCGTATTTTAAACTTTAATTATATATTTCAAAAAGAGGAATAAAGAACTTCACAGAATATTATGCATGAAATACAAAATATTCTCTTATCAGTTCACACATCAGATATATTTATAATACTTCTTCAGGAAATAACATGAATAAGAAATCCTTCTCAAACAACACAACCAATTTCCTTTTACCCAAGGGTTTTGTGTAAGCTACCCCTCACATAAGTTATTTATATATTTTTACATGACTCAAGCTCCTCATGCATGTAAAATCACATAATAATTTATAGTAGATCAAATACACTAGATGTTATTCATGTGCACCTAACCACATACTCTCTTCAAGAGTCCAATATTTCTCTTTAAAATTTTCAATGCACATACATCATGAGAACATACTTGGTAATTGTATAAGTTAATTCCCTTTAATTAATAATCAACATAATTATTATGTCTATATGTACATAAACAATTATTCTTATCTCGTTGAAAAATGCAATGGAACCACTCTCTTTTTCCTTTTTTAGTCATCCACTTTGCACGTGTATTATGAACATATGGAAACTAATTCCAGAAACCCAAAAGAGGTTTTTTTTTTGGAAGAGGCTTATTAAAAATAATCTCTCTCCTTTTTTTCACAAGCGTCATGGTTTGGAAGATTCAAATGAATATTTGAAGCCCATTTTTCCAGATTTAAATATTAAATAATTTCCTATTTCTGTCATCAAATTTGGACATGGTTTCCAACAAAAAGAAATATTTTTTTGAAAAATTGAAGTGATTTTTTTTTGTAATGGTTTCATTCAAAATAAACTCTCTCATTTTTTACATAGGTGTTACAGTTTAGAATATCCAAATGAAGATTTGGAGCTCATTTTACCATATTTAAATAATAAATAATTCCTTGTTTTTGACATCAATTTAGGACATGGTTTTCGAGACATGGGAAACGAATTTTTAAAATCAGAAACAGGCTTTTTTTCATAAAATTTTGTTTTAAAAAAGCATCATTCACGTTTTGCATATTTATCCGAGTTTGGGAGATATAAAGGCTTATTTGGACCCTATTGTACAATAACTCATGCAATTCACAGAATTATTTAACCATGAAAAGATTTTATGAATTCACAACACATGAAAGCTTCTCATAATTCAATGAATAAAATAGTTATTCATATATGCACAAAATTATATAGAGGTTTTATCAATAAATAATCTTGATTTTTTATCATATGAATTTTTCCTGGAAAATAAATTCAAATATTATATCATCATGTCCCATATGCAAACAAAAGAATTTTCAAATAACATAGTTACTTATATTTTGATGCATGCTTGGAATTCCTTCTTCCTCTTCCTTGTTAGAAATATTGTCATTGATGGAAAAGGAGCACAAAGGAGAAACTGTTGAATCTTTAATTAAACTGAGAGGGGGGTGAATCAGTTTAATACATACATTCGCCTTTTAAAATTTTCACCAAAGTTATTTACAGCTTAATATGTGAGCAATCTTATTTGCAGCCAAAATTAATTTATTGTGATACCATACTTAAGTTGAAAGCAGCAAGAAATTAAGCAGATTGAAATAATCACCTCAACACATAAGAAGCACACATAGAGACAATGTGATGTAAGTGGAAACCCATAAAGGAGAAAACCACATCTTATTATTGTTGTGATGCAAAGGCAAGCCCAACTCCCTCACCGCCGTTTTCTCGGGCAGCAACGAACTACAGTGAGGTTTGATCTGTTCTGGCTTACAACCTTGTAAGGAAGGTAGGCAACTCCTTCATCTTTCTCTCATGTCTTCCAACCTGGCTGTGAGGAGCCCAACCTCGCCGGGCCTGTTAAATCGACGCCTATCAAGCTGCAACTTGATAGGGAAGCTCCAACTTCCTCAATTTATCAAACTGAAAGTTTGTTGATTTACCTCAGATATCATCCATGTTCTGTAGCTTCTCCTTCTGTTCTGCTTTTCATAATCTTCTCTGCCTCACACTTCTATATTCTTCCTTCTCTTGATTAACTCTCTCTCTCTCTCCCTTTTTTTTTTTCATATCAAGATGATATTATTTATAGATTTCCTCACATGACTGTTTGTATTCTACTGGGAATTCAAAATGGAAAGTCATATCTCTTTGCCTTCTTCTTTCTCACTCCTTTTATCTGCTTACTCAGAAAATATAACTGTAGGTATTAATTTAACATTACAGTGGGAATTTGTTCTCTCTCGGAGACTTGCCAATGCATCACAAACAATAAAAAACAATTAAAATATTTACATTCGAATTACAAAGTGAATTACATCTCACTCATTCACCCTCTTGGCTAGCTGCGCTTTTGTCTTTTCTTTGACTGTGTTTTGTCTTTTTCTGTGATTGTGTTTTAACTCTTTTCTGCTATGTATTCTATTTTGTCCTCTACTGTGGTGTAATTGTTGTATATATGTAACAGTGCTTTTATATCAGTGCCTTTTAGAAAAATACGTGACTGCTGACTTGTAGCAAGTGTCTTGTTGATGTGGAACATTCTGCAGGCCGGAACATACATATATCACAATTGTAATACATTAATAATTGCCCTCCCCTTAAGCTGAGGCCCGTGGGTCTACAGACCATACAGCTTATCGCAACAGCACTATATATATATATATATATATGACAACGCCTTTTAATATATATATATAACCCAACTTTTTTTCTTGGCTTAATTATAAGATGAATTAATCATATAATCTGCCCTTTTAATACACCTTAGCATACTCTCGGATCATACAATAAAGCCTATTTTAAAACATATAGAACTCCTTTCGGGCCCACCTGACACGTTTTCAAATGCGATTGATCGCAATCGCAAATTTCTAATTTGCGATAGTTGCTGTGCAGTTTCAACCAACTGCGATATTTCGATATTGCAATATTGCGATGGTTGCAATATTGCGATATTGCGATGGTTGCGATAATGCGATAGTTGTGATATTGCGATGGTGCGATGGCGCAATGTTGCGAAGTTGCGATATTGCGATGGTGCGATGGCGCAATGTTACGAAGTTGCGATATTGCGATGGTGCGATGGCGCAATGTTGTGAAGTTGCGATATTGCGATGGTGCGATGGCGCAATGTTGCGAAGTTGCGATATTGCGATGGTGCGATGGCGCAATGTTGCGAAGTTGCGATATTGCGATGGTGCGATGGCGCAATGTTGCGAAGTTGCGATATTGCGATGGTGCGATGGCGCAATGTTGCGATATTGCGGGTCCCGCCTTATAAAACTTTGTATTATTCGCTCCGTATAACTTCATAAATATGCTTTGGACCTTTGATTATATGATGCGCTGCACATATACTCCAGTGTGGGTAACGATTCGCGGAATTTTTGTTTATGTTATATGTAACACCCGACTGGGTAGTGATTCTCGGAATAACGGTTGTGTCTTTGCAATAGCAGTTGTGTCTCTGTATTCGACTGTTCCCGTGTTTCGATAATGGTTCTTCCATGTGCCTTTGCCTTACCTGCTTCTGTTGCTCGACCTGTCTCTGTCTTTGCTGCCTCCATTGCCTTCACTGTGCAATTCCTCAACATAGTTTAATTAATAGACACCACTTCCACTATTACCTTATATGATTCTACTTACCCCTGACTGATCAATATTACAATTAACGCATAGCATATTCAATCTTGTTCGACATTTGCTTCCTCTGCTCCTTACTTAGTTTTTTTTTCTTCCTCTGCTACCTCTCTGCTGCCTCGCTCTATTGCTGGTTTCTTTGCGGCTTCTATTGTCTCTCTGTTTCTTTCTCTTATTCTTGTCTAATGTTGCTTCTTGCTTCCTTCATTCTCCTTTTGCTACCTCTTCTTTAAATGACCCTGTCTCTGCTGCTCTACCCTCTCTACATCTTGCTGCTATGTTGCTCTCTTTTCCTGTCTTTGTCTTTGCTACCTCCTTTGCCATCAATGACAATATTTCCAACAGTCTCCCCCTTTGGCATTGATGGCAATCCACTTTTCTCTGTTTTCCTTCTCTTGCTTTTCTTTTTTGTTCTTCCTCCCCCTTTGACATCAATGGCAAAGGGTTTCTTTTTGCATTTCCTTTCTCTAAGTTACATTTAGGTCCTCTTCTGTTGAATTTGTACCATGCTGCTCCAGAGTGATGTATAAAACTTGTTGAGAGAACACTTTGAGGAATGTGTTTTATAGTTGTGTTTCATTTGTAGTGCCTGTAATCTGTGTTAGATTGTAGACAGAGAAGATGCATTTTTCAATTGAAGGGTCCTTGTTGCTTTTCCATGCTGAATGCTGATAATACTGAGATTATGCTGATAATATTGATAATGCTGATACTACTGATAACACTAATCCTGTGGACCTGTTTTATGCTTTCCTTGCTAGCTGTTCTCCCCCTAGAATGATATTTTTGTTTTTGTTCTCCCCCTGTAATTGTGCTTTCTCTTTATATCAGAGAGTAGCATCTGCAGATACTACCCCTAGTCTATCTCTCAAATATTGAAATGGTTCTCTAGCAAGAGGTTCAGTAAATATATCAGTTGTCTGTTCTTTCTTTGGTACATATTCCAGTTTTACTATTTTCTGAGCCACTTGTTCTCGGAGGAAATGATACTTGATTGGAATATGTTTGGTTTTTGAATGAAGCACAGGATTTCTAGATATACTTATAACACTTGTATTATCACATTTGATTGAAATAGGTTCATCAATGCTTACCTTCATGTCTTGAAGAGTTTGGTTCATCCACATGACTTGTGTACAACATGCTGCTGCTGCTATATATTCTGCTTCAGCTGTAGACAGAGAGATGGATGTTTGTTTCTTGCTTAACAATGCCACCAGACTTTCTCCTAGATAGAAAGCACCTCCACTTGTACTTTTCCTGTCATCAACATAGCTGGCCCAATCTGCATCTGTGTAAGCTGTTAAAGTGAAGCTTTTGCTTTTAGGATACCAAAGTCCATACTGTGATGTTCCTTGTAGATATCTGAGTATTCTTTTTGCTGCCAAAATATGGTTTTGTTTAGGTGCTGCTTGATATCTTGCCGCTAGTCCTACTGCTAGCATGATGTCTGGTCTAGATGCTGTCAAATATAGCAGGCTTCCTATCATGGATCTATAGAGTTTTTGGTCTACATCTGCAGACCCATCATCAGCACACAGCTTGCATCCCGTGATCATGGGGGTAGTCACAGGTTGGCAGTCCTCCATTTTGAATCTTTCCAGCATTTCTTTTAAGTACTTTTCTTCAGAGATAAATGTCCCTGTGTTCTTTTGCTGAATTTGCAGTCCCAAGTAGAAATTCAGTTCTCCAATCATAGACATTTCAAACTCTGTTTTCATCTCATCAGCAAACCCTTTTGCTAGTTCATCTTTGTTGCTTCCAAACATAATATCATCAACATACACTACAACAATCAGGAGTTCATTTTAATGGGCTTTTATATATAGATTGTTGTCTACTCCACCTCTCTTAAAACGTTGTTTTTGCAAATATTTGTCCAGTCTTGAGTACCAAGCACAGGGAGCCTGTTTCAGTCCATATAGAGCCTTTTTCAGTCTGCACACATAGTCTTCTTTGTCTGTTAAAGAGAAACCTTCTGGTTGTTCCATGTAGACTTCTTCTTCTAGGTCTCCGTTCAGAAATTCAGATTTAACATCCATTTCATATACTTAGAAGTTTTGGTAGCATGAAAATGCCAGGAACATTCTGATAGCTTCCATTCTAGCTACAGGGGCAAATGTTTCATCGTAATCAAGTCCTTCGATTTGTGAATATCCTTTGCAGACCAGTCTGGCTTTATTCCTAATTACCTGTCCTTCCTCATTCATTTTATTTTTGAATACCCATTTTGATCCTATGACATTTTTCTCAGTGGGTCTAGGAACTAGTTCCCAGGTATTTTTTTTCTCAATTTGATCCAATTCTTCATTCATTGCATTCACCCAAGACTTGTCCTTGCTGGCTTCTTCAAATTTCTTTTGCTCTATTTGTGACAACATCGCTATGTATACCTTTTCAGTTTGTGCTGTTAACTGCCTTCTTGTCTGGACCCCTACTTTCTTGTCTCCTATGATCTGATCTTCGGGATGATTCTTCTGAGTGTATCTTGAGGGGGTTTTTGAGTTCAGTTCAGCATTTTCTGATGTTTTGCTTGTTTCTTCATCATCTTGGTCCTCTTGTTCATGGTTTTTAGGATGGCTGCTGCAATCTATATCTCTTGTCTTGTTTGGAAGTTCTTCATCAAATCTTACATCAATACTTTCTATAATTTTCCGAAGAGTCTTGTTGTAGCATCTATATCCTTTACTTTTGGATGCATACCCTAGAAATATCCCTTCTTCTGCTCTTGCATCAAACTTCCCAAGATTTTCATCATTATTCTTTATGTAGCACTTGCTACCAAAGACTCTAAAGTGCTTGATTGATGCAGGTTTACCATGCCATAGCTCATAAGGTGTCTTGTCACGGTTAGGTCTTAAATGAACTTTGTTTAGAATATGTACTTCTATGTGTACAACTTCTACCCAAAATCTTTGAGCAATATTATTCTCTTGCATCATGGCTCTGGCAATTTGTTGAACAGATTTGTTTTATCTCTCTGCTACTCCATTCTGCTGAGGTGTTCCTGCAATAGTAAATTGTTGTTTTATGCCATGTTCATTGCATAGGTCTGCAAAGTCATAATCAGTGAATTCTCCTCCTCTATCTAATCTGATACATTTTACCTTGCATCCAGTTTGATTTTTTGCTAATGCTTTGAATGTCTTAAACTTTTCTAGTGCTTCTGATTTGTTCTTGAGAAAAGCAACCCATGTCATTCTGCAGAAATCATCTATTATCAGCATGAAATAAGATTCTCCACTTGGTGTCTTAGTTCTTGCAGGTCCACACATATCCATGTGCACAAGCTGGAGTTGTCTTCTTTTTGATAACTCCTCTTTGGCCTTAAAGGATGTGCGGGTCTTTTTACCCAATTGACAATATTTGCAAATGGTATTAGAAGGCCTCTTATTTTCTGGCATGTCTCTGAAAACTTTCTTCTTACTTAGTCTGATGATGTGATCGAGGCTTAGATTTCCCAACCTTTTATGCCATAACCATGAATCTTCTAGCTTGCTAAGATGCCATGCTTCATCTCCCTCTTTCACAATGTAAACATTACTCTCTGTTCGAACACCCTTGAGCAGAGTCTTACCTGTGGTGCTGGATCTGAATTCACAATCTTGTGCTCTAAAAAGAACTTCATAGCCTTTGTCACACATCCAACTGACACTTAGTAAATTTTCTTTCAGTCCATCCACAAATAGTACATCTTGGGCCTTTCCTCTGCCATTGTCTATGCTGACTGAGCCTTTTCCCTTGATCTTTCCTGATTTATCATTGCCAAAAGTAACATTGCCAGATTTCCTTTCATCAAGAGTTATAAACTTGCTTTTGTCTCTAGTCATGTGTTTAAAGCAGCCACTGTCCAAATATCACTGGCTTTTCAGGTCTTGAGCAGTTAGAGCTAGGTCACACTTATTCTCCTTCTTTTTCCATTGGAGGCATCTTTTAGTTTTATATCTTTTGTGAGATGATGAATCACTCTCTTTCAAAGGACATTTGAAAGGCATATGTCCAGCTTGATTGCATATAAAGCATTTGATCATATTTTTTGCAGAATTGTGAGCATGAACAAAATTAGTTTGACTCATAAACCTCCCTGAGGTATTGAACATCAGCCTTTGTCCATACTTTCTACATTCAATAATTCTATGGCCAAATTCTTTACAATAAAAACAATAACCATAGAAATTGTTTGCATACCTGATGTGAGGTTGTCTTCTCCAGTTGCTTGTTTGAGGCAGTCTCTTCATTGTTTGAATCTTGTGCAGGTTTGAATTACTCCTCCTTGTATGACAATATGCAGCAATGTGTCCCAGCTTGTGGCAGACATAACATGTGGCATTCTTCATCGGAGGGAAGAATCTCCTTTTACGGTTTCCAAATTTTACATATTCAGGGGTCTTAGTATTTATTACATTCTTTGCTCCTAGAGGTTTCTTCTGATCTCTGTCTTTCTTATTGCTGATTTCTTCTTTTGTAGGAATTATTTGAGCTGCTTCATCAGCCTTCTTTACTTTCACAAAAAATATATTTTTGTGTTCCTTTTCTTTGCCTTTACTTTATTCTCGTTCATAGCCTATCCCATTTTTTATTAGAGGAGATCTTTGAGCATCCAATATTGTATTCAACTTACCAGAGCTTGTCATTTGAGAAGGGTATATAGACACTTTCTGTTGAGCACTTTCTAATTGCTTCCTCAGACATACGATTTCTTCTTGCAGTTTCTCTTGTTCTTGAGTTTTATCCTTGATTTGCTGAAGTAACATATCTTCTATCTTCTTGGATTCTTCAAGCTTTACCTTCATCTGCATGAGGACTTCTGAATTTTGTTCTTCTTTCACACATTTGAGGAGAATCTCTTTTTGTTTTCTGCATTTTATTTTGAGTCTGGCAATCTCCTCCAGAGCACTTCTTAGCTCCCCCTCAAGGTCGACTTCCCCTTCTTCTTCTTCTTCTAGCAAGAGTCCTTCAAGATATTCTATGGCCATCAGTAAAAATTCAGAGGTTCCCTCTTCTCCTGGGGATTCATCTAAGTCTTCAGATGCACTGCTGTCTTTCTGAGCATAGAAGGATTTTTTGCTGAATTTCTTTCCTTTCTGCCAGTTCTTTGATGTGTCTTTCTGTGATTCTTGAGCTTGATTTCTTACTTTCTTGTGAGGACACTTAGCAGCATAGTGTCCCACTCTTCCACAGTTAAAGCATTTGAAGGGGAGTTTATCTTTGTATTTACCTGAGCCTCTATCCAATTTCTTGACAAAATTTGCCTCTTCTTCATCTGAGCAAGAGCATATGTCTCCATCTTCTTCTTTCTTCTTTTATGTTTTAAAGGCTGCTTCCCTTGTACTTGGCCTTTTCTGTGGGAGCCTCATTTCATAGGCTGTTAGATTTCCAAGCAATTGGCTCATGGTCAAGGTCTCCCAATCAGCTGTTTCTTCTATTGCAGACACCTTGGATTAAATCTGGATGGAAGAGATCTTAGAATATTTTGCACAATTATACTCTCTAGCATTTTTTCTCCAAGAACTTTCATATTGTTAATAATTTCTGCAGCTTTTAGGAAGAAACTGGCAATGTCTTCATCATCATTCATTTTTAAGTTTTCAAACTGGGCTCTATAGACTTGAAGTTTGGCAGTCTTTACTTTCTGGTCTCCCTCATGTATGTTTTCAAGAGTATCCCATATTTTTTTGGCAGTGTCTTTGTGCATTACTTTAATAAACTCTGCTTCACATAATCCATTCAGGATGGCATTCATGGCTTTTGCATTAGCCACAAAATCTTGTTTTGAGTCCTTTTCTATGTCAGTTTCCTTCGGGGCATATCCTAATTCCACAGTAGCCTAGACTTCTGTTCCTAGAGACATTATGTATGTCCTCATTCTGATTTTCCAGAAAGCGTAATTTTCACCAGTGAAGAAAGGGGCTTTATTGGTTGAGCATCATTCTTTACTAGCCATATTGGGAACCTAGGATCTCCTTTCCATTGTTAGACTTCTACAAAGGAAACCTTCTTTGACACCAATTGTTGAATATTTAATTAAACTAAGAGGGGGGAGTGAATCAGTTTAATACATACATTCACCTTTTAAAATTTTCACCAAAGTTATTTACAACTTAATATGTGAGCAATCTTATTTGCAGCCAAAATTAATTTATTGTGATACCATATTTAAGTTGAAAGCAGCAAGCAATTAAGTAGATTGAAATAATCACCTCAACACATAAGAAGCACACATAGAGACAACAGATGTAAGTGGAAACCCATAAAGGCAGAAAACCACAGCTTATTATTACTGTGATGCAAAGGAAAGCTCCAACTTCCTCTCACCACTATTTTCTGCAGGCACCAACCTACAGGAGGCTCTATCCTCAATTCTGCAAGCTACAACTTGCAAGGAATAACCAACTCCCTTCAATTTTCTGCAGGCACCAACCTACAGGAGGCTCCAACCTCAGTCAGCTACCACTGACAGCTATCAAGTTGCAACTTGATAGGGAAGCTCCAACTTCCTCAATTTATCAAACTGAAAGTTTGCTGATTTACCTCAGATATCAGCCCTGTTCTGTAGCTTCTCCTTCTGTTCTGATTTTCTTAATCTTCTCTGCCTCACACTTCTATATTATACCTTCTCTTGATTAACTCTCTCTCTCCCCCCCCCCCCTTTTTTTTCATATCAAGGTGATATTATTTATAGATTTCCTCACATGACTATTTGTATTCTACTTGGAATTCGAAATGGAAAGTCATGTCTCTTTGCCTTCTTCCTTCTCACTCCTTTTATCTGCTTACTCAGAAAATATAACTGTAGGTATCAATTTAACATTACAGTGGGAATTTGTTCTCTCTCGGAGACTTGCCAATGCATCCCAAATAATAATAAAAACTTAAAATATTTACATTTGAATTACAAAGTGAATTCCAGCTCACTCATTCACCCTCTTGGCTAGCTACGCATTTGTCTTTTCTTTGACTGTGTTTTGTCTTTTTCTGTGATTGTGTTTTAACTCTTTTCTGCTCTGTATTCTATTTTGTCCTCTATTGTGGTGTAATTGCTGTATATATGTAACAGTGCTTTTATATCAGTGCCTTTTAGAAAAATACATGACTGCTGACTTGTAGCAAGTGTCTTGTTGATGTGGAACATTCCGCAGGCTGGAACATACATATATCACAATTGTATTACATTAATAATCACCCTCCCCTTAAGCTGAGGCCCATGGGTCTACAGACCATACGGCTTATCGCAACATAGTTATATATATATATAATATATATATGACAACACCTTTTAATATATATATATATATATATAACCCAACTTTGTTTCTTGGCTTAATTATAAGATGATTTAATCATATAATCTTCCCTTTTAATACACCTTAACATACTCTCGGTGCATACAATAAAGCCTGTTTTAAAACATATAGAACTCCTTTCGGACCCACCTGACACGTTTTCAAATGTGATTGATCGCAATTGCAAATTTCTGATTTGCGATAGTTGCTGTGCAGTTTCAACCAACTGTGATATTGTGATGGTTGTGATATTGCGATATTACAATGGTTGCAATATTGCGATATTGTGATGGTTGCGATATTGCAATATTGCGATGGTTGCGATAATGCGATAGTTGTGATATTGCGATAGTGCGATGGCGAAATGTTGCAAAGTTGCGATATTGCGATGGTGCGATGGCGCAGTGTTGCGAAGTTGCGATATTGCGATGGTGCGATGGCACAATGTTGTGAAGTTGCGATATTGCGATGGTGCGATGCCGCAATGTTGCGAAGTTGCGATATTGCGATGGTGCGATGGCGCAATGTTGTGAAGTTGTGATATTGCGATGGTGCGATGGCGCAATGTTGCGAAGTTGCGATATTGCGATGGTGTGATGGCACAATGTTGCGAAGTTGTGATATTGCGATGGTGCGATGGCGCAATGTTGCGAAGTTGCGATATTGCGATGGTGCAATGGCGCAATGTTGTGATATTGCGGGTCTCGCCTTATAAAAATTTGTATTATGCACTCTGTATAACTTCATAAATATGCTTTGGACCTTTGATTATATGATGCGCTGCACATATACTCCTGCGTGGGTAGCGATTCCCGGAATTTGTGTTTATGTTATATGTAACGCCTAGCTGGGTAGTGATTCTCGGAATAACGGCTGTGTCTTTGTAATAATAGCTGTGTCTCTGTATTCGACTGTTCCTGTCTTTCGATAACGGTTCTTCCCTGTGGCTTTGCCTTACCTGCTTCTGCTGCTCGACCTGTCTCTGTCTTTGCTGCCTCCATTGCCTTCGCTGTGCAATTCCTCAACATAGTTTAATTAATAGACACCACTTCCACTGTTACCTTATATGATTCCGCTTACCCCTGACTGATCGATATTACAATTAACGCACATCATATTCAATCTTGTTCGACATTTTCTTCCTCTGCTCCTTACTTAGTTTTTTTTGATGCCTATGCTACCTCTCTGCTGCCTCACTCTATTGTTGGTTTCTTTGCTGCTTCTATTGTCTCTCTGTTTCTTTCTATTCTTCTTGTCTAATGTTGCTCTTTGCTTCCTTCATTCTCCTTTTGCTGCCTCTTCTTTAAATGACCCTGTCTCTACTACTTGACCCTCTCTACATCTTGCTGCTATGCTGCTCTCTTTGCCTGTCTCTGTCTTTGCTGCCTCCTTTGCCATCAATGACAATATCTCCAATAGAAACACCATGACAAGGGAGTAGATCAGATTCAGAAGAAATTGATGCAGAGAAAGAAAGTAAAGTGGCAGAGGCTACAAGAGGAGGGTTTAGAGAGGAAGATTTTTTTTTAACAGCCAGGGTTTTATTTATGCATTCTGTGTATATTTTTTAGTATATTTACTTATGTGTAAATATTCAAAGGAATTTAGACAATTCTGGTTCATTTGCTTGAGATTGGGAAGTGTTAGTTTATTTATGGTTATTGAGTTATGCAGCAGAAAGGAGGG
Organism: Pinus albicaulis; assembly: GCA_034641835.2. NCBI lineage: Eukaryota > Viridiplantae > Streptophyta > Pinopsida > Pinales > Pinaceae > Pinus > Pinus albicaulis. The sequence continues at coordinate 31,408,341 of CM076580.1, forward strand.
TTTTATCCCTTTGAAAAATCATTGATTTATGGTTTTTTGTGCAGCATCGAGAGTTATTAACCTCTGTAATAAGGGTTAGGAAGGAAATTAGAACTCTGGTTCTTTGGTTGACAGCGCAACGATAATCAGCTTCTATTTATTGAGATATGCAATGAAAAGGAGCTTTTCATGAGAAATTGAAGCTAAACGAAGAAATGATAAAAATCCACGTTTGAACGTGATTTAAAACAAAGTTTGCAAGTTAAGCGATTTTCAAGAAAGCCAGACACTGTTGTCACACAGCCTTTGAGTTGTGGGTGGTTTTTTCCATTTCAAATGTGATCAAATTATATTGTGACACGTCATGAGCGCAATACCACCCATTTCGCATTTCTTTTGGGTGATAAAGTTCTAGGGTCAATTGAACATGATTTTCATCTATTTAGATCTGTGGAAGATCCGATAGAGTTCGCGTTGAAAGCTACATGGGAGTTAAAATAAGGTATAGACCTGACAATGTATGCAATGAGGTTTTATTAAGGGTTTGAAGTCCGGAATTATTTTCGAAGGTCTAAATATTCCAAAGGTTTTTTTTTTTTTAATATTTCTGAAGGTTTAATGATATTTCAATGGAGTTTTATTAAAGTGGTTAAAGTTCAAAAATACACTACCGAGGGGATTCTATCCTTTGTTTAAAAGTAAATTAAACATTTTCAAAGGTTCTGATATTCATTCCAAAATATTTTAAAACATTGGGTTAAAGTGAGTTATATTGCTCCAAAGGTTAAAAGGGGGTGCCTCCTCAGTTGACCTACTCATCGGGTGTTGACTGCAGATCGAAGGTTGTCATTCACTGCGGTAGCACAAGCTAGATAATGATTCTATACCAAGGAGTGCCTCTGTAGTGCTGAGAGCTAGGACCCACTTTCCTAAAGTCCAAAAGAACAGTGGTGGACTGGCACAATGAATGGATAATATTAAAGGAGAAAAATCGTACAAACACAGTGGTCATAGAAAATGCAAAGTGTGATATGATGACATGGGGATAACGTGGCAAGTGACGTGGCAGTTGACGTGGACCTGACTACACAAATCATAAATAAATCAATATGACATGGCAAGATGACATAGCAGTGATGTGGCGATGACATGGCAAGGTGACATGGCATGATGACATGGAGATGACATGAGCCTGGCCCGCATATCGCAAATCACAAGATCGGATGGGTGAAGATCGTAAGAGAAAATTTGTGCTGCAAAGGATAGAAGTGATGTGATGTTCCGATGTGAAGAGACATGTGGCAGCACAACGCTACATTACACATCGGCAATGCAAAGTCCGTCACATATCGGAAAGTGGCAAGGCGATGCGATGCAAGGAATGTGATGCGATCGATAGATGTGATGCGATGCAATCGCATATCACAATCGGAGCAGGGGAGATATCGCACAACCTAGAAGTCATGTTAGTTGCGATGCAAAGTAGCGATAAAGCCAAGTGGGACCCGTCGCATATCGCATATCGCAATCAGCGATGCTTATGTGATAAGAACTCGCAAGTTATAGAATTTTCAATGCGAAGTAGCGATAAAAGTCAAGTGGGACCCATTGCATATTGCATATCGAGAGATTAGATGGAAAAAGGCACATGGATAACTGGAATCGCCGAAATGTGATAAAGAGAGTGGACGCGGTAAAGAACAAAGCTGAAGCCTAAACCATTTCAAGTCCAGCAGTATGCGGATTTTCTTTTGTAAATCGTTTCTGAGAGAAAAAGGAGGACTATAACGGACAAAAAAAAATGAAAGTATGAACGTGGGTAGAAATGCTCGGGTAATGACCCGACAGAAAGAAAAAGGTAGAATCGAGTGTTTAGAAGAGCGATGAAGGCTAAACGCCGTGGGCACAAGAGAAAGAGGCAGAGTAGAGAAAAGAAGAATGTAGTGGCACTATTGAAAACAAATAGTTGGGTCAAGTTAGACCAAAAGGATGGTTATGCAGAACTGTGTTTAATATAATATCAGGAATAGAAACGACTCTAATAGCAGCAAAAAAGACAAATGCACAATGAGCAAAGAGATGAAAAGACTGAGTGAAATATTTTTCATGTAACTGTAAATTTAAATGTATTAATTATTTTTATTGTATGTTATGCAAAGGCAAGTCTACGTAGGCAAAGAAAAACTCCACTATAACACATTCTGTTATATTATTCTGAAATTGCTAGAGAAGAAAATGAGAAGGGGGAAGGCAAAGAGTCATACCTGTTCATTCCAAATTCCCTGTGGAGTGCAAACAGTTATGAGGTGATCTCTATAAGTAATGTTACCAGCATATGCATAAATAAGTTGAGCGAATGAAGAAATGAGTGAGATAGTGTAAGAAGAAGAAGGAGTAGAGAGAGGAGTTGTGAAGATCCAAATATGATATAAAAGAAAATTTGAAGACTAGAAGGACAACAATAAATAAGGAGAATAACAGATTTGATATCCAGGTAAATGATCATATGATGTTATTGTACAGTGAGGAATTTGGTGCTTCCATATCAAGTTGTAGCTTGATAGATGTGCAATTGTAGTTAGCTGAGGTAGAAGCCTCTTGTATGTTGTAGCCTATAGAAAATAGATGGGAGTTGGATCTTCCTTGCAAGTTGTAGCTTGCAAAATTGAGGTAGTAGCCTCCTGTAGGTTGGAGCCTACAGAAAATCAGTGGTGAGGGGAAGTTGGAGCTTGCCTTTTCATCACAACAATAATAAGACATGGTTTTATCCCTTATGGGTTTCCACTTATATCTTTTGTCTATGTGCACGATGATTATGTGTTGAAATTATGTATTTAATCTGCTTAATACATGTTGCTCACTTATCAAGATTGGTGTTCCATTGTAAATTAAGCTGATCATGAAATAAAGATGTAAATAAGTATAAAAGAAAGTTTTACAAGAACATGAATGCATTAAAATGATTCACCCCCACCCCCCCCCCCCCCCTCGCCTCATCTTAACCAAAGGCTCAACAATTAGTATCAGAGTAGGTTCCTTTTGTATCAGTTTAACAACTGGAAGGAGATCCTAGGTCCCTAAGATGGCTAGTCTAGAAGGACGCTCAACAAATAAAGCCCCTTTTTTCACTGGTACAAATTATGCCTTCTGGAAAATAAGAATGAGGATGTACATAATTTCTCTAGGAATAGAAGTTTGGGCTGCTCTAGAATTAGGATATGCCCTAAAGGAGTCTGACTCAGAGAAAGATACAAAAATATATTTTCTAGCTAATGCAAAAGCCATGAATGCTCTCTTAAGTGGTTTGTGTGAGGAGGAATTTATCAAAGTAATGCAAAACAATACTGCCAAAGAAATATGGGATACATCAGAAAGTATCCATGAGGGAGATAAAATGGTGAAGGTTGCCAAGCTACAATTCTATAGAGCTCAATTTGAAAATATAAAAATGAATAAAGAAGAAGATGTTGGCAGCTTATTATTAAGGGTTGCTGAAATTGTGAATAATGTGAAAGCTCTACGGGAAACCATTAGAGAATGTGTAATTGTTCAAAATATATTGAGACCTTTACCATCCAAGTTTAACCCCAAGGTTTCTTCCATAGAAGAAACAATTGATTGGGAAACATTGACCATGAACCAATTTCTTGGAAACTTAACAGCCTATGAGATGATACTTCCATAGAGAAAGAAAAATGTGAGGGAGGAAACCTTTAAGACAGAGAAGAGCAAAGAAGAAAAAGAAGATACATTCTCCTGCTCTAATGAAGAAGAGGCCAAATTTTTCAGAAGATTGGATAAAGGCTGAGGCAAGTATAAAGGTAAACTTCCATTTAAATGCTTTAACTGTGGAAGAGATGGGCACTATGCATCTAAGTGTCCTCTTAAGAAAACAAAGAATCGGACTCAAGAGATAGAGAAATCCAAAACAAATAACTAGCAGAAAGGGAAGAGATTCAATAAAATATCATTTTATGCTCAACAAGATAGTAGTGCATCTGAAAACATAGATGAATCCTCAAATGAAGAAGGAACCTCTGAATTTGTGTTGATGGCAAAGGAAGAGTCTGAATTATTCCTTCTAGAAGATGAGGAAGAAGGTGAGGTAGATCTTAAGGGGGAGCTAAGAAGTGCCCTGGAGGAAATAGACAGACTTAAACTCAAGTGGAGAAAAGAGAAAGACATTCTCCTCAAATGTGCAAAAGAGGTACCAAATTCAAAAGACCTCATTCAATTGAAAGTAAAACTTGAAGAAGCTAAGAAGGTGGAAGAAATTCTGCTAAAGAAAATTAAAGATAAACATCAGGAGCAAGAGAAATTGGAAGAAGAAGTGGTATGGCTAAGAAAGAAACTAGAGAAAACCCAAAGGGAATTATCAATGAACACTCCTCTAATGACAAGCACTGAATAGTTGGACAAGATTCTTAATGCTCAAAGGTCTCCTCTCATAAAGGTTGTGATAGGATATGAAGGAGAAACCAGTAAGTCCAAGGTAGAAGATAACAAGAATATCATTTTTGTAAAAGCTATAAAGGATAATGAAGCATCTCAAAAAGGAACTACAGAAGCAGAAGCCAGTAATAACTTGATGCACGATGAAACAAACCGAAACAAGAAGCAACATCAAGAGACAAAGAACGAAATGAAGAAACAGTCAACTGAAAAAGTCTCTTACAATCCTGAATATGAATTGAATAAATTCGGAAGCTGTCAAAATAGATTCTTTCCTCCTATGATAAATATCACTTGTTTTTTCTGCCACAAGCTAGGACATATTGCTGCATACTATCAGACAAAGATAATAAATTTCAACCAGCAAAAATTGCAGAAATTGAAAAGACTACCTCAAGAAAACAAATGGAGAGGACAACCCTTCACCAGGTACACTAATTGTTTCCATGGGTATTGTTTTTGTTGTAAGGGATTTGGCCATAAATCCATGGAGTGCAGAACATATGGACAAAGACTAATTTTCAAAACCCCAATGATATTCATGAACAATGGAGAGTTCACTTGTACACATAATCCATTTAAAAATATTATAAAATTCTTTGTATGCCATAAAATCAGACACATGTCTTCCAAATGTCCTCTCAAATAATGTGGTTGATCTTCTCAGAAAAGGTGCCAAATAAATAGCTACCTACAGTGGAAAAATATGTTTAATAAGTGTGACCTAGCTCTAATAGCCCAAGATCAGAAAAGCCAATGGTATTTGGATAGTGGATGCTCAAAGCATATGACTGAAGATCGAAGCAAGTTTGTAACCTTTGATGAAAATAAATCTAGAAATGTAACATTCGACAATGATAAAGCAAGCAAAATTAAAGGAAAAGGCTAAGTCAGTTTCAATAATGGAAGAGGAAAGGCTCAAGATGTATTATTTGTGGATGCGCCAAAAGCCAATCTGCTAAGTGTTAGTCAAATGTGTGATAAAGGCTCTGAGGTCCTTTTCAGAGCCCAAGATTATGAGGTAATTTCAAGCACCATAGGAAAGACCTTGATAAAAGGTGTTAGAACAGAAAGTGATGTCTATATAGTGGACGAAGAGAATGAAGCATGCCACATAAGCAAACTTGACGAATCATGGTTATGGCATAGAATATTGGGACACCTAAAATTTGACCACATCATTAGTCTAAGGAAGAAGAATACAACCAGAGATATGCCAGCAATAAAGAAGCGTTCAAATACCATATGTAAATCTTGCCAATTGGAAAAATAGACCTGCACATATTTCAAGACCGAAGATGAACTATCAACAAGTAGACCACTTCAGCTTGTACACATGGACCTGTGTGGACCTTCAAGAACTAAAGCACCAAGCAGAGTGTTAGGGTCCCGTGATTTGGTAGATTGGCAAGCCAAATGATAGGGTAACATCAGACTAGGCTTTGGAGCCCTAGGACCTAGCCTTCCTGGACTCAGAGAGGGGTCTCTCTATTAATGCAAAGGATGTAGAATTATTTGCTTATATATGTTATATTTTAGGCTAGATTTTAAGTATGTTTTGGTTTGTTTTAGGTTTTTTGAAGGGGAACTAATCAAAGGATAAAATAGAGAAAAATTTTGTCAGATCAACTGGGCTATGGGGTTGAAAAGGTCGAGACTATCTCAAATGGTGGACAAGGTATTACTGCAGGGCCGATTTGGTCAAGTTAAATGGATTCTTTGGGTGAAAATGAAATGAGATAGAAACTAAGTTTGTGAAAGACAATGATATTTTTAAGAATAAATAGTTAAACAACAAGCATTCATGTGGTAGGGCTAACCATTAATCACTATAAATGAAACTCAAACTGATAGATGCAGAAAATAAACAATCAGATGATGCATAGAAGTATAAGACCCTCTAAATTTGGGAAAATCACCTTTAGACATTTTGGGAAAACAAATAAGACAAACAAACAACTCAATCTATGAAGAGGGAACTCCTAAACATCATATCTTGAGCTATTGGGAACTTTGAAATAAGACTGCAAAGCATGGACAAAGAGAAAGATCAAAACAAGACCTCTTTGACTTAACTAAGATAGCCAATAATTTAGAGAGAGATTTCAGAAATGGAGTTTCGATTAGCTATGAGTAAGAAGGGCATACCGTGAATCATACTAGAAAACATATATAATGACAATTAATGAAACTGATAACAAGTTCTTAGGGTACCAAAGGTGCCTCCATGGGCATATCTCAAATCTACTCTTTACTGACCTACAGTAACCAAGAAGCATGAAAACATGTATGATAAACTAAGGAAACATAATAGATAAGGAACACAATACCATTCACCAAGCCATGGAATCCTACATACAATCCTCCTCCAACATCAAAGTCAAGCAAGAGATCATCCACTTCATAAGACAAAGTATTTCTTCAAAGATTTTAATGCTATGTATTGCTCTATAACATTAATTTCAGCCTTTGGTTACAATGAATTCTCTTATATTATATAGGCCAAAGAGAATGAAACCCTCATAGAGCATCTAGAAGCCCATTGGCCTAATACAAATATCTGATTTTTTCCTTGAGGCTTTGCAAATCCCAAGGCACAAAATATCTTCAAAAATATCTATTTAAGCTAAGAATAGCAAGAAAATTTACTTCTAATCTCTGACATAGAGTTAGAAATAGCTAAATACACATTTTGATGGCCACCTTCAGAAAACTGCTTTTTTAGCCAAAATGCTACAGGAGCGTAGTGCCCGAAGAAATATTGTTTTGCAGATAACTTTTGATGGACTTCCTGATGTCAAACGAGGCTCGTGATAGCTCATTGGAAATACCTAGATGTCTAGTTTCTGTAACTACTTGATTTTTCACAAATGAATCCCTAGAATTCTGTAAAAAATTTGACTGAGTGAAAAAACCCAGGAGGGTCTCATCTGCTGTTATGTGAGGAAGAAAGGTGAATTTTGACTGATTTGTGCCTCATTGGGGGACCAAAACACCTTATTTTGATCTGAAAATTTGTGAGTAGATTCCCCCAAATTCAATACATCCAAAAAAATCACTTTCATGAGTTGAGGATGCTCTTAGCCAACATGGAAGCGCCTAGAAAAATGTGCAATTAGGGCCAAAAACACAAAAAACAAGATCATGTCGAAATTTGCTCAATTTTGGTGAGAAAACCCCTTATGGGTTTCTAGAAACATGAAAGGAAGTTGAAGCCAAGATTTCAAGCCTACATATTTCTTTTTCCCATTTTTTTTACCGGGTGCCTCATTTCAGTATTTTGAGCCTTTCTTGAGAAATTTTTAGTTTTCTTCGGGAAAATTGGTTCAATTTCTTGTAATGCCCTATCTTCTTCCTTTGAAAACCCAAGTCTTTGTTTGAATCATATAATTTTTCCTCCAAATTCTTGTTGGATCTTTCAAACCATGATTCTTTATCATTTTCTATCTCTTGGGAAAGAAATTGTGTGAGAGGATATGATTGAGAAAGGGCTGCTTCTTCTTCCCTCTGTTTATCTAAAGATTTCCTAAGGCCCATAGTCCTAGGCATTTTTCTTACTTGCTACTCTTCTTCCTCAATATCATCAAATTCACCTGTATACTCTTCAAGCTTGATTTCTACTTTGTATGCTTCCCTTGGGTATCTGAATGCCCGAGCCTCATAAATTTCCATTTTCCCAATCATTTGTTCATTTTGAATTTGTAGAAACTGTATGAGGTCCTTCAACCTCTCTAGATTAGTTTCTAACTTTTGGATTTGGGTTTCTCTGTTTTGCAAAAGTGACTCAAGGATTCTGGCTTCATCATCTCGAGCATCACTGTCTATTTGTATGATTTCAAACTCTCTTTCTTGTTCATGGATACTCTCCTATTGTTCAACTTTTTCTTTGCCCTTGCTTTGGATAGACTTCTCTGCTCTTGTTCTCTTTGGAAATTCAATAATACTCTTCTTAGGTAGTTTTCCTCTACACCTTAGCGCCCTAGTGACATTACTAGTCACTGCTGGAGTGATTTTCTTCTTTGCAGATTTGGTGTTTTTAGCCTTTGGAGCTTTCGAGGAATGAATCATGGCCCCTTGCCTAGGAGAGGCAGCAAGAAAATGTTCTGGGTTGTGTTGAGGAGAAGAGAGTGGAGGTTTTATCACTATCACTTGTTCAACTTGATCCTTTACACTGTTTCTTCCATCATCACTTTCTTTGCTACCTTGTTCACTATTTTCCTCATTGTTTTGAGTTTGTTTGGGGTTGTTAGCTTTATCATCTCTTTTTGTTGTTTGACTATCTTCACTGCCTGTCTATGGACTGCCATTTTTACCCTCCTTACTGTCTTGAAATTGTTGAGGGTTTCCTTCATTATGATTTTCTTCATTGTCATTCTTCATGTTGTCACCTCCCTCACTGTTTTGAAATTTTTCTAGGCTGCCAAGCTTACCATCGTTGTATTGAACTTCTTCTTCTGTGTTGCGCTTACCATGCTCACTGTTTTCAAGTTTTTCATATGAGCTACTTCCATCATGACTGTACTCATTGTCATTTTGCTAGCTACCATCATCTTCACTGTTTTCCTTAGACTCTGTGTGTGGGCTACCACCATGGTCACTACTTTGCTCGAAGGCACTTTTTTCACTGTCACTTTGATTGGTTTGATGACTTTGTTGAGGACTGTGGTGATCCTCATAATTACTACTTGCTTGAGGATTTTCACTATGCTTATTTCCACTTTGATTGTCACTCTGTTTCTCATCACTTCTTTGAACTTCTTTCCTTTTCTCTTCATCATCACTACCTTGCTGCTCTTTAGTTTGTTCTTCATCATCACTAGCTATGGGTGGGCTATCCCCATGCTGATTTTCACTTCTGTACTCAGGGCTGCTTTGTTATTCATCCTACTTTGTTGAGTGCCACTAACTTCCTTATCCTTTGTTGAGCTTTCTTCACCATCACTAGTATACTCATTGTCACTGTTCTACGGTTTGTCACTTGGTTCATGATCAATACTTTGTTGAGTATCACTATGATCCTAATCATCACGAACATCATGCCTACATTTATAAGACTGCTCTTTTTCACTATCAATCAGGGGAGATTTTTTCTTTTGAGGTATAGATTGGTTAGATGAGGGGGAGACATAATGAGTGGAGGGCGAGGAGGACATATGAGATGGGCCATGAGATGAAGAGGCAGTAGCAATATATGCATGAGAAATGAAAGTCTCCCAATAAAATCCTTTATTTTCAAGCTGGTGAAGGATGATGATTTTGATGAGAGAATGATGGGAAAGACTAGCCTTTTGCTGAGCAGGAGGTTTCTTTTGGACAATGGAGGACATCTTGTCTATGCTTTTGCAGAGGAATAAAGGGACATTGAGCAGTTGAGTTCTTGTGAAATGCATTAGAAGCCTGATGTGATAGGAATAAACTCGAGAATATCTCCCCTCACATGTGAAATATCTCATGATGGTTTTCATAAGGGGCGCATAACTGTTCAACATATGAGAAAAGGGGAAAATAGCTTTGCATTAATTTTGGTACGATGGTTTCAAGAAGGGTTTGTAGTGTTCTAGATCCAAATAGGTTTGTTTGAACCATTTCTCACCAAGAGAGGGAATCTTGGTGGCCCTCGACACTGACCTAGGAGTGAGAATAAAATCAAGGCCTACTATGTGAACATGTTCTCCTTGCAGCCTCAGGGCAAACAATTGTGTGAAAGGAGGGTGATTTGTGACCTCTTGGACTTTTTGGAAAAAATCAAGGCACCCTAACTCATGAAAATTGAAAAGGACTAAAGGGGAATCATTTAAATCTTTCACAATTATAGGTTCAAATCTGTTGTGATACCCCCCTTTGTTTACCTTATTTGGATGCATAGTTGTTTAGAACTTCCTTCACTCTCTTATCAAAACAGGTCTTCAAATGAATTGAAAATAGATCTCTCCTTTAAGTACTGTATTTCTTTCTTAGCTAGCAAACAAGTTCCTTTTTTCAATGAAAATGAGTTCCCTTCTCAAGAAATGTGTTTTTTCCTTGTTACTGAGTGGCAAGACCTTCAAAATGAATCTGTATTTTTCCTTTATGAGACTGTGTCCTCTTTCATCTATTTGTTTAAAATAGGTCTTTAAACTGTAAATAGGCCTTCTTTCTCAACAACCACTGTCGTTTTGTCTCTTAGTAAACATGATAGTTTTGAGAACAAACTGTGTTTTCGCCCTTCATAGACTATATATTTTTCTTAATAATTATGATTCTAACAAGTTTAAAATAAAATATTTAGGCGAGGAAAACAAGAAATACCTCTTGAAAACGTGTTAGCTTCTTTTGGAGATGAATTCCCTGTGCAAAAGTCTGTATTTTGGAAATTTTCAGGGTTTATGAGGATGGCAGCCACCTCCCTTTAGCAGGAACCTAGGCAATCAAAAAATCTATTCAGAGGTGGCCTGGAGGAAACACGTCACATGTTGGTGATTGAATGCTGGGTGGTGGGCCGTTCAAAAGTTGCCCGGGCAAACGCATCACATTTTCAAACTAGGTGTCGGGCAGTTGCACAGGCATGTCACTTGCAACGACAGGAATGTCGCGTCCAATGCAAAAGACTTCTGCACACAGCTACAGGTGTGTCACGACGACTTTTAGGTGAGTCACATGTTTGGAAAATAGTATGAAAAATTTCCCCGGTTTTGACAAATCACTCTCTCCTCAGTCAGCTTCACAGTAGAATGTAAAAAGTTCACTTTGAGAGCTTTATAGTTCTTTTCAACATGTTTTTGAACATTTTTTTCCTTCCTTTGGTGACTTCTTATATTTTCCTTTGTGCTTTTGCAAAAACAAGGTAGGCACCTTTTTTCCTTTTGGAAGAAAAACCCTTATGATGACTCTGTTAATGTTTGAAGAAAAAGGTTACCTTTTACCAACTTCTTTATATATTTTAAGCTGCCCTTCTCAAAACTGTGATGTGTTTATCTCTGCTCATCAGTGAAGGAGGTCCTTTCAAAACACTTTTTGGGCACTTCTTTGATACTTTTAGGTTTCAACTTTTATGTATCCAAGCTCTACCTGTCAAGAATTTTTTCCTCAAAACTATGACCTTGTCCTTATAATCTAGAAAAGGGTTACATAAGCACCACTACTACAGCCTCCCAACACCATTATGTAAATCCCTTGTTTATTATGTGAAGGAGGTCTTTTCATAAATTTTTTCTCTGTTTATCATTTAAAGAAGGTCTTCTTTAACAAAATTTTAGTCCTATGAACAAGTTGTGTCTTGCTTATCTCTGCTAGCCTTTGAACTTTAGCCCTTTGTTTAAAAAGTATTTAACCCATTCTCTTTTTAATGAAATGTCTAGCGTTGTAAGAAAAGATTTGCTCTCTGTTCATTACTGAGGGAGGCACTTGAAAAAATGTTTTTTTTCCATCTGCTCATAATTGAAAGAGGCCTTGTAAACACTGTGTTTTTTCCATCTGCTCATAATTCAAGGAGGCCTTGTAAACGATGTGTTTTTTCCATCTGCTCATAATTGAAGGAGGCCTTGTAAACACAAAGTTTTATTTCATCTGTCTTTATCATTTGAAGACTATTTTTGAAAAGGTTGTCTGTGGGCCCTCTACTTATCACAAAGGAGGCGATGTTTGAAAAACTACATGGGCGCTTATTTAACCTCTATTAACCAACTAAAAAATGTCCATGAACAAACTGTTTATGGCTATTTATACAAACTATGTTTATCATTCAAAAGAGACCTTGTGCTTGTCATTCAAGGGAGGCTTCTTTAGGATTGTGAGGGGTGCCCTTTCTTCTCTGGAAGGAGGTATTTAATCTGGCAGTGTTAACCCTTGAGAAAGGCTACCTGTTCCAAATCTGGGCCCTTTTAGACTGTGTCTTTACCCTCTGCCTATATTTTGAAGATGTCTTTCAAAAAACAGTCTTTGTGACCCTTCATACCTACTATAAGGCCCCCTACTTATTTACTGATGGAGGTCCTTAAAACTATAAAAATTTCTTTATTTCAAAACTGTGACCCCTGTCTGTTTGTTTGAAAAATAGAAATAGAAATCAACAATGGATCTTTGGCATTTATCCTTGATGAAATTATTTGAATCATAATTCCCATTTCTTTATGAGGACATATTAGTAATGTATAACCCTTTTGCATAAAATCACTCTGAATCTTCAGGAGTAAATAATGTGATTTGTAAATGGTGAGCGTTCATTAAGATGTATCTTTGAACTAACTCTTTCCCTTGACTGTGTTTTCAGGGGTAGTGAAATTTTTTGTGACAGTCTTTCATAGTTTAGTTCACGATAAGGTAAAAGAAGCAACTATCCTCCTTATACCTTCACTATGATGCCTAATTTTTTTGAAGCTCTTTTTTCCAGAAGACTATCAATGTTGGTTGCATAAGGCTAATTTGTAGGGCTGGCCACAATCTGCACTTTCTCTAACTTCCATAGTAAACTGACACAGCATGAAACCTTCTCCTGAGGTGCTCTTTTTTCTCACACTTTTCCTAGTGTCATAAATCTATACACCCCTGCAGAGATGCACTGATATACGTCTTTTGATCGTTTGGAGAGATTTCTTGATATAACATGATGATAATTCTTGAAAATTCACTTGATCACCTTGCTTTTGACAAGGAAACTCTTTCTCTTTTCCTGATTTAACACTTGTGAGCACTGCTTAAAAGAGACAAAGCAATATTTAGTGGTGTGTGACCTAAGTATAGACCAAGGTTTTGTTTGTTGGGTGAGAAGAAAGTGATCGCTGACATGATGATGAAAAGTAGTGTTTTTGGCTTAAAACAGTCTTGCTAGGGAGTTTTCCCTAAAACACCACCACCTAGACCTACAGATTTAGCCATGGCTCTTGAATGGCTTCTTAGGAAAAACAGGTTATCACATGACAAGATGATCAAGGATTGAGGGGTAGTTACTTTGTCAAATGTTGAATGGTGGGCTGTATGAAAAACAAAATGATTTTGATGGTAGAGAGACAAAATTATAACAGCTATAGACAGGGAGGCTTTGATGAATTGTGATAGGTAGGGAAACTGAAGACTATTCTCATCCTAGGCTAGAAAGGAGGGGTAGGAAGACAAAAATTTGTTTGAGGTGTTTTCTGGATGACAAATTGACAGATTGATATTAGCTTCTAGAAAACTCAGCCAAGGAATCTAGTCATCAAAACATGCTAAAATACTAATGAATAACAGTGGCTCCATTTGGGGAGGGCATCTCCTTTTCGGAAGGTTTCCAAAATTGCAGATCTCTGGCTTGTGAAGACCAATTCCCTATCCATTGGTGCAAATTTCTCTCTTTCTTGATGTTATTTCTGAAAATTTACAGCATGATTAGTGACAACTTCACCTCTACCTACCCAGCTATATTTCCTAGCAGTTTTTCTTCTTTGGGTGCACTTGGACTGGCAAACCCTTTGACATGATAAAAGAAGGAAAAACTATCTAATTCTACACTTATATCCTCCAGGAGTTTAGATTAAACTGATGAACTCCTTTGATTCTCTACCTATGCGAGATCGAAAGTCAAGATTAAGCTGTTTGACAGGATTTAATTCACTTAAGTAAAACATGAAATTGAAAAATGACCAAATCAAGATTAGATGGTCTAATTTGTCATGTGTTTGTGGCATAAATACAAGCTACACATAGATGTTATTTTCGAACAAAATGAAATTTAGAAAAATCAGGGCTAGGATACATAGTTTTTTTTCATCTGTGTCTTCCTCTTTGGTTATGTTTCGAACGCATGGAACCAATATCTTTTCCTAATCTACTTTCATTGATAAGTCAAGCTTACACAATTTGACTATCACTTCTTTCACTAACTTATTAGCAATCAATTTAAAACATGTCCAGTTATGATTAGGTGAGATAATTGAACAAGATATCTTTTGAGCATTAGTAGTGGCATTTAGACTTGCGCACTTTCAGCATGACTATTTTTTGAACATGGGGCTTTTCTACTATTTTTAAAACTGCCCTTTTTCTTCTTTTCTACTATTTTTGTATTTTCTGTTTTTTGATTTATTTCTTCAAACAGAGATATGTACAATGTGAAAATTTTAAAATTGAAGCTCTTGACAAAAGTAATGTTTTAGTGTCATGCCATTTACAGGGCCTCCAAAGGTCTCAGTCCCATCAAGTTCTTGCAATAAAAAGCATTGTTTCCTCTAACTTAACTGATAATGAAAGGCCCTTTCCATAATTTTTCAAACTTACCATGCTTTCCTTTATCTTCTCTTCTGGAATCCCATTTTAATACTTTATCACCAACCTGAAAATTATTTTCCTTGGTCCTTCTGTCAAAAATATTTTTCATCTTATCTTGCGCTAACTGAGTCCTTTGGTAAACTTCTTCTCTTGTTTGTTGTAAATGGATACTCTAATTTATCCTCCTTTGCATGTAAGTTTCTTCTATTTGGACTTGTTATAATAGATTCATCATTGGAACCCCTAAAGATGTCGGAAAAATTGCATCTGTTGGTCGCTTTAATTATTTTCACAATTGAAGCTCCACATAAATTGTCAACCCGAGGAAGTCTTTTTATTTCAAAGACAATCACGCACTGGATATGCTCAATTTCAAAAGCAGAAACAATGTTGTAGTAAAAAGCCACACAATTATCAATCACACAAATCTACACTCTGTTTAATCAAAGCTGAAGTCACTTAAGCTATAGCAGAAATAATTCCTATGTTGCAGTTAAAATCCAAATAAAGGAAAATCAATCTGCAAGAAAAGAAATCAATCAACCATTAGCAGGAACAGGACCCTATTCCTTAATCAGGAACTTCAGCACCTGCTGCCTGGCACTAATTACACTGTAGGAAAGATGACTTAGGAGACCAAGACCCTATTCCTATGAACAGGAACCTTCAGCACTTGTTTTCCTGTTTCTAATCATACTGCGGAAAAGGAAGGCAATTGGTGGGAGCAGGACCCTATTCCTTTGTACAGGAATCTTCAGCACCTGCTTCCCAGCATCATACATTCACACAATTAACAAAAATAGATTTCTAAACCTCTCAAGAATGAATCTATTAAAACACATGCAGCGTTTAAGGAAACAGAGTATTTGATAAACTACAGAACTGTGCAACTAGTGTTCAACAACAGAATTAAAGTAAAGTGCAAACAGCGTAAAGAATTAAACAAATTACAGGAACAGGAGGGTGAATCTTGTGAGGAAGGCGGGCCCTTTCCCTCTCACAAGATTCCCCGGGGAAAGAATTAAATTGGAGCGCTCAAAAGAAGATTTTATTCATATGTCAAAAGAAATGATACATTACAGATGGAGTCTAGCTCCAGTTCTCACACAATGTTCTCCTGTAGCTTTCAAAAATGAACTCCCTACTAATGATGATGTCTCCTCTTTTAAAAGAGGAGACATCTTTTACAATTACATGAGAGCAAATCTACGTTTATCCCAAATCTGTTCTCTTTCTCAAAACAGGACTATTCTTTTCTTCCAAAAAAAGATATTGTTACAACAGAGACAACAAGAATGCTATCTTCAGAACGGTCCATGTAACCATGTCTTCATGATGTTACTATTGTTCCACAAAAGGCTCTTCCAGAATCGCAAATTACGAGTGACGGAATTTGCGTGCTTGACGGCTGTTTCAGCAACTAAGTCAGCTGTTTCAGCAACGGCCGCTTGTTCCTAGCAAAGCATATAACTTATCTGCGAGCTTTTGGACTTATATTAGCAACGATGCACTTCTATTAATGATAAAATATAAGAGTATTATGGAATTAGATGTAAACAGATTAAACATATAATAAAGAAGAGGATTTTATATACCTTGGGATAAAGTAGATGAAAATGATAAAAGAACTTTTAATCATGTGCTTATAAAAGAAATGGCAACAAAGACATAGCAAAAATGATAACATAGTGAAACTCAACATCCCCCCTCACCCGAAAATGCCGTACGTCCTCAGCAACCCCAGTCCCAGCCGCAGTCTCGAGCACTGCACCGGCACGTGCCTGGCCCGGGCGCGTAGTCGATAGCGGTGGTATCCGTAGGAGCTCGAATCCTTCATCGTTCGCAAGTGTCGCTATGGCGGCTAAAGCTTCATCTTCCACCGATTGTACCACCGATATTTCTGCGCACTCAGATAAAATTGGAAAATGAAAATGATACCCGATCTAGTTTACTCCACAATGTCGAATGCATCCAATGTAATTAGGAACCCTGGAAAGTGCAGCTTGAAGATTGTCAGGGTTAAAAGGGTGATAATCCTGTCTTTCTTTACATGACTGCTGCCAAAACATAGTATTGGACTTCAACGAAGCAGTCCCCTTTACTCTAATTTGCTGTTGACACTTAAAGAGTGTTGAAGCCTCTAATTGTTGTATATACCTATGCATTCCTGGCCTCTGTAAGAATTTATGATATTATGCTATAAATATGGTTGGACTTAAAGGTTCTGGTCTAATCCAAAGGAGTCTATTCTCCTCATTATGACTGCTTGCAGTGAACGCAGTTTGCCAAGTGAGCTGGTTAGACAAAAATGAAACAAATGCCCTTATTTGTATATCTCCTGCAATTGGAATAAGATTAACTCTTCTATTGTCGGGAATGGCCTCATTATGAAGGTAAAGTTCGCACAGCAAATGCTGGTCACTTTCAGGGGCCTCATTAAAGGTCTCAACAAATTTCTATGAAGTGAGTAATTCATGCGGTCTGCCATCTTTTATTGCTTTTAATTGAAAATAAACTAATCGTTCAGAAAGAAAGAGAGAGTAGTTTACAGAGGGTTTGCGGGTAGCCATCAACTTCTGTACTAATGAAAACATCAAGGCCATCTTTTCCTTAGATTCCTTGACTTCCTTTTTGGAGTCCTTGAGCTGTTGCATCATCTGTTCCCAACTGTCCCAGTTGGCATACACGTGATTCTGCCATGCTAGCTTATGCTACTGTAGTATTGTATCTTGTTCTTCAGCATATTGTTTCTTCCATTTGTTCATCAGTTCCAATTGATTCCATGGCCGGGTCTGTGTGCTAGCATTAGAAGTACTGGGTTGGGACGTTGTTTGAATGGCTACACTGACTAACTTAGGGCGAGATATCTGCGGTGGTGCTTCTGTCTGAGTGGTTGCATTAACTAGCACAGGGCGAGATGTTTGAGGTTTAGTTTCTTTTTCTTCCTTTATGGAGAGCCCTACTGGTTCTTGTGGAGCAGTAGGGCATCCCTCTTTTATTCTAGCTGATGTAGATGCCTCAGATATTTGAACTTTAACTAATTTGTAGCCTGCCTGCTGGTAAATATTACCACACTCATGGCACATATATTCCTTGCATGGCTCCTTATTTTGCGTTGAGGCTGTGTGTGCTAACATATAGAGATTCAGTTCTCTATCAAAAGCTTCTCGTGCCAAGGTTAATTCATTCTTGTAGGCTTCCAGTTCAGACTTCAAGAATTCATTCTCCTCCAATAAAGATGTCATAGTATGTAAACCCTGTGTACTGGTTGATTCTGCTGGGGTAGTATGCTGTTGCACAGCCATAGCTGGTTCTTGTGGGACAGCTACAGCTGGTCTCCCACTATCATCATGCTTGGTGTATTCTTGTACCACAGTGGCTGGTTCTTGTGTTTTAGCCTCTGGGTAAGTGACTGGTTCTTGTGTGACAGTCACTGTTTGAGCTATAAACAATGTCGTATTATCCCGGGGCACTGTTTCTTGTGTGGCAGTGCCACCGGATGAGACGGGTTGAGGATTTTGAAATGGGGATGAAGATTGGAGTTTTAACAGAATAGTGGCAGGGTCAGGGGAAATGGGAGTAACTCTTGTTTCAACAGTCATCTTCATTTTCCTTTTTTGTAGGAAAGCAGAGAAGTCACTGTCTTTCCTTTTCTTTGCAGGGGAGGATTGTTCTCTGGGGGAAGGGTTTTCGGAAGAAGTGAAGATTTGGAATTTAGCCCTTGTCCGTCGTTTGGAGACTGAGACTGTTGGGGTTCTTCTCTTTTTATAAATAGGTGGGGACGGGGGTGTTAGAGAGTCGTCACTAGGGACAGAAATAATGGGGACGGTTGACTCTACTAAGTGGGACGAGCTTGGGGTTGGGTCAACTGGCTTTGGGGCTGAGGTTACTGGGGAATGTGGAATATCGTCCCGTTGTCCTTCACAAGGAATTTCAGGAGTATCTTGGGAACTTTCGGGTTGTTGGGACGTTTGAGCCTGCTGAGGAATTTCAGGCAGCTGTGGAACAGGTAGTGGGTTATTCAGAGGGTAATTTTGCTGAGCAAAACCCCTCTGAATCAACAATTGGCATAAACGATGGTGGGTGAGGGATAACATGGGGAATTTAGACCGTCTACAATAATAAGACATGTTTCTAATACAACCAAGCAAATAATAGGGGATATTAATCATTCGGCCATTTCTCAAATGATTCATCAAAACAAAGTCGTGATTGTACACTACCTGGTAACGCCCTTCACACGTCAAGTAGTGCTTGATGAATTCTGCCACTGATGGCCATGGTCGAGGAAGTGAGTGCAGACTGACACCGCGGCCTTTGAGTTCAACTGGCTCATCTGGACGAAGAAAATCTTGTTGTGCATTCAGAATAACTTGCTTTCTGCTGAACCAGCGAGTCCCAATAGCTGGCAACCCTGAAACTTGAACTATGTCCTCCTCTGTTACTGAAATGCGGACCCCTTGAACCACTGAGAAATCCCCTTGAAGGTTTTGTGCAAACTCTAAAACTTGTTCCTGGTCAAATTCACCCAACCTTTCAAAATATACTGTCCATCCCGCTTGTTGGAAAATTTGATAGGCTTCGGGGAACAATTGAAGAAGATTTATGGAGCCGGGCTCGTGTCTGATGGCCGACCCTCCCATAGCTCTAGCTTTGAGTTACATGCAGAGGCACAGAAGACAGTAAACACAAACTTTGCTCGCGCTAGTTGTTGCAACAGAGGCTGCAGGGTCTAAATGACGGCGGAAGTGGATATAAAAAGGACGGAGGATTGGTTAATGCGAAATGATTGTTCAGTTTTTCGAAATTCCCCCCCCTACGTATGGTGTAATGATGATTGGGCGTGTAAAGATTGTAATCATGATGAATGAAATCCTCTCTTTAATATAATTTAACTGAATTACATTAAAACCTCATACCTTACATTTTTACCTTTGGTTTAATAATTCGAAGTGTCGAGTGCTTCAAAATGGCTTAATGTACATGGAAGAATCTGTAGATTTCTCTGAAATTTAGAACAGGAGTGTAACCAGATCTGCTCAGTGCTTGAATAATTTTTCACCCAAAGGATCTGAAGTATAATCGTGGAGAACCGAAAAGCTTATATAACAGCGAAGAGAAATGATGTTTTAATGATAACAGGTTGCTGAAACTGGTGTTTCAGCAACGGAAAAATGAACGATACGTTGCTGAAACAAGTGTTTCAGCAACGGGAAAAATCAGAGAAATGGGATAAATGACTTGGGTCTGTAAGAAGTGGGGAAAATATTTGATAGGGGATAATTTCAACAGTAAGGGATAGGAAATACTAGCTGAAGGAAGATATTTCAGGAATGGTAGGAGTGGGAAAGATGGAAAAAGGGCAATAATGTAGAAATGAGGATGAAGGGATATTGCTAGGAAATTGGGTAAAATGAAGGGAACAAGCTTCTGTGATTGAAGCTTCAGGTCTTCTCATGATGAATCTGTCCTCCTTAATGAGCTTTTCCAGAATCTGCAAAATTCAATTGTAATATGCCAATCCTTGACAGGGATTATTAGTGCTAAATCTAATCTAATACTAAAAATACAGTGCAGAAAATTAAATGATGTGAGGAGCAGAAGACTCCCCTAGAAAAAGATAATGAATATCAGTCATGCAAGCAGTCCTGAAATCCTCTTTAGAAACAGGGCGCTGATATAGACAGAGCCTATGACCATTGACTAGTAGAGGTGTTTTAGAATCATCAATTGTTAAAAGTCTTACCGTTCCATTTGGAAAAACAGCATCTACCTCATATGGTCCAAGCCAGCATGTACGTAGCTTACCCTGAAAATTTTCAAACCGAGAGTCATACAACAAGGCCCAATTACCTTTTTGGAACTGCTTGTGTTTGATAATTTTGTCATGCCACTTCATCCTTTGTTGTTGTATCATGGTTGTTTGATGAATGGCATCTAATCTCTTTTCATCCAACTCAAGAATCTGCTGCAACCTAGCTGTCTGCACATCAGTCAAATCAAGATTAACAGCTAAAGCAGTTCTTAGAGTTTTAATCTCAAATTCCACAGGAAAAACAACATTTTTACCATAAACCAATTCATAGGGAGAAAAAACTGTAGTGTTTCTCCAAGTAGTTCTGTAAGCCCATAATGCCTCAGGGAGCCTTTGGGACCAATCCTTCCGGTTGTCCTTCACTGTTTTAGTTAGAATGGCTTCTAATACTTTGTTTGTGCTTTCCACCTGCCCATTGGCCTGGGGGTGGTATGGTGTAGTCATTCTATGTTGAATATGATATTTGTGAAGGGTAGACTTAAAACCATTAGAATTGAATGGAGGTCCTCCATCTGTAACTAGCTCTCTAGGAATTCCAAATCTAGTAAAGATTTCTTCAAATAAGAAAGCTAGGACAACCTCTTCATTGGCTCTAATAAGTGCTTTGGCCTCCACCCATTTAGTCATATAGTCTGTACAGACTAATATATAAGTTCTTTGGTTGGATGGAGGGTTAATGGGTCCTATGAAATCCAAGGTCCATCTTTCAAATGGTTCAGAAACTACCTGGGGGTTTAATGGCATTTGGTCTCTATGATTGGGTTGACCCATTCTCTGGCAGCTATCACAAGCCCTTACATATTTCTTTTCATCCTTGAATAATGAGGGCCAATAGTAACCCATCCTCAGAATTTTGTGTGTTGTTCTCTTATCAGCAAAATTCCCTCCACAAGGGCCATCATGACAAGCTTTCAATATGTCATACACTTCATCTTCTCTAATGCATATTCGGATTTCCTGATCAAGCCCAGTGTAGAAAAGACACCCGCTTATCCAGCTATACCTGGCACTTTGTTGAACAATTCTTCTCTTTTCTCTGTATGACAGGTGTGATGGTAATTTTCCTGCAACCAAATAATTAGCAATATCTGCATACCATGGAGAGTGAGCAGAAACTGCAAACAAATACTCATCAAGAAAAGAATCATCTACTGGAATATCATTGTCAGTTTTTAACCGTGAAAGGAAATCAGCCACCACATTTTCTTTACCAGGCCGATCTACAATTGTGATATCAAATTCCTGCAGTAATAATAACCATCTGGTAACTCTAGCATTTGTGACAGATTTGTTCATTAAATACTTGATAGCTAAATGATTAGTGTGCACAAAAGTAGAATAACCAGTGATATAGTGTCGGAATTTATTAATGGCATAGATTACTGCAAGAAACTCTTTCTCGGTAACTGTATAATTAAGCTCAGCAGGGGTCATATTCTTACTAATAAAGTAGATAGCATAAGGAAGATGATTTTCCTCTTGTCCCAAGACAGCTCCGATTGCAGTGTCTGAAGCATCAGAAGATATATGAAAAGGGAGGGCCCAATCAGGCCCCCTCAAAATAGGAGCAGTAGACAACTGATGCTTGAGTTCTTCAAAAGCTTTTTGACAAGAATTAGTCCACTTAAATTCAGCATTTTTCATAAGCAACACAAATAATGGAGAAGCTATCTTAGAGAAATCTTTAATAAATCTTCTGTAGTATCCAGCATGTCCTAGAAAACTTCTCACATCAGTTTGAGTTTTAGGAACAAAAAGATTCTGAATGACCAATATTTTAGATGGATCTACCTGAATACCTTGAGATGAAATAAAATGTCCAAGCACTATTCCTTCACTCATCATCATATGGCATTTTTCAGTACTTAGGGAAAGGTGAGCTTGTATACATCTTTTAAGTACTTTCTCAAGGTTTTGTAATGCATCTTCAAAAGACACACCACAAGGAGTAAAATCATCCATAAATATTTCCATAGAATCATTCAGCATATCAGAAAAAATTCCTATAACAGCTCTTTGAAAAGTTGCTGGTGCATTACATAGCCCAAATGGAAGAACTCTATAGGCAAAAGTTCCCCAAGGGATGGTGAAAGTGGTCTTGTCTTGGTCTTGGGGTGCAATTCTTATCTGATTATACCCACTGAATCCATCTAGAAAAGAAAAGAATTTCTTCCCTGCCAGACTATCCAACACCTGATCAATGAAGGGTAAAGGAAAGTGATCCTTTTGAGTAGCTTTGTTTAAGGCTCTGTAGTCAACACATACTCTCCATTTCCCGTTTTTCTTAGGGACAATTACCAATGGGGAAACCCATTCACTGTCAGATATAGGGTATATAAATCCTACATTAAGCAATTTTTGAAGTTCTTCCTTAACAATTTCTCGTAAATTAGGATTCATTCGTCTTTGGGGTTGACAAACAGGTCGGCATCCCTCTTTAATGTAAATTCGATGAGTACATAATTCAGAAGAAATACCTTTCATATCCGTGTAATCCCATGCAAATGCTTCCTTATATTCATGCAATAACTTCATTAATTGCTGTGTTTCATTAACTGTTAGATCAGGATTTATGTTTAATGTCTTGCCAGGCTCAATTTCAACTGTTATGCTTCTAGATGAGATGGTGGTTAATGTCTGAGATGAGTCTTCAGATTCAATCCTTTCTTGAGTATCAGTTTCAAAAATTGCAGTTAATTGATTGTGTGTTTCAGCAATTACAGAAGAAGGCTCACAAATAAAATTATTAATTATCTCATCCTCTGTATTGTCTTTGAGAGTTAAAGCTTGTCCAATAGTTAGAATAGGTTGAATAGCATTATCATCATATTCCATCCACATAGAATATTCATTATTAATTATTGGTGTAGCATGAGGATAAAGAGTAAGCTGTTTTGTTTCATAACCATTAGAAATTGTCATTGAACCAGATCTGCAACTGATAAAAGCATCAGCTGTGGCCAACCATGGCCTTCCTAGAATTAAGGGATGTCCCCCCAGCTTTTTTTTAGTTTGCAATACAACAAAATCAGCTGGGTATTTCCAGGATTCAACTGAAATAAGTAGATCCTCAACAACTCCTTCAGGTTTAATTGTAGAACGATCAACCAACTCTAGAATGGTGGGTGTATCTCTGATTGTGTTATTCAGCTGTAACAATTGTGAAGTTTCAAGAGTCATTATGTTAATTGCAGCACCTAAGTCTACCAGAACTTGGGGAATCATTGTTTTACCAATCTGAACTGTCACCGTAGGATGGCCGGGATCACCATATTTCACAGGAGGGGCTTTTCCGGACATTAATGCAGACAAGTCACCCATCACATGTACTGTAAGGGGGTCTTTAGTTTTCCTACCAGGTTTCTTAACACAAATATCCCTTATTGTTCTGGCATAAATTGGCACATCTCTTAATGCTTGTAAAAGTGGAATTTTAACATACAAATTTTGCAATTCCCCTAAAAGATTAAAAGCAGGTGTTTCAGGCGTTCTAGTTAAAACCAAACGCTCGGGGAATGGTGGTTCTGTTATTTCAACATTTTTGTTAGAAGGTGGTTGTGCTTTCTTATGTTTCTCAGTTTCCTCTTTATCCGAATCAGAAGAGGTTATATCATCAATAATAGGTTCTACTATTTTCCTAGATCTTAAATGAATATCATTACATTGCATCGTAGGAAATATAGACTGATTCTGAATATCAATAACTTGCACAACTTTATTATTGGGGTTAGGATTTGGTTGCACAGGTAGCTGGGGTCTCATTTGGTTATTTGGCAGAACATTTGATGGTAGAGGAAGTGGTTGTTGGAATTGAGGCAATTGATTTGGATACGGGAGTTGTTGGCTTCTCCAATTTGAATTCCAAGGGTCAAAAGAAGATGGCTGCTGTGGGGGCCAAGGAGTCCACATTGAAGGATCAACAAAGGGGGGGTTTGATTGCTGCATGGGTGGGAAATTCGTTTGGTTGAAGGGTGGGTATTGCATTTGATTGAAGGGAGGGTAATTTGTTTGACCGAAAGCAGAATAATTGTTCCAACGATTAAATGGCATACTAGAGTTCATACCTTGTCCTTTTGGTTTCCATTGTCTTCTTTCAGTTAGCAGATAAACTGCTTCAGCTTCTTCTTCCGTTGGTTGCAATGCTGCCTTTATTCCTGGTAGAGATGGACATTGTTTTGTTTCATGATCTTTCTCACAAAGGGTACAAATTGGTATTTTATCCATTGGGCATTCCCTTAGTGGATGTTTGTCTCTGCACTTCGGGCAAAAGACAACCAGAGTTGCTTCTGCTTCAGCCTGCTTCTTCTTAACCTGCAAAGTGTCAATTTGTGAAGCAAAAGAACTTAGCATCTCAGTTTTAAATTCTTCAAGTAAATTACCTATTTCAGCTCTTGTTGCTCCTCCACTGGCTAATTTCTGCACTCTTGAATAGGTGGAATCTCTTGTTCTGTTTCTTGCAGCTCCCCTTGAACATCTCTTAGAAAGTTCAACAATCTCGTCATATGATTCCTTAGATATATCTCCCTTGCCAAGCATGTTTAACATATCTAAACAATCATCCCTTAAACCTCTAAGTAATATTGTTTTGCGAATTTCCTTACTTATATTCGGATGATCAGATCTCTGTATATTGTACTGCAGCCTTTCTATATAGTCCTCCAAATTCTCGTCCGGCTTTTGTGCCATATTGAATAGTTCATCCTTCTTTTCTCTCGTCCGGCAGTAGTCTTGATATTTAAGTAGAAATTTCTGTTTCATCTGCTCCCATGTTGTGATCACCTGACTTCCAAGGCTCATGAACCATCTTAAAGCATTTCCTTTCAAGGTGGCTGGAAACAGTTTCAACTTTTGAGCATTAGTAACATAATCATAACTTCTGCATAATATATGAAATTCAAATAGAAATTCATCCGGATATTCAGAGGATAAACCATGAAAGTTAGGTAAAGCAGACAATGGAATGTTTTTCATAGGAGTTATCCCTGCAGGGAGATCACTGATAGGAAATCCCAAGGTAGAGAGGGAATTTTCATCCCTTCTTTCTCCTTCAGGATCTACACATCCTCCACCAAAGAAACCATCATTGTTTCCTTCCATTGTTGGCTCTCCTACTGCACTTGCTCGATCGTCAAGATCTTCTACTGGCTCTTCAATGTTTTCCACTGGTCGTCCAACGCTCTCTATTATTTCCTCAATATGCTCTGTTGATTTACTAACACTTTCTTCTGACTCTCCAGCACTGACTGCTGGTTCTTCTATATTTTCAGGACCCACGACTTCCTCTGTTTTGTAATCTGATTGAGGCGAGTGCTGAAGTTTTGATCTTTGAGAACTTAATCTCTGTGATGATTCAGCCTTTGATACAATCTCGTCAATAAAAGTCTTTCTTCCTCCCCTTCCCTTGCCTTTGCCACTTGTGGGGTTAGTTTTCTTCTGGTTTCCGCGTCCTCTCATACAATCTGCACATTTAAAAAGAAAAGATTAATGCTTTTGAAATCTATAATTGCCTTCCCCGGCAACGGCGCCAAAATGTTGGTCGCTTTAATTGTTTTCACAATTGAAGCTCCACATAAATTGTCAACCCGAGGAAGTATTTTTATTTCAAAGACAATCACGCACTGGATATGCTCAATTTCAAAAGCAGAAACAATGTTGTAGTAAAAAGCCACACAATTATCAATCACACAAATCTACACTCTGTTTAATCAAAGCTGAAGTCACTTAAGCTATAGCAGAACACCCTATGTTACATGAAATCCAAATAAAGAAAATCAACTGCAAGAAAAGAAATCAATCAACTATTGTCATAGCCGCACCTTGTTCTGGTCCGTAAACCTTAAGACCGCCGCCTGGCACTAATTACACTGTAGGAAAGATGACTCAAGAGACCAAGACCCTATTCCTATGAACAGGAACCTTCAGCACTTGTTCTCCTGTTTCTAATCACACTGCAGAAAAAGGAAGGCAATTGGTGGGAGCAGGACCCTATTCCTTTGTACAGGAATCTTCATCACCTGCTTCCCAGCATCATACATTCACACAATTAACAGAAATAGATTTCTCAACCTCTCAAGAATGAATGTATTAAAACACATGCAGTGTTTAAGGAAACAGAGTATTTGATAAACTACAGGACTGTGCAACTAGTGTTCAACAACAGAATTAAAGTAAAGTGAAAACAGCGTAAAGAATTAAACAAATTACAGGAACAGGAGGGTGAATCTTGTGAGGAAGGCGGGCCCTTTCCCTCTCACAAGATTCCCCGGGGAAAGAATTAGATTGGAGTGCTCAAAAGAAGATTTTATTCATCTGTCAAAAGAAATGATACATTACAGATGGAGTCTAGCTCCAGTTCTCACACAATGTTCTCCTGTAGCTTTCAAAATGAAACCCCCCTACTAATGATGATGTCTCCTCTTTTTAAAGAGGAGACATCTTTTACAATTACATGAGAGCAAATCTACGTTTATCCAAATCTGTTCTCTTTCTCAAAACAAGACTATTCTGTTCTTCCAAAAAAATATATTGTTACAACAGAGACAACAAGAATGCTATCTTCAGAACGGTCCATGTAACCATGTCTTCATGCTGTTACTATTGTTCCACAAAAGGCTCTTCCAGAATCGCAAATTACGCATGACGGAATTTGCGTGCTTGATGGCTGTTTCAGCAACTAAGTCAGCTGTTTCAGCAACGGCCGCTTGTTCCTAGCAAAGCATATAACTTATCTGCGAGCTTTTGGACTTATGTTAGCAACGATGCACTTCGATTAATGATAAAATATAAGAGTATTATGGAATTAGATGTAAACATATTAAACATATAATAAAGAAGAGGATTTTATATACCTTGGGATAAAGTAGATGAAAATGATAATGGAATCCTTTTTAATCATGGTTATAAAAGTAAAATGGTGTCAAAGTATATAGCAAAAATGATACATAGTGGAGTCCTAACAGCATCCATGCCATACACTAGTTGATAGGGAGACATACCAGTTGATTTCTTGGTGTTTAGTCTATCAGCCCATAGTGCGTGTACTAGTTTTCCATGCCATGATTTTTTATTTTGTTCAAGAAGCTTCTTAATGATATTTACTAGGATTTTTTTAGAAGACTTGGCCAAACCATTACCTTGGGGGTAATAAGCTATGGAATTTCCTAATGTGATATGATATTTGTAACAAAAGTCAACCATTCTTTTGGAGGAAAAGGCAGTGGTGTTATCAGTGATAATTTTCCTAGGACAACCGAATCTAGATAAAATGTTGGTTTCTAGGAACTTTATGATGACTAAATCGGTGGTATTCCTGGAGGGTATGGATTCTATCCATTTGGTAAATTAATCAGTGGCTATGAGGATCCATTTTTGTTGAGAAGATGAAGAGGGGTGTATTTCCCCAATAAAATCTAAACCCCATTGCTGGAATGGACCTTCCACTATGATGGGATGTAAGGGCAAAGGTAAAAGTTTTTTCTTTCCATCAAAAATTTGGCATTTATGGCATGTCATAACAATTTTGTGAGTGTTAGGGAACAAGGTAGGCCAGTAATAACTGACTCTAAGGATTTTTTTGGCTGTGGTTTTCCAGTAGAGATGTCCTCCGTATTATCCTTCATGCATAATTGTTTTTGCATCATCTTCAAGCAAACATTTAAGAAGCATACCAATGGGATTTTTCCAATACATAATTCCATATAGAATACAAAACTATAAATATTTTTTTTTGAGGAATCTTGCTTTTGTCTTTGATAAGGTTGGAGGAGCATTAAGATAAAATAACATGTAAAGAATATCAGCATACCAAGCTGAATTTACAAACATTTCTTCAACATGAGGGGTTGCGCATTCTTCCTGTTCTTCTAAGGTGTCAACAAAATTTATATCTAATGCTTGGAGGTTTGTTTCAGCCATTAGTCTTACGAGTCGATGATAGAGATTTAATTTTCTCTTTTACCATCGAGATCTTCATTTAATATATCTTTGACGACAGTATGGGGAAAAAATAAATGATATGAGAATGCAAGATATAAACTCGGAAATCTCTCAGTGCTTTTACCAATGTGAATGCCTGTTTTTCCCTGATATTATATTTTAAGGCAGCATTTCTTAGGGATTTTCTAAAAAAAGCTATGGGTTGTTCTTGCCCTTTTGCGTTCTTTTGTAACATTACTGCAACTACCATGTGTTCAGATGCAAATGAGAAAATGTAAAAATCTTTGGTGAAATCAGGACTTATTAGTACTGGTGTTTCGGTGAGTGCTTTTTTAACCAATTCAAAAGATTTTTTGGCTTCTACAGTCCATTTAACTCCAACTTCCTTTTTTAACATGTTCATGATATATCTCAAAATTTCGACAAGATTTGGGATGAATCTTCCTAAGAAATTAATTTTTCCGATAAAGGATTGTAATTCCTTAATGTTTCTGCGGTGACTGATTTGTAGTATGCCTTCAATTCTTTTGGGGTCTATTTTTATTCCATCTTTAGAAATTATGTGACCTAGGAGCTTTCATTCTTCGAGACTAAAAAGTGTTTTCTTGGGGTTCAAACATAAACCATATTTTCTACATTTTTCAAAAACCTTTCTCAGGTGAACCAGATGCTCTTCATTTGATTTGGAATATACTATGATGTCGTCAAGATATATGAATATGAAATAACCTATGTCTTCTGAGAAAGCTATGTCCATGGCTCTTTGAAATGTGGCACCGGAATTTATTAATCAAAAAGGCATTTTAACATATATGAATGTGCCCCAAGGCATAGTGAAAGAAGTTTGTGTTGATCACTAGGAAAATTCCGCACTTGGCTGTATCCAGAAAAATCGTCAAGTAATGAGATTTTTTTAGTACCCACTACTTTTTTAAATATGTGGTCCATTTTGGGTAAAGGATAGTTTTCCTTTAAAGAGGCTCTATTCAGATTTCGGAAATCAATACAAAGTCTAATCTCACTGGTATTTTTCTTGACTGATACCAGATTTGAAACCCATTCAGAGTACCTAAGGGAGACTATTATCCCGGCATCATACATCTTTTTGATTTCCTTTTCAACTAAAGGAATTAATACAGGATTTATTCTCCTAAACTTTTGTTTGAAAGGTTTCTTTTTTTCTTTGAGGGGTATCTTGTGTTGAATGATTCTTGTGTCGTATGATTTCAAATCTTGGTATCCCCATGCAAACACATGTTTAAACTCTTTAAACAACTCAATGTATTTCTGTTTTATGTGAGGAGGGAGAGTTTTGGAAAGTTTAATCATTTTTGGTTCTTCTGTGTTTCCTATGTTATATTCTTCTATATCAACCTCAATATATTCCATTTTTCTTTTTTGGCCACGTCATTAAAATCAAACAATTCTTCTAAGGGTGCAAGTGCTCTAGGTATAGTGTCATTTTCACAGTGTAAGACTTCGAGCTCTCTTTGGTCTAGGTCATCACATGTTTCGGCTTCATATGGATGATTAATCAAGTTTATATCTATTAGAGAAGGTAAATTTGGCTCCTGGTCTTTATTTTCATCAAGACTTCTTTCTTCATGTTCTAAGTTTGTTTTAGTCATTTCAAACTCATTTCTAGATTGTGAAAAATCATCAATTTTTTCATCATCTTTGAATTTTTTCCAATGGTCAATGTTGACTGGCACTGTAGGACGATGTTTGACTTGGATACTGTATTGTTCATTTGCACATGGTATTTGGAAATTTCTTGCGGCAAAGCCGAGCTCATTCAGTAGGGTACTTTGAGTCATAGGAATATGAGTGAGTTCATATCTTTCGAAGGTTTTAAGGATGTGTAATGTTGCATTCCTGTATTCTCTGAGTCTTGATTTTTTTGCTGAATATTCACCTTTGATTTGTCTAATTACAAGTTCTGAATCTCCTTGGGCTGATATTTTATTAGCGCCTAAGTCTTTAAGTAAGTGTAGACCAAGGAGAAGGGCCTCATATTTGACAATTTTATTGGTACATTGGAATTATAATCTGAAATAATGACCTTCATTATTATTTTGTATCCAGATGCTAGCCCCCAAACCAGTTATGCCACAGGAACCATCAAAGCTTATACTCCAAATAGTTTCCTTTTCATGTGTGTTACTAAGCTATTTTTCAGGTTTCTTAGAGCTTTGATAATCAATTTCTTTATCTGGGGATGAGTAATGTTATTCTGATGGTTTGAAATCTTCTTAATTTCCTTTTATCTGCTCATTTATATCACTTTCATTGTATAAGATAAAAGAATCTATATTGGAATTAATGGAATAAAATGGAGTATTGTTTGGCCTATCTAGGTTGCTTACCACATATTTCATGAGAGTTTCTCAGTACAACCTCCTAGTTTGGTTAAAGATTGGGATGGTAGCAAATGACATGTCCATTTGGAGGCTACCTCGTATTTTGGTGTCCCATGATCTTGATAATAGAGTTCTATATTTAGGAGGACTATCAGCCACCACTACGTCCATGACTAAGATTTTAGCCGATATTTGTGTTAGAGTGGAACACAGGTTCTTTATTAGGCCTAATAATTTGACCCTACTTGAATCAAAAGAGTAAAAATCTTTGTAAGGTTTAGTTACCTCTAGGCCCAAACTCTCCATGACTACTATAGGCATGAGGTTATGGGAAGCACCAAAATCTAAAATGGTGTTATGTAATATCTTGTCAGGGATGTTCAAACTTACTTAGAATGGGGAAACAGTTCCTTCTTGGTATTCTACTTCTATTTTGGGACCAAATAAAAACTCGGGTTTGTCGTCTGTCAGATTTAAAGTAACTGCATCATTTTCTATTTTTAAGAATATAAAAATCTGATAGCCATACCTATCTATAGTTACTAGCTTAGTGAGAGGTATGGTTACCTTGATCTTGGAAATTTCTCCTTCGAAACTAAAAGGTTCTTGGGATTTGCATAGATTCATTTCAGTTCGATCAGCCATAAATTCTTCTATGTTCTTAATTTTATAATTTTGATTTGGGGTTTTGTTCAATGCAGTGGTTTCAGGGATCTTATTAGAGGTACTAGGAGAGTTAGGATAAAGGCTTGGCTGGCTAGTTTTGTCTTTGTTTTGGTCAGTTCTCTTAGCTATGATTTTGTTACTATCTATTGTTCTTTTAAGAATGGTATCGGGGGTTTTTGTAACAACAGTGTCTGAGCTACCTTTCTTAGAGTTGTCTTGGTTTTTCTTACTCCTAAGATCATATTTCTTATGGACTTCCATTATGGTGTTTTGTAATCCTATCTAAGGATCTTCGGTGTCCTCATAATTTGCTTCATTTTGGTTTGAGGAGAATAAAACTTGTTCTTCTTCTGTGAGTAAGACTTCACCCTCGCTATTAGAACCTATCAATTTTAAGTGATTTTCATCAAGTGGTTCCATATCTCTTTCTACCTCATCAACATAGCTTTCATGGAAAGGTGGCCTGATATGTTGGTCATTTTCCCTTTGTTTGTTTTGAGGTGGGCCTCTTCTAATGTTTTGGTTCCCGTTTCTATTTTGGGGATTTGGTTGGTTGTCCTTAAGAGGCGCTTTTTCATTTAGATTCATTCTTTCCCACATTCTCTCCATGGTTTTAACTAGGTTGTCTATTCTGGGATTTAAGGAGGAATTGAAGGCATGACCCCATCTCAGTATGTGACTTTATTTTCTAATCTTATCCTAGCTCTTTTCTCAGCTACGTTTGCTTCGGCACTAACAACTACCTTTTGCATTTCTTCTAAAGTTGCGAGTTCTCTTTCTCTTAGTTGGTATGTCATATCTGGATCGAAACCTTCGGGAAAATTTTCTAATGCTGAGCCAAGCAAAGGTTTCATGTGACGCAGGAGGGCATTATAGACAATGTTGAATCTAGTGCAATAGTCTTAAACACTTTCCCCCATATTCCTTTTAAGATTATTATATTTGGAAAGGATTTGGATGGGGTTTTTTCTGATTTCCCACTCATTTATGAAAGTTTGGTAAAGTGATGGGAGATCATGTATACTGTTAGGAGCTAAGTTTTTAAACCATTTCTTGGGCTCTTTGCCTAGGATTTGGGTGAACATTCTCATCTTTATGGTTTCATCTTCTAATTCCATATAGTAAAAAGCATCATTGATTCTATCTACATGCTGTTGAGCAATATTAGCCTTAGCTCCAGTGAAGTGTGTGATTCGGGATTGGTAATCATTCTGCAAAGGTACCAAAGGTAGTGGTAACACTAAGGGCACATACCAAGCTGCCATGATGGGAGTTGATGGTATATTTATAGTATGAGTATTTGTAGTATGGGATGAGGTGATTTGCATAGTGGTGGTCTGAATGGGTGTGGCAGAGGTTCTTGGACTTGTGGACTGATTCTGAGTATATTTGGGGTGATAAGAGCCAAAGTGGTGGAGAAGCTGAAAATTAGGAGGTGTAGTGGGTGAGGCTTCCCTACTAGGACTCTGTTGCAAATCTAAGGGCTCAAGATCGTCAAGGTTGATTTTACTTTGAGACTTGCTTCTAAAAAGGGCTTTTTTCTGAACTCAAGTCGAACTCGGAATCCTACAAGTATGTAATATTTTTAGGTATAGAGCTTGCTTTGTGGATGGTCCTATCAGTAGCTAAGTTACCAGTTTCAAAAGTTTTCCACAAAATATTTTCTGGGTCATCAACTATGATAGGGGGATTCGAGTCCGGGTGAGATATGGTATTAATTCTTCGTGAAGCCATATTTCAAATTCAAATCTTAGAGAGGGTGATAGTTGTGATTTCTTCTTTTTTTTTAGATGGTTGTCCTCTCTAGGCATTTCACTAATGTGAGTAAGGTAAAAAATAAATGAAGGCTTAGTGGAGTCACCAGGTGGATGTTTTTCAGTTTTATGGTCCACCACAAGTACTGCCCAAGATGTTTTTTTTTAAGGAGAATTATTTTCTAGAAAACTTTTATGAGAAAACTTGTAAGAATGACTTAAAAATCAGTTCAATAGTTTGCTAGATTGTTGAGAAAGCTCTAGTTCTATTCTTTTAGGCTATTCTGTTGATTTCTTAAGTTTAGATGAAGATTTCTGAATCCCTAGGTTGTACTTAGTTTGTCACTGATTTCAGAGGTTGCATCACAATCTTTGTGTTTTTGGAAAGGTAGGTCAATAGGATAGTATGATTTATGAATTTTTTTTGTTATTTGTTGGAGTATTAGGTCCACTGGAGGCTAGTGTAGTCACCAGGTGGATGTTTTTTTGTTGTTTTTCGAGATAAATGTTTATGCTCCACCACCAATAATTGATAAAGAGCCAATCTAGGGATGTGTTTTGGGGTTTTTTGAGTTCCTATATGCAGCCTAGTTTGCAAGAGTGTCTTAAACCTGGTTCATCACTTAGCTAAGGTGGTGAAACAATAACAGTTTACTCTAAATGATTTTATAGCTTGTTTGTATGATTTTAATTTTGAAGGAATACCGAGTCTAAAAGAGTTTTCTAGACTGTTATGCACTCAGTAGGTCCCACCGTGATCGCCATTATGTTATAGTGGTGATGAGGTGGCTAATTCACTAGATACTCTTGAAGATAAGGGATTTATGGACTCCTAAGCTGTACTCAGATTGTCACTAACTCAAAATGTCCCACCATGATCGCCATTATGTTAAGGTCCCATGATTGGGCAGATTGGAAAGCCAAATGAAAGGGTAACATTAGACCAAGCTTTGGAGCCCTAGGACCTAGCCTTCCTGGACTTAGAGAGGGCTCTCTCTATTAATGCAAAGGATGTAAACTTGTTTGCTTCTATATATTATATTTTAGGCTACTTACTAAGTATGTTTTGGTTTGTTTTAGGTTTTTTGAGGGGGAACTGATGAAAGGATAAAATATATAAAAATTGTGTCAGATCAACTAGGCTATGGGGTTGAAAAGGTCGAGATTGTCTCAAATGGTGGACAAGGTATTACTGTAGGACCGATTTGGTCGAGATAAATGGATTATTTTGGTGAAAATGAAATGAGATGGACACTAAGTTTGTGAAATACAAAGAGGTTTTTAAGCATAAATAGTTAAACATCAAGCATTCATGTGGTAGAGCTAACCATTAATCACTATAAATGAAACTAAAACTGATAGATGCATAAAATAAACAATCAGGTGATGCATAGAAGTATAAGACCCTCTAAATTTGGGAAAATCACCTTCAGAATTTTTTGGAAAACAAATAAGACAAACAAAAAACTCAATCTATGAAGAGGAAACTCTTAAACATCATATCTTGAGCTGTTGGGAACTTTGAAATAATACTGCAAAGCATGGACAAAGGGCAAGATCGAAACAAGACCTTTTGAGTTAACTAAGACAACCAATAATTCAGAGAGAGATTTCAGAAATGGACTTTTTATTAGCTATGAGTGAGTAGGGCGTACCGTGAATCATACTAGACAACATACATAATGACCATTAATGAAACTTATAACAAGTTCTTAGGGTACCAAAGAGAAATTAAGAACTCTTTGACTTAACCAAGAAAGATGAAAACATAGAAGCTTCAATGAATGAGGAAACTTCAGGTGCCTCCATGGACATATCTCAAATCTATTCTTTACTGACCTACAATAGGAAAGAAGCATGAAAACATGTATGATAAACTAAGGAAACTTAAGAGATAAGGAACACAATACCATTCACCAAGCCATGGAATTCTACATACAATCCTCCTCCACTATCAAAGTCAAGCAAGAGATCATCCACTTCGTAAGACAAAGTATTTCTTCAGAGCTTTTAATGTTATGTATTGCTATATAACATCAAGTTTAGCCTGTGGTTACAATGAATTCTCTTGGATTATATAGGCCAAAGAGAAAGAAACCCTCCTAGAGCATCTAGAAGGCCATTGTCCTAATACAAATATCTTATTTTTTCCTTGAGGCTTTGCAAAGCCCAAGGCACAAAATATCTTCAAAAATATCTATTTAAGCTAAAAATATCAAGAAAATTGACTTCTAATCTCTGACATAGATTTAAAAATAGCTAAACGCACATTTGGATGGCCACCTTTAGAAAACTTCTTTTTTAGCCAAAATGCTACAGGAGCGTAGTGCCAGAGGAAATCTTATTTTGTAGATATTATTGGAGGGACTTATCGATGCCGAAACAAGGCCTGTGATTACTTGTTGGAAATCCCTATATGTCTAGTTTCTGAAACTACTTGATTTTTCTCAAACTGATCGTCGGAAGTCTATCAAAAAGTGGACTTAGTGAAAAACCCTAGGAGGGTGTTATTTGTTGATATGTGAGGCATAAACGTGAATTTTCACTAATTTTTGCCTCTTTGGGGGACCAAAACACATTATTTTGATCTAAAAAAATTTTATTAGATGCCCCCAAATTTAATACATCCAAAAATATTACTTTCATGAGTTGAGGATGATCCTAGCAAACATCGCGGCACCTAGAAAAATATGCAATTAGAGCCAAAAAACACAAAAAACAAGATCATGTCAAAATTTGCTCAATCTTGGTGAGAAAACCCCTTATGGGTTTTTAGAAGCATGCAAGGAAGCTAAAGCCAATATTTCAAGCATAGATATGAATTTTTCCCCTTTTTTTACAGGGCGCCTCCTTTGGGCAGTTTTGAGCCTTTCTTGAGCAATTTTGAGTTTTCTTCGGTCAAATTGGTTCAATTTCTTGTAATGCCTGGTCATCTTCCTTTGCAAACCCAAGTATTTTTTTGCCTTGTCTAATTTTTCCTCCAAATTCTTGTTGGATCTTTCAAGCCATGATTCTTTATCATTTTCTATCTCTTGTGCAAGCAATTGTGTGAGAGGATATGATCAAGCAAGGGCTACTTCTTCCTCCCTCTGTTTCTCTAAAGCTTTCCTAAGACCCATAGTCCTAGGCATTTTTCTTACTGGCTGCTCTTCTTCCTCGATATCATCAAATTCGCCCATATACTCTTCAAGCTTGACTTGTGCTTTGTATGCTTCCCTTTGGTATGTGAAAGCTCGGGCCTCATAAATTTCCATTTTCCCACTCATTTGTTTATTTTGCATTTGTAGAAAGTGTATGAGGTCCTTCGAACTTTCTAGATCAGTTTCTAAGTCTCAGATTTGGGCTTCTGTGTTTTGCAAGAGTGACTCAAGGATTGTGGCTTCAGCGTCTCTAGCATCACTATCTATTTGTATGATGTCAAACTCTCTTTCTTGTTCATGGCTACTCTCCTGTTGTTCAATTTTTTCTTTACCTTTTTTTGGATAGACTTCTTTTCTCTTGTTCTCTTTGGAAATTCAACAATACTCTTCTTAGGCAGTTTGCCTCTACTCCTTAACACCCTAGTGACATTACTAGTCACTGCTGGAGTGATTTTCTTATTTGCAGATTTGGTGTTTTTAGCCTTTGCAGCTTTTGAGGAATGAATCATTGCCCCTTGCTTAGGAGAGGCAACAAGAAAATTTTCTGGGCTGTGTTGAGGAGAAGAGAGAGGAATTTTTATCACTAGCACTTCTTCAACTTGATCCTTTACACTTCTACCTCCATCATCACTTGCTTTGCTGCCCTGTTCACTATTTTTCTCACTGTTTTGAGTTTGTTTGGGGCTGTTAGCTTTATCATCTCTTTTTTTTGTTTGACTATCTTCACTTCCTGTCTATTGATTACCTTGTTTACCCTCCTTACTATCTTGAATTTTTTGAGGGCTACCTTCATTATGATTATCTTCATTGTCATTTTGCATGCTATCACCTCCCTCATTGTTTTGAAATTGTTATAGGCTGCCAACTTTACCATCACTATATTGAACTTCTTCTTGTATCTTTCCCTTACCATGCTCACTATTTTCAAGTTTTTCATATGAGCTACTTCCATCATGACTGTATTCATTTTCATTTTGCAAGCTGCCATCATCTTCACTATTTTCCTTAGACTCTGTGTGTGGGTTGCCACCATGGTCACTACTTTGCTAGGAGGTGCTTTTTTCACTGTCCCTTTGATTGGTTTCATGACTTTGTTGAGGACTATGGTGATCCTCATCATTACTACTTGCTCGAGGATTTTCACTATGCTTAGTGCAACTTTGATTGCTTTCATGCTGATTGTCACTCTATTTCTCATTATTGCTTTGAACCTCTTTCCTTTTCTCTTCATCATCACTACCCTACTTCTCTTCAGTTCTTTCTTCATCATCACTAGCTCTGGGTGGGCCATCCACATTCTCATTTTCACTGCTCTACTTAGGGCTGCTTTGTTCTTCATCCTCACTACTTTTTTGAGTGCCACTCACTTCCTTATCCTTTTGTGAGCTTTCTTCACCATCACTAGTATACTCATGGTCATTGTTCTATGGTTTGTCTCTTGGTGCATGCTCACTACTTTGATGAGTATCACTATGTTCCTCATCATCACTAAATTCATGCCTACTTTCATAAGACTTCTCTTTTTCACTGTCAATCACGGGTTATGTTTGCTTTTGAGGGGTATATTGATTAGACAAAGGTGAGAAATAGTGAGTGGAGGGTGAGGAGAACCTATGAGATGGGCCATGAGATGAAGAGGTAGTAGAAAAATCTGGATGAGAAATGAAAGTGTCCCAAGAAAATCCTTTCTTTTCAAGTTGGTGAAGGATGATGATTTTGATGAGAGAATGATGGAAAAGACTAGCCTTTTTCTGAGCAGGAGGTCTCTTTTGGACAAGGGAGGACATGTTGTCTATGCTTTTGTAGAGGAATAAAGGGAGATTCAGTAGCTGAATACTTTTCAAATGTATGAGAAGCCTGATGTGATAGGAATAAACTCGATAATATCTCCCCTCACATGTGAAATATCTCATGATGGTTTTCATAAGGGGCGCATAACTGTTCAGCATATGAGAAAAGGGGAAAATAGCTTTGAATTCAATTTGGTAAGCCAGTTTCAAGAAGGGTTTGTAGTGGTCTAGGTCCAAATAGGTTTGTTTGAACTATTTCTCACCAAGATAGGGAATTTTGGTGGCCCTCGAGACTAACCTAGGAGTGAGAATAAAATTAAAGCCTACTATGTGAACATGTTCTCCTTGCAACCTCAGGGAAAAAAATTATGTCAAGGGAGGGTGATTGGTGACCTCTTGTACTTTCTATAGAAGATCAAGGCAACCTACCTCATGAAAATTGAAAAGGACTGAAGGGGAATCATTTAACTCTTTCACAATTATAGGTCCAAATTTGTTGTGATACCCACCTTTGTTGACCTTCTTTGGAGGAATAGGCATTTAGACCTTTCCTTCACTCTCTTATCAAAACAGGTCTTTCAAATGAACTGAAAATAGATCTCTCCTTTAAGTATTGTATTTCTTTCTTAGCTAGCAAACAAGTTCCCTTTTTCAATGAAAATGAGTTCCCTTCTAAGGAACTTTGTTTTTTCCTTGTTACTGAGTGGCAAGACCTTCAAAATGAATCTGTATTTTTCCTTTATGAGATTGTGTCCTCTTTCATCTATTCATTTAAAAAAGGTCTTTAAACTGTTAACAGGCCTCCTTTCTCAAAAACCACTGTCTTTTTGTCTCTTAGTAAACACGATAGTTTTGAGAACAAATTGTGTTTCCCCCCTTGATAGACTGTATCTTTTTCTTAACAATTTTGATTCTAACAACTTTAAAATCAAATATTTAGGCGAGGAAAACAAGAAATACCTCTTGAAAATGTGTTAGCTTCTTTTGGAGATGAATTTCGGGTGAAAAAGTCTATTTTTTGGAAATTTTGAGGGTTTATGAGGATGGCAGCCACCTCCCTTTAGCACGGGCCCTGGCAGTCAAAAAATACGTTCAAAGGTGGCCTGGAGGAAAATGCATCGCATGTTGGTGATTGAACGCTAGACAATGGGCCGTTCAGAAGTGGCCCGGGCAAATGCGTTGCATTTTCAAATTGGGCATCGAGGGGTTGCACAGGTGCGTCGCGTGAAGCAACAAGCGCGTCACGTGTTTGAAAAACTTTATGAAAACTTGCTTGGATTTTGACAAATCACTCTCTCCTCAGTCATCTTCACAATAGAATGTAAAATGTTCACTTTGTGAGCTTTATAGCCCTTTTCAACATGTTTTTGAACCTTTTTCCCTCCCTTTGGTTAGTTCTTATTTTTTCCTTTGTGCTTTTGGAAAAACAAGGTAGGCACCATTTTTCCTTTTGGAAGAAAAACCCTTATGATGATTGTCTTAATGTTTGAAGAAAGAGGTTACCTTTTACCAACTGCTTTATATCTTTTAAGCTACCCTTCTCAAAACTGTGATGTGTTTATCTCTGCTCATCAGTGAAGGAGATCCCTTCAAAACACTTTTTGGGCACTTCTTTGATACTTTTAGGTTTCAAATTTTATGTATCCAAGCTCTACCTGTCAAGAAAGTTTTCCTCAAAACTGTGAGCTTGTCCTTATCATCTGGAAAAGGGTTACATAAACACCACTACTACAGCCTCTCAACACCATTATGTAAATCCCTTTTTTATTATGTGAAGGAGGTCTTTGCATAAGTTTTTTCTCTGTTTATCATTTAAGGAAGGTCTTCTTTAACAAAATTTTAGTCCTATGAACAAGTTGTGTCTTGCTTATCTTTGCTAGCCTTTGAACTTTAGCCCTTTGTTTAAAAATTATTTAACCCATTCTCTTTTTAATGAAAGGTCTAGCATTGTAGGGAAAGAGTTTCCCTTTGCTCATTACTGAGGGAGGCACTTGAAAAAATATATTTTTTCCATCTTCTGATAATTGAAGGAGGTCTTGTAAACACTGTGTTTTTGTCATTTTCTCATAATTGAAGGAGACCTTATAAACAAAAAGTTTTCTTTCATCTATATTTATCATTTGAAGACTATTTTTGAAAAGGTTGTCTGTGGGCCCTCTACTTATGATGAAGGAGGCAATGTTTGACAAACTGCATGCACTCTTATTTGACCTCTGTTAACCAACTGAAAAATGTCCATGAAAAAACTATTTGTGGCTCTTTAGACAAACTATGTTTATCATTCAGAAGAGACCATGTGATTGTCATTCAAGGGAGGCCTCTTTAGGACTGTGAGGGGTGCCCTTTCTTCTCTAGAAGGAGGTCTTTAATCTGACAGTGTTAACCCTTGAGAAAGGCTACATGTTCCAAATTTGAGCCTTATGAGACTATGCCTTTACCCTCTGCCTATTTTTTGTAGGAGGCTTCCAAAAAATAGTCTTTGTGACCCTTCAGACCTACTATAAGGTCCCCTACTTATTTACTGATGGAGGTCCTTAAAACTATAATACTTCATCTATTTCAAAATTATGACCCCTGTCTGTT
This sequence comes from Pinus albicaulis, assembly GCA_034641835.2. Lineage (NCBI taxonomy): Eukaryota > Viridiplantae > Streptophyta > Pinopsida > Pinales > Pinaceae > Pinus > Pinus albicaulis. The sequence goes on from CM076580.1 coordinate 31,449,036, forward strand.
TGTTTGAAAAATACAAATAAGTTTGATGCTTGGATGTGGCACATGCAGCTGATAGAAGGAATTACGCTATTCCTAAGGTTTAGTGGAGCTATTTCATGGTTGACTTCAGTTAGGACTCATGTGACAGAGTTTGGTGGAGTTGATGAGACAATTAATGGAGTTGTGTTCAGTTTAACTTAGTTGAGCTAGTTTTATGTAGTCTACCTGATTCATAAAATTAGTGAGAGTGGTGTGAATTAATTATTAATTAATTCACTAATTATAAACTCATTAATCAACTAAATAATGCATCAATTAACTTTAGTGCATGGACAGTTTCAGTGGAGACCAATGCAAGAATAGGTGAAACAGCAGGTTAACTATCAGTTGTGACTATATTGTTGCTAATTGCAACACACAGATAGGTGGAGTAGCCCATGAGGATTGCGCAGTACAAGCTAGGTGGTTTATATATTTAATGAAGCCATGCCATAGCATTGAAAACATAATAGAGGCTGGCTATCAAGTGGAAGAAGATTGGAGCATGTGTTTTGCTAGATCTAGCTTGATAGTGTGTAGCAATTGAGGGTGTGCATGAGAGCTTGTGAGGAGATTTTTTCCTATGATTGTTACATGATCTCCATGAAATATAATATACAGATAGTTGGGGTTTTCAGCTTTAAACTTTCCCATTAAATATTGTGTTCATATGTGTGATTGTTTGTGGTTTTAATGTATGCATGCAATTGATTTTATTTCCGCATGTGATAATCAATGGTAGAAGAGATTATGTATTATGCATGAAGCTAAAATAGTGTGCGATCAGGAGAATCTCATTGAATAATATCTCAGTTATTCAAATTTCTACAGAAAGCAACAATGAATCTTTGGTATTTATCCTTGATGAAATTATTTGAATCATAATGCCCTTTGCTTTATGAGGACCTATGAGTAATGTATATCCATTTTGCATAAAATAACTGTGAATATTCATGAGTAAATAATGTGATTTGTAAATGGTGAGGGTTCACTGAGATGTATCTTTGAACTAAGTCTTTCCCTTGACTGTGTTTTCAGGGGTAGTGAAATTGTTTGTGAAAGTATTTCATAGTTTAGTTCATGATAAGGTATAAGAAGCAGTTGTCCTTCTTATACCTTCACTATGATGCCTAATTTTCTTTAAAGATCTTTTTTCCAGAAGACTATCAGTGTTGGTTTCATAAGGATGATTTGTAGGGCTAGCCACAATCTGCACTTTCTCTGACTTTCATAGTAAACTGACACAGCATGAAATCTTCTCCTGAGGTGTTCTTTTTGCTCACACTTTGCTTAGTGTCATCAATCTGTACACCCCTACAGAGATGCATTGATATATGTCTTTTGATCCTTTGGAGAGATTTCTTGATATAACATGATGATAATGTTTGAAAGTTCACTTTTTCATCTTTCTTCTGACAGGGAAACTCTTTATCTTTTCCTGATTTGAACACTTGTGAGCTTTGCTTAAAAGAGACAAAGAAATATTTAGTGGTGGATGACCTAAGGATAGACCAAGGTTTTGTTTGTTGGGTGAGAAGAAAGTGATGGCTGACATGATGATGACAAGTAGGGTTTTTGGCTTAAAACAGTCTTTCCAAGGAGTTTTCCCTAAAACACCATCACCTAGACCTACAGATTTTGTCACAGATCTTGAATGGATTCTTATGAAAGACAGGTTATCATATGACAAGATGATCAGGGATTGAGGGGTAGTTACTTTGTCAAATTTTGGACAGCCGGTTGTATGAAAAACAAAGGATTTTGATTGTAGAGAGACAAAATTATAACAACTATAGACAGGGAGGCTTTGGTGAACTGTGACAGGTAGGAAAACTGAAGACTATTCTCATCCTAGGCTGAAAAGGAGGGGTAGGAAGATAAAAATTTGTTTGAGGTTTTTTCTGGATGGAAAATTGATAGATTGAGATTAGCTTCTAGAAAACTAAGGCAAGGAATCTAGTCATCAATACATGATAAAATACTAATGAATAACACGAAGAATCTCATTTAATGTTTATAATAGATGATTTTTCCAAAATAATGTGGGTAGCATTTCTCAAATATAAATCTGAAGCACTTGAAAAATTCAAGATATTCAAGGCATTGGCAGAAAATCAAATAGGATGCAAGCTAAAGTGTATCAGATCAGAAAGACGAGGTGAATTCACAAACTATGATTTTGTAGACCTATGCAATGAGCATGGGATAAAACAAAAGTTTAAAATTGTAGGTACACCTCAATAGAACGAAGTGGAAAAGAGGAAAAACAGGTCTATACAACATATTTCTAGAGCTATGATGCAAGAATGTAACATTCCCCAAGCCTACTGGGTAGAATTCGTACACACAGTTGTTCAAATTCTCAAAAAATCTCATATAAGACCAAATTGTGATAAGACTCCTTACGAATTATGGCATGGTAAACCAACATCGATCAAGCACTTAAGAGTATTTGGAAGCAAGTGTTTCATAAAAAATAATGATGAAAAACTAGGGAAGTTTGATGCAAGAGCTAATGAAGGAATAATTTTAGGATGTGCATCCAAGAGTAAGGGTGACAGGTGCTACAACAAAATCATAAACAAATTTGTGGAAATCATTGATGTAAGATTTCAGGAAGATCTACCAAACAGAAAAAGAAGCACAAGATGTAACAATCCTGTAGATGATCATGAAGATGAGAACCAAGATGATGATGAATTGAGCAAGACAACAGAAGATGCTAAATTAAACTCAAAATAACCCTCAAGACACACTCAAAAGAACCATCCAGAAGATCAAATCATTGGGGACAGGAGTGTGGGAGTCCAGACAAGAACACAACTTACTGAATAGACAGAAGAAGTATACCTAGCCATGCTATCTCCAATAGAGCCAAAGAAGTTCGATGAAGCCAACAAAGACAAAAACTGAGTAAATGCTATGAATGAAGAACTGGACCAAATTGAGAAGAACAATACCTGGGAATTAATTCCAAGACCCACTAGGAAAAATGTCATTGGCACAAAATGGATATTCAAGAATAATATGAATGAACAAGGGCAAGTAATCAGAAATAAAGCCATACTTGTATGCAAGGGATATTCACAAATTGAAGGTGTTGATTATGATGAAACCTTTTCCCCTGTAGCCAGAATTGAAGCAATAAGAATGTTTTTGGCCTTTGCATGCTATCATGATTTCAAGGTATATCAAATGAATGTGAAGTATGCCTTCCTGAATAGAGATCTAGAGGAAGAAGTCTACATGGAACAACCTGAAGGATTCTCATTAGAAAATAAATGTGACAATGTGTGCAGATTAAAGAAATCCTTATATGGTCTGAAACAAGCTCCACATGCATCGTATTCAAGGCTGGACAAATACTTGAAAAAACAAGGGTTCAAGAAAGGAGGAGTAGACAAAAATTTGTATATAAAGGCTAATGAAAATGAACTATTAATTGTAGTAGTGTATGTAGATGAAATCATGTTTAGAAGCAACAAATATGAGTTAGCAAAAGGATTTGCTGAAGAAATGAAATCAGAGTTTGAGATGTCAATGATTGGAGAGATGATCTTCTATTTAGGACTTCAAATTCAACAAAATAACACATGAATATTCATTTCACAAGAAAAATACTTAAAATAAATGTTGAAAAGGTTTCAAATGGAAGACTGCAAACCTCTATCAACTCCCATCATCACTGGATGAAAACTATGTGCTAATGATGGATCAACAGATGTAGATCAAAAACTTTACAAATCCATGATAGGAAGTTGGCTATACCTAATTGCTTCTAGACCAGACATTATGTTGGAAATCAGACTTGTGGCAAGTTATGAAGAAGCACCAAAACAAAACCATTTACTTGCAATCAAGAAAATATTTAGATATCTACAAGTAACTTCACAGTATAGCTTACGGTATCCAAAAGGGAAAAGCTTCACATTGACAACATACACAAATTCAGATTACGCCAGATGTGTGGATGACAGGAAAAGCACAAGTGGAGGTGAATTTTATTTTGGAAAAATTCTGAAGGCATGGCTAAGCAAGAAGAAAACTTATGTCTCTCTATCTACAGCAGAAGCATAATACATATCAGCAGCAGCATGTTGCACACAAGTAATGTGGATGAAAGAAACTCTCCAAGACATGAAAGTAAGCATTGATGAACCTATTTCTATCCAATGTGACAATAAAAGTGCAATAAGTATATCAAAAAATCCTATACTTCATTACAAAACAAAGCACATCCCGATAAAATACCACTTCCTCAGAGAGCAGGTAGCAGAGAAATTATTGAAGTTGGAATATATATGAACTAAGGAACAAACAACATACATATTCACAAAAATTCTTACTAAAGAACCATTTGAATATTTAAGAGACAAGCTAGGGGTAGTGTCTGCAGATGTTACTCTCTGATATGATGAAAAAAATAATAATAATGGCTACATACAAGAAATGGGATCATAAAATAAGTCTAGTGATAGTCTGTATCAGACAAGAAAGCATATTTATAGGGGGGGAGTAGTCAATAGATTGTCACAAAAGAGCTAGAGCAATGGACTAGTGAATGGAATAGGCCCTCAATATCAAAGTATTATGAAAATATAGAAACCACACTGGGAAAAGTGCAACCCTTTTCCATTGACGTCAAAGGGGGAGGAAAAGAAAGCAAAAGAAGAAAGGGTGTTCTAAAAGGAAAGTAGAGGAAGTCTTGGAGGAAGCATTGGAGTATTGCCATCAATGCCAAAGGGGGAGACTATTGGAAATATTTTCATTGATGGCAAAGGAGCACAAAGGAGCAGCACCATGACAATGGAGAAGATCAGATTCAGATGAAATTGATGCAAAGAAAGAAAGTAAAGTGGTAGAGGCTACAAGAGGAGGGTTTAGACAGGAAGAAGTTTTTTTGAATAGTTAGGGATTTTTTTATACATTTTGTGTAGATTTTTGAATATATTTACTTCTATGTAAATATTAGGAGGAGTTTAGAGAATTCTGGTTCATTTCCTTGAGATCGAGCAGTGTTAATTTATTTATGGTTATTGAGTTATGTAACAGAAAGGAGGGTTTTATCCCTTTGAAAATTCATTGATTTATGGTTTTCTATGTAGCATCGAGAGTTATTAACCTCTGTAATAAGGGTTGAAAAGGAAATTATAACTCTAGTTCTTTGGTTGAGAGTGCAACTATAATCCCTCTCTGTTTATTGAGTTATGCGATGAAAAGGAGGTTTTCATGAGAAATTGAAGTTAAACGAAGAAATGGTGAAAATCCGCATTTTAACGCGATTTAAAACAAAGTTTGCAAGCTAAGCGGTTTTAAAAAAAACCAGACACTTTTGTCGCATAGCCTTTGAGTTGTGGTGGTTTTTCCCAATTCGAATGTGATTGAATGATATTGTGATACGTCGCAAGAGAAATACCACCCATTTCACGTCGCTTTTGGGTGATACAGTTCTGGGGTCGATTGAACACAATTGTCGTCCGATTAGATCTGTAGAAGATTCGACAGAGTTCACGTTGAAAGTTGCGTGGGAGTTAAAATAAGGTATGGACTAGATGTTGTATGCAATGAAGATTTCTTAAGGGTTTAATGTCCAGAATTATTTTTGAAGGTCTAAATATTCTGAAGGTTTTTTTTTAATATTTTTGAAGGTTTAATGATATTTCAATATAGTTTTGTTAAAGTGGTTGAAGTTCAGAAATACACAGCTAAATGGATTTCAACCATTGTTTTAAAGTAAATTAAAAATTTCGGAAGGCTCTGATATTCATTCCGAAAGAGTTTAAAACATTGTGTTAAAGTGATTTATATTGTTCCAAAGGTTAAAAAGGGGGTGCCTCCACAGTTGACCCACCCATCAGGCGTTGACCGCAGATCAACGATTTTCATTCACTTCGGTAGCACAACCCAGATGATGATTCCATACCAAGGAGTGCCTCTGCAGTGCTGAGAACCGGGACCCTCTTTCCTAAAGTCCAAAAGAATAGTGGTTGACCAGCGTGATGAACGAATAAGATTAAAGGAGAAAAATCACACAAACACAGTGGTCACAGAAAATGTGAAGTGCGATATGATAATGTGGGGAGGACATGGCAACTGATGTGGTAGATGACATGGAACTAACCCCATAAATCACAAATAAATCAAGATGATGTGGCAAGATGACGTGGAAGTGACGTGGTGATGACATGGCAAGATGACGTGGCATGATGACATGGACGTGGCCCGCATATCACAAATCACAAGATCGGAGGGGTGAATATCGTAAGAGAAAAGTTGCGACGCGAATGATAGAAGCGATGCGATGTGCCGATGCGAAGAGACACATGGTGGCACAACGCTACATCGCACATTGGCGATGAAAATTCCATCACATACCGCGAAATGGCATGGCGATGCGATGCGAGGAATGCGATGCGATCGATAAATATGATGCGATGTGATCACATATCGCAATCGGAGTAGGAGAGATATCGTACAACCTAGAATTCATGTTAGTTGCAATGCGAAGTAGCGATAAAGCTAGGTGGGACCCGTTGCATATCGCATATCACAATCAACGATGCTTATGTGATCAGAACTCGCAAGTTATAGAAGTTGCGATGCGAAGTAGCAATAAAATTCAATTGGGACCCGTCGTATATCGCATATCAGGATATCAAATGGATGAAGGCACATGGATAACTGGAATCACCAAAATGAGATAAAGAGAGAAGACATGATAAAGAACAAAGCCGAATCCTAAAGCATTTCAAGTCTAGTAATATGTGGATTTTCTTTTGTAAATCATTTCGGAGAGAAAAAGGAGGAATATAATAGAAAACAAAAAGGAAAGTATGAACGCAGGTAGAAATGCTTGGGTAAGGACTCGATAGAAAGAAAAAGGCAGAACCAAGTGTTTAGAAGAGCGATGAAGGCTGAATGTTGTGGGCACGAGAAAAAGAGGCATAGTAGAGAAAAGAAGAATATAGTGGCATTGTTGAAAACAAACAGTTGGGTCAAGTTAGGACAAAAGGATGGTTATGTAGAACTGTGTTTAATATAATAGCAGGAACAGAAACGACTCTAATAGCAGCAGAAAAGACAAATGCACAGTGAGCAAAGAGATGAAAAGAATGAGTGAAATATTTTTCATGTAACTGTAAATGTAAATGTATTAATTATTTTTATTATGTGTGATGCAAAGGAAAGTCTCTGTAGGCAAAGCAAAAGTCCACTGTAATACATTTTTTTATATTATTCTAAAATTTCTAGAGAAGAAAATGAGAAGGGGGAAAGCAAAGAGTAATACTTGTTCATTTGGAATTCCCTATGGAATGCAAACAGTTATGAGGTAATCCCTATAAATAATTTTACTAGCATATGCATAAAGAAGTTGTGAGAATGGAGAAATGAGTGAGAAATTGTAAGAAGAAGAAGGAGTAGAGAGAGGAGTTGTGAAGATCCAGAGATGATATAAAGAAAATTTGAAGACTAGAAGGATAGTAGTAAAGAAGGAGAATAACATAGCTCATATCCAGGTAAATCATCATATGATTTTATTGTACAGTGAGGAAGTTGGTGCTTCCATATCAAGTTGTAGCTTGATAGATGTTTAGTTGTAGCTGGCTAAGGTAGGAGCCTCCTGTAGGTTGTAGCCTGCAAAAAATAGATGGGAGTTGGAGCTTCCTTGCAAGTTGTAGCTTGCAAAATTGAGGTAGTAGCCTCCTGTAGGTTGAAGCCTTCAGAAAATCAGTGGTGAGAGGAATTTGGAGCTTTCATTTTCTTCACAACAATAATAATATGTGGTTTTCTCCCTTAATGGTTTCCACTTATATCTGTTGTCTATGTGCACGATGATTATGTGTTGAAATTTTGTATTTAATCTGCTTAATACCTGCTACTCACTTATTAAGATTGGTGTTCCATTGTATATTAAGCTGCTCACGAAATGAATATGTAAATAAGCATAAAATAAAGTTTTACAATACCAAGACTGCATTAAACTGATTCACCCCCCCCCCCCCTCCATCTCAGTTTAACCAAAGGTTGAACATTCTATGGCTCCATTCTCCATGCATTCTCTCATTCCCTCCTCTATTTTTCTCATAGGCTTACAATAAATAGAATTAAAAAAATGGAATAGCTTTTCTAAATCATAAAAGCATTCCATAAAGCATCCATAAATCTAAATTTTCCTAAATCACAAAAGCACTCCATGAATTTCTCATGCTTTTATTTTAAAGGTAGATTTTCTTTTTCCTTTTCAGCAAAATATGACTTATCCATATTTTCTCCAAAACCATTACTCATTACTTCTAAAACTCATAAAACATTCCAATTTGGAAATATTATTTATTTCTATATAAGAATATAAAATCTTTTAAATAAAATAATTAAGAAATAATTCTTCCAATATTCTTATAATTAAGAATTAAAATAATATTCTTCATACAATATCAATATAATAATTAATAACATTTAATTATTTAACAACCGTCATTTTATGAGATTTTTTACAGTCGCTTACACCAGGGATATTATAATAATTTTCCTAGGGTGAACAATAAAACTACAAAGGTAATCATAAAACCACTTTTAAAGTTGGGATCTATCCCTTTCAGCTTCATAGAGGGCTCTCTCTGTATGATTTAATTTTTTCTTTTATGATTTCAGGCTAGATATTAATATTTGAGTTGTTTTTTTTCAAAAATTCTGTTCAATAATGCTGTAAAAGTCCATTAGGAATGGATTAATTAAACTTCTCGATAATCAACCACAAATTAATAGGGTAACTGTAACAGGGAAGGGTAGAAAAAGTCTTGGATCTTAGAGATATTTATGGTGTGGTTGAGATGAAAATGGTAGATGATCAATTAAATATAAATCATACTTAAATGAATTTTATATTCAATTTTAGAAGGAAAACATTGAGACCTTTTAAACAAGCCAAAGCAGAAAACACTTAAGTAAATCCAACTCTTAATCTTCTTGCAACAATCAAGAAGGGAAAACCTTTATGAAAACTCAGAGAGAAGAACAATTCATGAAGGAAAAACATCACCATTTGTTTGACTTAAAAATCCTAGAATAAAACTACCTTTTTTATTTATGAAATTGATTACTTTGAGTAAAATCCACATCTTATATTAAGGTAGATCTCTTTTCTTCATACATAAGACAACTATTTCTAAGTCTTACTAGAAAATATTTATAGACTTTCTATTGAACTAACTTCGATTCCAAAAAATAATTGATTAAAAAATAATATCTAACAAAGATATATATATTTATGAAATAGAACTAAAAAATATGAATCATTGATAAATCTGATTGTTCTGTTGAATTTTTAGAGGGAGGAGGTTGTTGACTGTAGCTACTTTTTTACCTCTTCTATTTGTATGTTACCAAAACTTTAGGTTTTATTGTTTACCTTTATTAGATCAACTACAATAACTTATCCCATCACTCTTCACTTGGAATGGAAAAAATTTCCATGCTTCTAAATATTTCATCTACTTTTGTGTAATATTAGAAAGTTGGATTATTGTGGAATAGATGATGAATTTCATGTTGAATATGGATATCACACTACAACCCCTCCATGCAAACCTCTCTAATTATTGTTTCTATTACTTTAGAAAATTTAGAAGTATTTGCAACTATATTTCACAATTTCTCTTGATAATTTTCTAAGGGAATCAATTTTCCTTTAGAAGTTCTTAATGTTGGAATACCATTTTCATGCAATAATAAAAACTTGTTGTTAAATATTCTAACCTACAACTATAATTATTTTGCACTTGTTCTCCAATTGTACCATAGTATTGATTAAAATACTCAAAAGAGATAGAATCCGTCACTGGATGAGAAAACTCTGTGCTAGGGTTTATAGCAGCCCCCTCGACGGCGCAACTCTAGTTCGAGTGTATCCATTAACGTTCTCTACTCTCGCTGTGGTCAAGTTTCCAAGAGGCTGTTGATCCATACCATATGGATCCTCCACAGGGAGGGTTAATATGCCCTCCCCACAGGTGATCAAAATCCTAGCAATCTCATAGCGATGCAGATGCCTTCCTCTGCCATGATGCAGACGTTGTCCTCTACCAGAACATAGACGCCTTCCGCTGGCGCACCTTAGAATCTTAGCAACTCTTCTAATGCACAACAAGAGAAACCCACAAAGCCTCATGACAAAATAGTTCTGCCCAATGTGACCTCTGCTACCTGTCAACCAATAGTAATAGAACGCCCAAATATAGATATTCCAAGCCACCGCATCAATGCTCAAATACAGTATATGAAGGATCATGCACTCATCAGAAAATTTGTTGGTCTTTGGCCAACTGAGAAAGTCCTACATGGCTGGATCAGCTCCAAATGGAAACCAAAAGGACATGTGACCCTTCAGCTGGGGCCTAAAGGATTCTTTAATGCCATCTTCAATTGTATCAAAGACAAAAATCGCATCTTAGATGGAGGCCCATACTTCTTCAACTTAGTCGGTCTCTATCTCTGTGACTGGGTTGAAAGATTCAATCCCGAGAAAGAGGACTTCAGTTGGGCGCCAGTCTGGATCTGACTGTACTCCTTGCCCCTTCAATATTGGGATGAAGAATCGTTAAAGGACATAGGAAATGGACTTGGGGAGTTCTTAAAGACAACAGAGGAGAACAAGCTCAAGTGATACACCTCATACGCTAGAATATGCATCTACATGCATCTGGAGAAGGCACCCTCGGACTCGGTAAGTCTTTTTCATGATGAATTTGAATGGATACAACCTATTGATTATGAACATGTTCCCTTCAGTTGCCGAAAATTCCATACACATGGCCAATTATTCCGTGACTTTCCTCTCAACCCATCCACCAAAAAATCCACTGTTACCTCTGAAAACTTTGATGCAGAAGGTTTCACCAAAGTTCCCTCCCATAAACGTCATCACAAGAAAACCCCCACCACCACTGCCAAAACACCCACCCAAGCCTCTCACATCCCCTCTACAAGTAATAGCTTTGGCATTCTAGCAAAGCATTCTCCACTTGATACTGATAATCCCAGCAAGATTTTTCCTTCCTGGGATCCTTTTGCCTTGATTCCCACCTCTAAATCTCACATTCCTCACATGCCTTCAAAATCTCCTCTTGAATCCTTCCTCCAACCAACCAATCCCAACTCTGAATTGGAACTAGTTATCTGGCAACCCAACAACATGGACATAGATGGCTCCGCTGCTGAAGGTAGCCAGGCCAGTCACATGGAAGAGGAACCAGAAAGTATCGACATCGGTGAACTGGACATCTTTGGACTAGAACAGGCATGCAAAAAAAAGGAATATGATAAAATTACTACCAGATAGATAGATAGTATAAAGGTGGTCCTCGTTCGTGCAAAAAAAAATCAAAGATCCTTGGGAATACAACTAGGCAGTCAATGGGATGGGAAACAAATCCTTAAGGAATCCAAAAAGAGAGGAAGGAAAACACACCTAAAAATGACCATCATAATTAGGGAAATTCTACTGGAATCTGGCAGATACCCAAAGCCTACCAAGTTCTACAGACCACTCAAAAATAGTTCTCAATGAAGCTCACTTCTTGGAATATAAGGGAATTAAATAGCCCCACAAAATATAGAATGATTAAAAACATGATTCAACAAGAAATACCACAGGTTTTCTTCATACAACAAGCAAAATGTAAGAGTAACACCCTATGCTCCATTCTCTCCAAATCTTGGTCAGGAAGCCATTCAATTGGAGTCGATGCTTCAGGAGCCTCAGGACACCTAGCAATAGCTTGGGATCCAAAAGAAATTTCAATTACTGATGCTCATGCAACGCACAATCTTATTCAAGCTACCTTCCATCTCACTATAACCAATATACATGGGAACCTTACCAATGTATATTTCCCTCAAGATTCTATGCAAAAAATAGTGTTTCTCAACACAATGGAAGCACTCAACTCCAATAGAACCCATCCACTCTGGATCACGGGTGGGGACTTCAACATAATTATAAAATCTGAAGAGAAGAGAGGAGGCCGGGCCAAATTAGATATGGACAACACCCACTTCAAAAACTACATTCAAAAGAACTGCTTAATAGATCTTCCTTTTTCCTATGGCATGCATACTTGGAACAACAAACGCTCTGGATCACAGCAAATCGCCTCTAAACTGGATCGCTTTCTCATCTCAAAAAACACCATCCACATCGGTGGTGATAATCAGGCATCTATTCTACCCCTTTTAGGCTCTAACCACTAGCCTATCTTTCTTCAATGGATGAAGCCAGGTGATTCCACCAAAAGACCCTTCAGATTCGAAACCTTCTAGCTCACTCACTCGAATTTTAAGGATATGGTTACCAAAGCTTCGCAATCTTTTTCTCCACCGACAGGTTCCAAGATGTTCCAATTTTAGCAACACCTCAAAGACCTTAAAGCTCACATCAAAAGATGGAATCACTCCATTTTTGGGAATATATTCCAACAAAAAAATATCCTAGAAAGCATTATGGCAGAGCTTCAACAACGCATAATCCAAGATGGTAGAACTGAGATACTTGCAACAAAGCAACAGACCCTCCTCAAACAATTGGATGAATGGAGAAAGTAAGAAGAGATACTCTGGAAGCAAAAATACAGAATAATATGGCTAAAAGAAGGGGATAGAAACACCAAAATTTTCCATCGGTCTACTATTCAAAGAAGAATGCACAATAAGATCATCCAACTCCAAAACGAAAACGGAGAAACGCTGGAAGAGCATCAGGATATAGAAAAAGAATTACTAGCCCACTTCAAATCTGTGCTTCAAGAGAACCAAGACGATAGGCAACCGAAAATCACCAAAGTTCTACAACACATACCCAAATTAATCAATGAAGAACATAATCAAATGTTACTTCATCCTATCTCTCTCCAGGAAGTTGAACAAGCGGTGGAACAATGAAAAGATGGCAAGGCTCCAAGTCCGGATGGCTTTACTTCCAACTTCTTCCATCATTTCTGGGACCTCATAAAGAACAATGTCTGGCACCTTGTAGAGGAATCCCATTCCATGCACTGGCTTCTCCCCTCACTCAATGCCACTTTCATAGCTCTCGTACCCAAAGAAGACCATGCTGCCACTCCAGACAAGTAAAGGACCATCTCCCTCTGTAATTTCATTTACAAGGTCATTTCTAAGGTGATTGCCAATAGACTCAAGCCCCTGCTGCCTCTTCTTATCTCCCCTGAACAAACTGGTTACGTGGAAGGACACCAGATCCTTGATGGGATTATTATCACACATGAGATCATTCACTCTCTGAAGAAAAACAAAAAGGCATGTATGCTAATTAAAATTGATTTATCTAAAGCATTTGACAAGGTAAGCTGGAATTATATACAGCAAATGCTACCAGCTTATGGCTTCAGCCCTATATGGATCATATGGGTTATGAATTTAATCTCCTCTTCCTTCTTCTCCATCTTGGTCAATGGCATCCCCTCTCGCCCCTTCTCCCCGTCTCGTTGTATTCACTAAGGTGATCCCCTCTCTCTCTTTATCTTTGTTCTATTGACAGAAGGTCTCGGTCGTCTCATCCAGCAAGCTCTTCATACCCAGCAACTTTGAGGTATCTCTGTTCATGGTTCTTTAGCAACCACCCATCAACAGTTTTTTGATGATAATATGCTATTCGGGCACCCATCAATCCAAGAATCTCTCACCTTAATATCCATTCTGCAAACCTTCTCGGATGCCTCTGGTACCTCTGTTAATGCAATCAAATCTCAGATATTCTTCTTCAATACCCCGATCCCTACACAACAAAGTATTTCCAGGATCCTTGGCTTCACCATAGCACATCTACCTTCCAAGTACCTTGGATCCCCTCTGATTGATTCAGCCATCAAGCACTCCTCCTGGCACTCTCTCCTTGAAAAACTGGAAGCCCGTCTCTCCTCCTGGACCTTCTGCTCCCTAAATCTGGCCAATCATCTCACTCTCATCAAAGCCTTTCTACAGTCTATGCCCCTTTATTTATTCTCTGTACTTGCAGCCCCAAAATGGGTCCTCAAGCAAATAAAATCATTGCAACACAAATTTCTCTGGGGATCCTCAGGGAAAAATAGAAAATGGGCATTGGTGAAATGGACAATGGTCTACAAACCCAAGAAAGTGGGTGGGATTGGTCTTCGCGATCCGCACCACAGTAACGCAGTCATGGGAGCCAGAATTCGGTGGCAATGGTTGTCAGCCCCTCATACACCATGGGAATTACTCTGGATGGTCAAATATGCTAATAATAGACCACCCAAAGATCTCATTCGACTAAAAATGATCGAAGTTGGCTCACAGATCTGGAATGCTGCAAAATAGCACAGATTCCTGATACAAGAACATGGCTTTTGGGAAATTTGTGATGGTAGTACAGCTCACTTTTGGGTGGACTCATGGCAACAACGACCTAGACTTGTCAATATCATCACACCGCAGCTACAACCGAAGGTGATTGAAAGTCTAGAAGGCAATGTTAATCGTTATTGGACCACAAACCCCAATCAGGGATATCGACAGTGGAAGCAGGAAGCTAACTTCTTAGGTCAACGATAGGAGAACACTCATAGAGACATAGACATAGAGCTCAACAACAAAAAAATTAGATACTCAGAGGAAAAGGATATACTCCGATGGGGATACACACCACGGGGAAATTTCAGTACTAAAGAAGCCTACACACTCTTAACTCAGGGCCAAGATCCCATAGACCCCATCTAGGACAATCCATGGTCTCTGAGCATATGGCCTAAGGTCTCAACTTTCATGTGGCTCTTGCGCCACAAGACAATCCTCACTTGCGACAACCTCATCAAAAGGGGCTTCATAGGGCCTTCATGATGCCCCAACTGTATGAATCATGATGAGACCATTCAGCATCTAATGGACACCTGCTCACTAGCAAATCTCCTTTGGGAAAAAATTAGCTTAGAATGCAGAAGAGAGGGCAGACCACCAGGGAACATAAAAAACACCATTCGCAACTGGCCTTCTACTCCATACAACAGTAATTTATTAAACTCTCTGTGGAAGCTTCTCCCAGGACTCGCTCTGTGGACAATCTGGAAAGAAAGGAATAAGCGGATCTTTAAGAGCCAAAGCACTCCTCTAGAAGTAATATGGAACAACCTGTTCTGCAATATACAAGAAACCCTGGCGCTCCATTAATGGCAGAAGGAATATCTCCCCACGCAAACCTTGGAAATATCTATTTAGGAAAATTGGCAAATCTCGCTCCCTCCCTGTCCACTCAATGAATGTTCACCCAGAACACATCTAGATGCTTCAAGCATCTGGATCCCCCCCTTGGATGGTATATTGAAGATGAACTTTGAAGGTGCCTCAAAGGGCAATCCAGGAGAAGTAGGTTTCAGAGGAATCTTTAGGGACCATAAAGGTAACCCCATGCTAATCTTCTTTGGCATTATAGGATGGGATTCCAACAACTCTCCAGAACTCGAATGCTTATGGAAAGGGTTGTGCTTAGCTCAACAACAAAAATACTTCCCCATTGAGATATAAGATGACTCCCAAATCCTTATCAATATGGCCAATCAACTTCACATGGGAGCCTCTGCCTCCAAAGTTGCTGACAGCTGGAGACTGACTGCATGACCGGACCTCATAGCAAAATGGATTCAACATTATAGTGCCCTATCCTTCAAACATGTCAAAAGATCTGGTAACAAGGTAGCAGACCTTTTGGATAACAAAGGAGTGGACAGTCCTCAAATCCTTAATGTTGGACCCCTCACCATTCTCAATGATAGCACCCTTATTCAGGAATGCAAATATTTGGTGCAAAAAGACATCACAATCCCAGATGCGGGTGATTGAAGAGGGTTATACGATGATGGGCTTGTGGGTCGGCGTGTGGCATGGCCGCATGGCCACCCACAGGCTACACCGGTGAGCATTTAAGTGCTCTAGCCGTCACCCCAAGCAGCATTCAATACAGTGCAACTGTCATGGCCGCTACCTCCACCTCAAAATGACGTTCCTCTGCCTCCCACCTGGTTATGCTCTTTGTCCTTATGGTTATGCTCTTTGGCCTTTTGGCTCTATGCCTCGCTAGTTTCCTCCTCTGCGAATCTGATATCCCCCTGAACTCGCAGAGCCGAGCTCCTGCACGCCAACAACGAGATGATGCAGTCTTCGTTGTTGCATTGAATTCCTTGCTGGCCATCACTATTTGCAAAGTGTCGTCTGTCACTTGAACCTCTTAGTTGCCTCTGGCCTCACCACTACCTCTGGACCTCTTTCTCTGTGGCACCATCGCCCTACTTCTTCTTCTACCCAGAGTGCCCTCCACCCCTACTGTGCCACTATGCCTTGACTCAAGCATCGCATGTGATGCAAGCATGGCAGCAGCAGAAGTCGTGCTGTTGGTCTGTCACTTTCCTCCCGGTCTGATTCTTCGTCCTCTTCACTGAAACACTCCTTGGGCAGGTATCCCGCCACCTGAAGTGGATGCGGCTGCTTGGTTGGTTAGCCCAGTCACTCAGCTCAGCCTTCTGCCTCAGTGCCTTTTCCACTGCCTTAGCCTCGTCTGGTCCCCTTCGTAACCGCGCAGACCTCTAGCTCAGCACAATTTCATTTCCATTGCTCCTTAGACCGTCCCCGTGTTTTTGCCGCCATTTTTGTGCCATTCAGGGAGGAGCCCGCTGAGGTTCCCAGCCGTGGTCCGCCCACTCTACAGAAGCTCCCACGTAGTGACTTCGACTCCTCTGTGGATGATAAGGGCCATCATGACTCTGGCAAGCACAATTCACGCTCGGACAATAGAAACAGCTTGGTAAATAGCAAGCAAGACAAGGTACAGATCAAACAGGCTATGGGCACTAATGGTGAGGCCATGAAGCCCTGATGCGCAGCGCTTGCCACCCAGGACGCCGACGATGATGAGTACAGGTGCCTCATCATAGAAGAAACACCTCCTTCGCCTCATCACATCTAGGCCCCAAGGTTTTTTCTCGTTTACTACTTTAAGTATCATGGTTTTGTTAAATGTTGCTATTTATGTTCGGCATAGTAAATTTTGTCTGTCTAACGTTGTTTTCCTCACGCGAGGCAGCGAATCACACTATCTATGTGTTGGTTTCCCCTGCGTGGGTAGCTCCCTTTTTGTTTTTTTTTCCGAATTATGCCGTTGATTTAGGCTTGAACTGCAGATGCCTTAGCCTCCATGTAAATTATGTTTCACTAATAGAATTTAATCTTACCTAGAAAAAAAGAAATTGTACCATAAGATTTTTGTTTTTCAACACTCTTTTGACTTCCATCACTGTATATTTTATGAATCAAATATGTAGCTTTTCAAGCTCGTATTATTTTTGGAGTCCAAGATTTTTATTATCCTATATGCTTCTGTTGGCCTTTGTTCAGGATCCAATTTGGTCTACTCCATTGTTGTTTTGACATTATGCTCTAGTTCCTCCTACTCAAATACGATATGGACTCATGACCATAAATCTATGATATTTTCACTTATAATATTCCATATATACTTTTTTTGGCCTCTATGAACATTTCAGTCGTTAGAGAATGATCCTCGTGTTTATGAATTTGCTGGATTAGTTTGAAATTATTTTGCACCTCTGCTAGGTATATATCATCTGATTTGATCTTTTTTCCCTCCAACTTTGACAATGTTGTCATTAAATTTTCTTTTTTTTTGTTTTTTAATGATAATTCTCCTGGAGTGTTGAGCATATTTTCAGAAGAATCATAAGTGGGTGTTTGTGTTGTTATGTGTATTTCTTGTTGTGATGATGTACCTTCTTCCAATTATGTAACTGCTACTTCCAATTTTTCCTTTTCCTTCAACAGCGTGTCCATGTCTATCTCCATTTTTTGAATCTGAACATTATTTTTAAACAATTATCTTGAAGAGATTCTCTTTCACAACCTCTAAAATTGGGATCTCCTTGGCCTGATGGTGGTTTGTGGTTGGAAGTTTACGCAGATTTCTAAGGGCCTACAAATCTACATTATTTATTTCAATCATCTATTTTTCTACCTTAACATTGCTAGGATCATATCCCAACTTAGTAGTCAAATATTCTAAAGATTTTGTTCTGGTGTCTTTAGCCAAAGAGGGCAGTCTCTCTATCTTAAATTGTGAATGCATATTATTTAGATATGTTTGTAATTTGGAGGAAGCCATGGTTGAAGTGGTAAATGTTGAGTGAATCATCTCTCCTGGTTATTTATGAAAATAGATTTTATTGATTGCATGCACTTTCTTAGTATCGATAGAAAATATAGAAGATTTATAATCTTCACCACTCATGGGAATTGACATCGTAGGTTCTAGGAAGGCCAACTAAGACATCCCATTATATGTGTCAAATAAAAATATGGTTATATGTTGTGTAGTGGCAGAATTCTTGTATAAATATAAATAAGTTGTAGCGTTAAGGGCTTCATTCCACCTCTTGATCTCCTTGTACCTTGAAAATATAATTTTTTGATCCGTGGCCATATGAGATGAAGAAGACATAGGTGTCTGTGTTATGTCTTCAACATATGGAAAAGGATTAAATAGAAAATCTATTAAAACCATTGTATCATGCTATTTTGTTTTATTTTCTTCTCGTGATATTTTTTGATTGGTAGCTTGTGTATCATCTTTAATGTCAATGATGATATTATGCTTCGGGTGTGTCTTCTTTCTTCTTTTGAACACTTGAAATTATTATGAATCTAAATAATTGAGGGAAAAGCTTTCCCTTATTTTCTTAGTGTCTTTTTCCTTTCGAATTAGAGTCTGTAAAGAATTTTTGCTGACAAGTTATTATTTAGCCTCCTGCAAAGTGTTTTGAGTCCATTGCTCTCTATTAGCGTATTGATATATCTTCGGTCTGGGTTAGTAAGAATATGGATTAGTTTTTTTTTTCAACACAACTTATAAATTATTTCCAATGGTTTATAAGACCATGCGAAGCTCTGTTTAAACTTAAATTTTTTCAGCAATTCATCCACTTCCTTGATTGTTTCTCTTGTGTTTACAATGTATGTCCAAACCTGTGCTTCTAAATTGAATTATGCTTTGTTTTTTCTTGACACAAAATATAAATCATCCATGTTAAGAATATGTCTAATATATTAGAGGTAAAATACTCTCAATCGTACAAACGTTGGGAATATATAGGGAGGAAGCTCAGACACATAGATTATAATTTATGTGTAATTCTGGCATAAATGCTAGTCTCCAACTTTAGCTATCTATATAAGATGCAAAAACTTCCTAATTTATGGTGATATTCTTTCTGTAAAATCGCTTCTAATAACATACAAGGATTTGCGTAAAAACTTATCCATAAAACTACCAAATAGAAAATCTTATGAGTTCTCTCATGGTAAAGAAGTCGAGTGGACAACTGATAATCTCTTTCCTTGCTCATCCACTTTTTGTAGCTGAAACTGAAATATGTCTTCTTGATAGTAGAACACTAAACAAACCCAAATTGATTGGTGTTTGAAAGCACCTTCAAGTTTGAACTTCATAAACTGCTCCTAAAGGATATTTGATAAATATTGACTATAATTAAAAAGTATTAAAGGCTTTTTTCTAGGCGGAAAGAATGACAACAATCCTAACACTACCTCATCCACCCACTTCTCAGAATGATAATGCAATATATAGGTAGCCATAGAGATTACCTGCCTCAACATATCAGGAAAAATGGATGAACATTAAGGAAGGTTGCTTGTGGGTAATTCAGAATTTGCAAGCAGGAAACACTCAAATATATGGCCTCTTTGGGAAAATCTAATTTCTGGTATATTTCCATTATAGTATCTGTTGAAGATGGGTGTAGAGAGGCTTGAGGATTGATCTGAAGGGCCTCATAGGTACTCTCTCAGGTAATTGAAAATAAAACTTGGCTATTTTGAGCAACAATCACTTTATGGCTAGGGAGGTATCTCGGATGACACCAAGTTACAAAGTTAGGGAAAAATGGGCTTGGGAAAAGACAATATGTGGCAAGAGGGATTCCGATATTCCTATATCATCATTGTTATTTAAAAACCTTTGGTCTTCCCAATTCCTAAGCTCTTATAGGTCAAATTCACAGTGAGTCTCGACTATTTAGTAGTGTGTATCAACTAGTGATAGCTTATCTAGATCAGGTATGGGAGACATAATTATATTTTCTTCATATTTATTTCCATATCCCTTTCCCTTATGTAAATAAAATTTCAATTTCAAAAGATAATTTAGTAAACAAATTTACCAGGTTGTTGTTTGATTGAAATTGTAGAGAAAAATGGCTCACAGATCACACTGAAAATATCCAAAACACTTCAGGTTAACTTGCCTAATTCAATTGAACGTTGAAAGGAAAATTAGCGGTTTATGAAGATATTTATAGTGGGATTGAAGGATGTTGTAATGAAATTATCACCATTTTATAGTGTTGGAGTAATTAAGAATTGATACGTTGGTGGGAGGGATTAATTACCCAACATTTTTGTTATGGTTGCAGGGTGATTTGAATGGTAACAGATGGATGATGTAGATGATAGGTGAAATGGATGGCGGGGGTGAAGGACGGGTCATGTGAGAGGGGATTGTGGGGGGAAATGTGCGGAAGAAGGTGTGGGATGGTGTTTTTCTAAGGGTGTAGAGGTGGTAAGAGGAATTGGGAAGAAACCCCCCGAAAACGTTGTGGGATAGACATGTATGCTAGAGTGGTTTAGTTGGAGACCTATTTTCAAGCCGCCACGCCACCCCCCCACCCCGAACTCTGTTAAGTCCTGATGAATTGCCGAGGGGGTTTGACCATCATCCCTCGCCATTGATCTGGGTGGGGATGATCGTTACTGTCGAAAAACGCCAAGACTTTATGCTAAATGAAAAAAATGTCGTTTCCAACTTTATTAAAAACATTTATTTTTTCATATAAGATAAAAAATAAAAAAAATTAATACAAATGCAAGATGGCGGCATTTATACTACCGCACCCTATAAAGTTTTATTATTTTTTTATTTTCTTTTACTTTTCAATTCATTTTTTTATTTTTCTTTCTTTTCTTTTGTTTAAAACAAATTTTAAATGAAAAAAAAATATTTACAACATCTGACTCGAATAAATTATCAGATAATCATACCTTGATCGCTCTATTTGTAAGATCCTAACACATTAGTCCATAATTCCACACACAAAATTATATATTAAGGTGCCCATGGAACCTTCACGGCATGTGCACACTTAAAGGTCGTCTACTACAACGTTGAATATTACAATTTAAAAAAAAAAACTACAATAATATGGGTCATGACATATCCATGATTTCTTCAACTCAATTCCATAAATAACCTTGTGAGACAACAAGCAAATCGATAATATTTCTACATATTTTCCTATATATTCCACTGAACAAAAAATTTCCACTTTGTTTGACAATTCCACCTTCTATAAATATCTTATTTTGAATATTTATCAGAATTATTTCAAATTTGACTTGGGGATGTCAGACTCTTGGGGTACAAAAATTCAAGGTCTCCTAACCATATTCATCTAGTTTTGTCGTAATAGCTTGTTTGTAGTTCTGCCTAACACTTCCTTTACTCAAACTGTAATCGCGTGAGCCGCAGTTAGCCTTTGTAATCTCCACGTTACTACATATGCCTCGATATAATTTCTCTGGAGTTTAGCCTTTTGGCACCCTCCAGGTTCTCTTTTCTTCGAACCTTTTCCTGGGAAGTCTGTCCTCCGGGATTTTACAAATATTATCACTTTATTTTTTTGTCACCTGCACAAGGAAAAAAAACCTTACAAGATCTCTGCCAACCTGTACCTCCTCTTCTACTCCTCCATATGCAAGAATATCGATGCTTAAGTCTTTGTTTCTGAAAGAGATGTTCCTTGCACTAATGCGACTTCATAGCATGAAAAACAAGGTTTCCTCGTTCTGAGTTTCTATGTTCTTGATCGTCAGACCTATCATTTATGGCTCGCGATTACCTTGAAAAATACCTGCTATATGAAATCATTCCTCTAGATTACAAAGTACAGTTCAATCTAGATACACATTTAGTGGAGTTTCCGAAACGGTCACAATCACACTATGGACCATCTAAGGAATATTAAAGAACTTGAGAATGTCATATCTTCATGGTTATAAAACAAACATAACAATCCTTTCGTGATTGTTATTCACAATATCATGCTTACTCAGGCTAGGATCTCCTTAGAAATTCACTCCACTTATTAATTTATGTGAATTAGATCGCAAATTTTATTCCTGCATCTATCCAGGCCATACAAAAAAATTGTTCAACTAAATCCCACAATCCATATTTTCCTATGGAAAATATTCTTTTCATATCAACATAGCCATGATCTAAGAACCGTTACACAACAACTTCATTAAATCATAATTTTCGACACTCACATTAATGCAAATATTTCTTATGCACTCTAATGATGTCATATTTCATTACAACATTGAGTACATTAATCCACAATTCCACACAATTACAATTCTACATATCAAAACCTTGAAAAAAAAATTACAATAACATGGATCATGATAGATCCATGATTTCCTCAACTCAAAGCCCTAAATAACTTCGCCAGCCAAAAATAAAATCGCTAATATTTCTAATGATTTTCCTCTAGGTGACAGTAAAAAACATATTCCCTCTTTTCTTGATAGTTGTTCCTTCTAGAAACTCATTTTTGTGAATTCTTCTCGGAGATATTTAATCTTTGACTTGGGGGTGACGATGCCCCTGCAACATACACTCATCTAGTTAATTCAATTATTGTAACCAAACAACCTATGATTTAGTTAAATCAATTTCAAAATGGAATTCAATCCTCAATGTGTTGTACTAAAATTCAATTTTAAATAAATACTTCTTCCCATATAATAGCTCATATGGCGTAAAACCAGTAGTGGTTTTCCAAGTCAATTTCTAAGACAAAGTGGGCTCAACAAGTCCTTCTACCCAATCCTTTTTTCTCAGGTTGATCACTTTCGTCGGACTACTCTATAATTCTCTATTAGTGAGTTATACTTTTCAATTTTCTTGGGGGCGGTATGGCGAGAAGTTACGATGAAGAATTTTTGTGTTGCTTCATTATCACTTCAATCACATTGGACGCGAACTAGGAACATTGGTCTATCAAAAATTCTCTTAGAAAGTGAAACATGTAGAGGATATTTTCCCTTGATAACTCAACGAATTTATGTTACGTTTTTTCCTTTACTACATTGACTCTATCCCACTTGGTCATGTAGTTAGTGCATACAAAGATGTAACTTTTCTACGTGAATGGTGAATAAATAGGACCAATGAAGTATATGCCAAAGTTCTAAAATGGCTCAAAAGACACTTGAGGTTCGAGTGGAATATCCTCATTCTAAGTAGTTTTTACCATACTTTGGAACTCATCACATTATGAAGTATATCTTTATGGATTCTTCTGAAGGGTTAGCCAAAATTATCCTTCTTCTAATATTTTTAAATTTTTCCTCTTTACAGTAAAATGGTTGGTGAAGGACCATCATGGAAAGCTAAGAGGATGCCATAAAATTCATGTTACCTCACACATCTACTCATAATATGAATAGGCCACAACTTGGACAGCTTCCCCCTGATCCAACTGTAGGAGTAAATATTTTTGACAATTTTACTCTCTCCATTTAAGATAGATGAGGATGGAATTGGAAAGCGTCTAGGAAATTGATAATTTCAAGGAAAGGTGAAGCTAGAAGTGATATGGACAAAATATTCTTATTAGGGATATTCTCCTTTATAAGCTTGTCTACGTAATATAGTAATTTTTTTTCAACAATAAGAACCACATAATTATATGAGCATTAACATCTCATTTATTCACTAAATAATTCATTGTTGCGTTATAAATGTGCAACGAAACTTTGTAACAAGTGACATAATATATAAATTTCTTTAAGCAATGTACAACAATAAAGAACCCCGTTTTAGTTATTATATAGTTTAATTCATCCCTCGGTATATTTTTTCTAGTGAAATAAATCTCATAGGGGATTTTAACTTCAAATTTTCCCATAGTTTCTCCAATTCCTGTTTATAATGCATTTGTATGGATCTGAAAAGGGAGTGTCTAATTTGGCCCTCTCACGTAGGTGTTATCATTATTTTTCCTTTTATACCCTCAAATGATTCCTAACATGAATTTTTCCAACAAAGTTTAGTATATTTCATTAGTAATGAAGATATATTAGAAGCAATATTACTAAAATATTTTAGGAATCTTCAATAATATGTGTTAAGGCATCAAAATATTTTGAAATATTTATTTATTTTGAGCGAAAGGAATATTTTTTATGATGCCCATTTTCTTATGGCCCACATGGTTTCCTTTTGAAGAGAGGAAATTCGATAAGAAAATTCCCTCATTCATAAAAAATAGACACTTCTCATGGCTTATGGAGAGGTTCATATCGTCACACCTATGCAAGCGACTACTCAAGGTTGGGAGAGACTCTTAGAACTTGCCCCCATATGGTGCTAAGTCATTCATGTAGATTTCCATTGAATCGTGCATAAGATAAAATAATATACTAAGCAAGTTCCATTGGAAGGTTTAGACATTATTGAACAAACCAAATGGAAGGAATATTTGAGACAAAGTCCCCAAGGACACATTATGATGGTCTAATCCTGATCCTCTGGACTAATCCGTATCTGGTTGTACGCACTCAATCTATAAAAAAGGACAAATTTTCCTTGTCAATGAAGGACAAGGGGACATGATCCTTAGTCATGGATTTGTTTAGTTATCTATAGTCAACACAAATTCCTCACTTTCCATTTTTCTTGTGGGAAATGACCAAGGGAGACACCAATTAATTATTTTAGATCAAATAGATGAGTCCTGCATTTAATAATTTCTACAATTATTCTTTCACAATATATTTAATGCAAGGTCAACTCACCTTTGTGGCTAGAGAACAATATTTTTATCCTCCTTGATATATACTTTGTGAGTACATAGAGAAGGATGTACTTTTTTTCATCCCCAAATAGTCCCATTCCAATGCATCAATATGACATTTTAAAATTATCTTATTTCTTCTTCTTGATCATCTAAAAGGAAGGGAATGATTTTCAATGTTTTGGTGGGGTTGATTTCTATTGTTTTTACACTATTTGGTTTAGAACCTATAGTGAAAAAATCAAGCCATGAGTTTTCTTTGGAACAACTAGGCTTCCCTAAGGATGATTCTTCTTTTGTGCCATCAATATTCATGATACCAACATATTGGTTTTGCAAACATTTATCAATAAGATTATCTTTATCATTTTCCTTTCTCCTAATGGTTGTCTCTAATGTACATGTAAGGTAGGAAGATGAGAGGAAAAAATCCTCTCCATTTTTTCATCTTATATCCATGTAGGAAAGTCATTATCAAGAAAAGGTGAAGGTGGTGGGTATAATACAATCTATTATTTGGACTTCCCATTGTTGATGGTCATGTTTCTAGACTTATAGCTAATGTATGCAACAATAATGGCTACCAATGGTCTTCCTAGGACGAGTGGGTAGCCATTAAACCTATTCTTGTATTGGAGGACAAGGAATTTGTTGGAGTACTCCTATGAGTCAATTAAGACCATTGCATCTTGTATGATACCATAAGTTTCTACTATGGATCTATAAACAAGTTGTATCCTATTAGAGTTATTTTTTAAAGATCCTTAGATTTTATGCTTGAGCATGGTCTATTTGCTCATGAAATTAATTGTAGCTCCCACGTCAATGAAAGAATTTAGAACTACAATTTCATTTATGTGGACATCTACTGTTGGGATTCTAGGATATAGGTACTTGGGGATGATTCCTCTCCCAATAATTAGACCGGTTAGTTGCAATAAAAGTATGGGTTTCCATTTTATTTCTCCGAGGTCTTCTAAGATATTCCTCTCTAACGAAATTATTATAAATAGGAACATATATAGTTGCTTGAAGGAGAATTATTTTGACAAACATATTATTTAGTTCTCCTATAAGTGAAGCTTCTTCTGGGGTGTGCTCTTTGTGGGTTGTCAACCTTTCAAGATATCAAGGTTTTGGTGAGGGGACTTGAGGTACATAATCCTCCTTCTCTTCATAGATATTATATGTTGGATAAAGTGAATGAACATTTTGAAGGACCTTCCCATACGTAAGGTTGATTTCCTAGATTTCTACAACATAAGTTTGGTATGAAGTTTCTCCATTGTGGACTGGTTGAGTTTGCTTATTATTAGGCTTTGGATTTTGTTGGGAAGGTATATGTTTTTACTTTGGATGAACATTTTGGGGTTCTTATGGTGTCCAAGGAGGAGGCCTCAAGATAGGTCATTGGTCCACCAAATACCTCCATCATTGTGATGAATTACCCCATTGGTTATGTTGATTAGGATATTGTTAAAGGGAGGAGAAAAAGTTTTGAGAGGACATGGCCAAGGAGTGGGCATAGGCTAAGTTTAACGGTTAGCAGGGAGCCATGGTTGATAATTAGAATTTTAATTATCATTAATAGAAGAGGGGAAGTTCATACCCTATTGGAATTTCCTTAGACCTTGTGTCCTCTTTTGGTTGACAAAGCATAGTTTCTCCATCATCATTTCTTTTCCCTAGTGCATAGCCTTCACACCTATAAAATATGAAAATTTTTCCATGAAATGTTTTTCCTCACATACAAATCATATTTTAATGATATTTAAAGGACACTAATTCCTAGGATGTCTTTTAGTGCATTGAGGGAAAAAAATTGGCTAATACGTTTTCTTTTTCCTTTTGTTTTCTCTTAATTTTTAAGGTCTCCATCTACATGAAAAATATGTGTATTATTTCCATCATCATCTCCTCTAGCATACATACTTTATCATTTTTAGTAATCAAGGAGAAGGAAGCACTTACGAAGATTTTTCTTGCTCTAATGTCATTTTCTAGTATCACTTAAATGGTTTTTTAACACAATTTTGATATAAACATAAATGATAAGGTACATGTCTCCATTGGAAAATAAATTAATTGTTTCCATTTGATATTTCTTACTCCTTGTAGTAGAAATAGATTCAAGGAGTATAGATCAAAGGTGTAATTATGTGCCCTTCTATCACTCGACTTGAATCTTTCCCCAAAATGTTCCAAAGACACATATTCCCTTTGGATCATTTTTAATACCATAAAATTTGTATCCCATTCTCAACATTAATATGGACACTTGTTGTTAAATGGTTGATGCATTTATTGCCATGTGATAAAGGTATATCCTTTTAGGCTAAAGAACCATCAAATGGGGTCATCCTTAAGGGTGGAAGAAAACAACTTGAGATTTTGAGCATCATTTGTATAGTCATAATATTGCATACCACAACAAATTCAAACTTGAAAGCTTAAATATCCTCTATAATCAAAAAATAAAAGTGTGGGAGGATAGATTGATTGTTTTTTTCTCTTGTAATTGTAGTCTCTCCATCTGTTTCTCTAGCGGGAAATGTGAAATTTTTTGGATTTTTATCTTTAGACGTAGTTTTGGTCAGTTGTGAGGGTATTCTTTCTTATTAAACCTCATTAAATGTCCTCTCTTTCGTGCTGAAAAATGGTTTGAAAGGTCCCTATGAATTGGCAAAGTGGATCACATACAGCTAAAAATGGTTTGCTAGTAGTGGAAGTAGTGGATTTTGGTGGAAACTTTCTTGTCCTATCCCTAATTCTTTAGGGAATAAAATAAAAGAATGTATTTTTTCCTTTTATATTTTTATTTTTCTAAAAAAAATTTGTTAATGTGCGACTTTTTTTCCACTACGTAGGAGCTAAAATGAAAGAAAGATAAAATAAACTAAAGAAAAATGAACTACATACTATGAAAACTCCCTAAAATTGGACCAAAAAATCATAGCCTTGAGTATTGAAACAACAATTTTTCAAAATCCAAGGGTCTCATATTTACTTTTGAAACGAGGGTTTGTAGAAACTTAAGTGGAGTCAGCTCTATATGTGAAGTAAGAACTATGTCCTTTTCATGTTAATTTATATGTAGGCAGAAATATTGAAATGAAATATAGATGCACAAAAACCAATTTCACTAATCTATGCTATAGGAAAATTCAAATTTCAGGAAATAAGTTACCAAAACAAAAATTACAAGCAAACCTAGGTTACTTTCGAATGAAGGAAATCATACTTACACACTTTTACACTATCTTTAATGCCATGAAAGAAATATTGTACACTATTATGCCATCTTTTAAGGAAAGGAAGACATACTGCTAAAGTAAACTATTGACCCTAATTTGTAGAACATTTCTATTGAAAGTTAATAAAAAGGATTTAGAAAGTATATATAGCTCCAAGTTTCATTAGGAGGGTTTGAGGATGGTTGTAATATATAAAATAAGACAAATCATGTATTTATTGAAAATCTGAGTGAGTTTGAGAGGTTGGATACAATATATAGTGTTTATATACCTCCAAGTTCAATTATCGGGTTTTTAGGAGTGTTGTAGTATACCAAACAATAAAAATCATGAATTTATTGAAAATTGTATTGAATTTGAGAGGTTGGTTACAAACTACTACAAGAGTCTCTATTTCTCTATAGGAGATAGTCCATCAAGATAGTAACTAAGAAAAATGGATGTTTGGTAATAAACGAAGCTATAGAGAGGTTATAACATGATAAAAAAAAATCAAACCCTCAAATCATATGGTTTCATGTTTAACTAAGAAAAACTCAAATAATTGTTTCTTGTTACTAAAAAATAGGTTACAATGCACGAAAACAATACATAGTAAGTAGCCAATACAAATTTCTGAAAAAAAGGAAATGAAGCAAATGAAAAGTGGAAATGTCGTTAACTAATATAATTATTAAAACCAAGTTCTAAGATAATTTACACTAGAAGAGTATTCATCAAAAATTTCTAACCAACCATGCGTGAGAGTTATAAACAAAAGTAACTTTTATAAGTTCTTGCAGAACTAAATAGATGCATAATATTAACATAAATAACACAAGAGGGATTTAGAGAAGATCGGGTGGACACTAAGCCGAGGAATCTCAGAAATATTAGAACAAATGGAAAATAGGAGCTTAAATAGGATACAAATTCCATTAACTAAAAGGTTGTTAGTATATTAGGAAGTTACAAAACTTGCTTCAAAACACTACTCTAGAATTTCCTCCAACTCTACACACACTTATCAACATGTCTACATGGGTACCTGAGTCTCATATTTATACAATGAGTAGGGAGAAACCTCTTTCATGGGAGGACTACATTTCCATCCAAAAATCCCTAGAAAAAGGGTCATTACTTTCTATGCCACCTTGTAGCAGTAGAAAGGGGAATTTAATTCCCTCAACCAACCATGTTGAGACTCACATGTAGTATATAAGAACTAATAGAATATATCGGGCTAGATCTTCTCAAATTTGTGCATATTTTCTTCAAAATTATACACAGCAACCATGTTATGCACATAAAACATGAAAAACCTCATTAGCTCTCCAAAAATTCATTAAGCTAGGAAAGTTTGTGATTAATGCAAAAAGGTAGGTTTAATGTAGCTCATATGCACCTAAGAGTTGAGAAAAGGGCCTTATGTTTTACCTATTTTGAAGGCCCATCACTTAGTACTCAACATAGATTGAAAACCAAACTTTTTTCCCAACTTACTTGCAAGCTCATCCAATGTCCCAAAATGGTAAAAAAAGGGTTTTTGATGGATCACATTTGGAATGTGTGTGGGTAATTGGGTGTCATGGGTGGTGTTTTGGGTCTTGCCGAGAATAGATTCCCACCAACACATATATTTTCCAAGGAATAGGTGTGAATTCGTAATGGCCCCAATGTCATATCTAAGACGATCATCTTCATGAGCCCACCTTAAGTGAATGAGAACCCAAGATGATGTAAAGAAGAAAATGGCCAATGTATATGGTGAAATGATATCCCTATGCCTGCTATTTTGTTTTAATATGAAGGAATTCTGAAAGTGGCGTCGAATGCAAGCGAGCATGTATAAGTTAGCCATCATTGTGTAGATTATATTGCCCGTTTTTTGTTTTTATTGTCAGGATTCCTGATGGGGGACGTCGACCACAAGCAAGCCGGTATTATGTTCATCCCAGTGTAGGAATATAACCCGATCCCAGACCTTTGGGGATGTGCAGATTGATGAACTTCCTGCTAATTTAAGTTTATGTTTTTGTTTGTCATCTATGTAATCATGGATATAGTATATGGATTGATGTCCTTAGGACACCTCAAATTGAGACTGATGCCTGTTGATATGTGTTACTGATGTATATTGATATCTGTAATTTTTATATGCTCTGTGACTAACTGTATTGTTGAGCTTAAGCGGTGCTCCAAATATTGTTTTGAAATATGTATTGTTTATACATATAACAGACAGTGGTTTTTTTCATCTAAAAAGAACAAGTTAGTAATATTATTGATGATTATAAGAGTAAAAATAAAGAAAGAACAAACAATAAAATAAATAAATAAAAAGGTAAAACACTAGAATCTATATTCAAATGGTTAAGAAAATAATAATGGAAATGAGAACTTCATTTTCTAGCGTACTTACTTATTTATACTACAAAAAGGTTTAGATTTTATAAGACTAGAAATAGGTTTGCATCTATACGTTTCACATGAGTTATCATATGAAATTATGATCTGGCTATAATATCATCCTTTAGAAGTTTATTAAAGGATGTGGTTGCCCCGTTATTTTAAATATAACTAAGGCTTTAGAAAAAAGCTTCTGGCCAACAGTTATATGAGTTGCTTTTGAAGACCAAAATGATTCCCAAGTTGAATCGAAGAAACCAAGAAAACTATTGAAACATGTTTGTTCAACCTTTTTCAATCTATAGGTGGTGCAGAAAATAAGACAAGACTCAAGCTTGGAGTTGTATCTCTAACAAGTCACAAACACAATTACACGCATAGAGATGCAAGGGGCGTAGACAACACAAGGAAAAAGTGCATAATATTTGGATTTCCGTAAACATAAGAGATCAATATGGTTCGCATTCTTTAAGTGTTAGTTTTACACTAAGGCTTGATGAGAAATGGGCACATTCATTTCTTTCCCTGATTAGAAGAAGAAGAACCTCAAAAAAGTTTGTAAATTATTTCCTTCCAAGTGGAAACCTATAAACCATGTATGCGAAAATGAATGTCCAATAACTATGTAGTTATGTTTTGGCACTATGAACTTATATCTCGGAAGTGAGCGTTGTATACGAAAATGAATGTCCAATAACTATGTAATTATCTTTTGGCACTATGAACTTATATCTCGGAAGTGAGCATGAATTGGGAGAAAAAATATTGGCTTTGAAAAAAAAAAAAAATGGGGTTATATTCTCTGTCATTTTTTTCCTTTTGTGACATATTATCATATGAATACCACTTGTCTACATTCAAAATCAATACCATGGTGGAATCTGCAAGAACTACTCCAATCATGACAAGTGATTAGAAGGAAGCTTCAGACCTAAAGCTAAAACTCCCAAAAATAATAGGGCATAGAACACTACTGCATCTATTCTAGTTAAAATTTGAAACTCGGGCATATAAATGGTCATCAGTAGTCGTGGTTGATTCTTCTCCCTAAAATAATCTAAGATTTATGTGAATGTGTTGGAATAATTCCTACTTCTAATCCGAGAAATGGATTTAGCTGCTGACGAACAATGGGGATGAAAAATTATGTGTTGGTTAGAACACAATAACTCAGTTTGAAATAATTGTTACAATTGTCTATAATTATATAAGAGGAAATTAGTAACATAGACATGGTATAATCTATTGAATTTTCCCTTCTGGGTTTCTTGTTTCCTATCTTTTTTCTTCACATTTTTTAATACCAAGAATTACTAGTAGAGCCATGGTAAGGAGAAGAGCATGCTGGTGGAAGGGTCTCGAGAGATTGCTGTGATAAGAAAAGGAATTGATTTACTACACTCACAGCAATTGAGAAAGGGAAAAGAGGCATTATGTCAACTGCCAAAGATGACGTTCATCGATACCTTTGGAGAATCCGTGAAGGGTCCTTGACTAGCTCTCTATAAACATAGATCACCACAAGGAGGGCTACAATACACTAACACGGTACCGGTGTATTTTCTTGTTGCAAATTTCTACCAAGATTCCAAACGTTTGAGACTAAGGCACAATGTTTTTGGATTATTACATCAAATGCTTCAATCAAGGGATTTACCATTGACGGATTTACCATTGACGGAGGAATGTTTGGAACCTTGGAGTAGTTGAGAACGAGTTGCACTATTTTTGATATACCTTGTATTTATAAAAACAAGTAATTATTGATGGACTTCTGAGATTATTTAATGATGATTTTTGGAATGAAAAACGGTGATGTTTATTGGAATGCATAAGATGGCCCAATAAAGAAAAGAAAAGTGATTTTCACGATTGGAAAAATGGAAAAATTAAAATTTACCATAAACATTCTTATGGAAACTTAAAAATAATATATATGGAAAAGTGTGTTTAATGAATGTATGAAAATGTACAATGAAATTTAGGTCCAAGGCCGATCTATTATTTTCTTTCATCTTCACATAGAGCAAATTGTTTACTTTGACATTAATTAAGCATGTCGTTAAAAGTGATGATAAATATCCTAAGAAAAGTTGATTTACATCAATTATTTGTAGGTTTTTTAATAATGTGCATGAAAGGGTTAATTTAGTCACTTCAACTGTAAGAAGCAAGACTTTAGTTGAAGAGTTAAAGTAAAATGTATGAAGGGTCATGAGATGTAAATGAGTATGTGTAAGGATTTTTAATTTTTAAATAGTATCATAAAGTAATGGTTGCATTGTGAGTCACATAATCATTTTGAATTTTATTTGTATCTCATTTCAAATGAATTAATGAGGTTACTTATAAGGGGCCACATGTTTGGTTGTACACAATAGCCCTAATAGTTTTGTATGTGTAAAATACTAAGCATAGACAAGTTGTTTTTCCCCTATTATTTTGTTAGCCTTATCAATTTAGGCTTAACATGTTGTAATCATGTCCTGTGTATCTTCGTATTCAAACAGAAGATGTTACATCAATTTTTACATCAATTTTTGGAATTAACGAGTAGGGTAGTAAATGGGTTTCATCTGTAGTTTTATGATAAATTAACATAAAATCAGAGAAGTTAATTCTTCAATTGAGGGGGAAAGTGTGGTAAATACGATAAATTCACAATGAAATTATCGTCTAAGTTGATGAATCACGTAACTGAAAAAGATTCCTAGAGAACTAGTGAGTACACATGTACTCATGCATCTTAGGGTACATTTATTTGTATATGGACATCATCAATTAATTGTTTACAGGAAGTATTAAAGCATTAGAATGAACAAAAATGACAACTCCACGATAAAAGAGGAATCCAACATTAAAGAGTAAACCCATGCAAAAACAAACAAAATAATGAAATAATTTGATAACAGTGATAAAGATGCAACAACAAAGAGAAAAGAGAATGATGAAAACTGATAATAAGAGAGCTAATGATGTAGTTCATAATATTATTCCTTTGTATTTTAAAGAAATTTATTTAATGATCAAGATTTTTTATCGTTAAAAATCTTTTACATTTTATATATATTAACTTCTATATATAAAAACATTATCATTGGTTTTTTCCAACTCAAAACTTTAGTAATGGATTTATCTTTTTAACATTACTGATTTATTAATTTAGCATTCAACAAAGTAACTCATAATATTTAACTTTGATTTTTTTTTTTTTTTCAATATTAAAAAAGGATATATTTTTTGAAACATTTAGTTGGATCATGATTTGAAAATATTATTGTAAAATTTGGATATATAATTTCATGTCTATAATCTTCTCAGTTATTTTATGCCATAATTTAAGGATATTGTTGCAATTCATGCATGAAATTTAGATATATTCGTAGTGACTTTTGGATAACCCTTTACATAATTTTGGATATTTTTGAAATTTATGCATGAGTTTTAGATATCGTGATAGTGATTTATTGTCAATAAAAATATTTAAAAATAAAATCTTTTAAAATGGCTCATAACATATTTTGAGTAGAGTACTTTTTACATAATTTAAGCAAACCTTTGCATAAAAATTGGGTATGTTTAAGATGTAAATAACTAGCTTAGATTCATCTAAAGTCCTGGATCTATGAAGTCCGAGATCTACTAAGTGTCGAAAGGAGATCTAACCTAGTAATCTTACATTTAATAATTGATTCTGTCAAGCATTTAATTAAACTTATCTTAATAGCACAAATATAATTACAACAACTTACCTCCCACCAAAATTTATGACAGTTTATTGGAGAAGTATAATATGAATGTGTGGATATGCTAGTAGTCATTACCCACCAAAATTTATAGAAATTTTTATGCCAAAGTAACAATTAATTTATCCACTTTAGATCTCAATTTCATTAATTTCAGACAATTAAATTTACTTATTAACTACTATTAATTTACCATTAATCTATAATCTATATAAATTCTAAGAGAAACGAAACTAAATTCACATGCAACACATATGGCTATTGATATGGCTATTGATAAGAAAAGAGTTTATGTAACAAATTTTATTTCATAGTAATTATTACACTATACTCATTTAACAATTTACAACACTGCATTAGTCATCCCTAGCATGTTTGACAAACTTAATACTGATATTACGTCTATTTGACATACCTAATACTGGTATTATGTTTATTGCTGATTCCCAGAAGTTTGTTTATTGTTGATTCCAAGAAGTTCAAATAATTGACTGATTCTATATCCTTCTAATTACAGAATATTCTAATTACCAAATATTCAGATGATCAGCAATCGAGACCCCTTTCCTAGCAAGCGTGTCGATGGCTTTGCCGGCTTTATGCAATTCAATGCCTCAGTCCAGGCGGATTGTCGTGACCAATTCCAGGGCTGTGGCCTGACGGCTGAAAGGGTGCAACAGTTTTCTTCATTTGGGATTTAACTGTGTCCAATTTTACAGAATGGAGGATTTGCTGAAGAAGTTCACCAGAACTCACTTTTGAATCCTTGAAATATGCAGATACATTCGGCTTCAGCTTAGTCTCTAAACGAGGATGCTTCTCAACGTTCTCTCTTTTACTAAGACGTGCGTTCTGCACCAATACTGCCTTCTCGGGAGTCCATTCCCCAACGGGGTCATAACGACTGGCAGGATCAGGTTTAACGTGCGAGTCGCTTTTCAGATAGAATGGCTTGAAGCCAAAAGTCCGAGCAGCGTCAGCTAACGTGGCTGTAAGCAACAGCAGAACAATCACAGCATAACCATTCATCGTTCAAGTTATTTACGTTCCGCAACTTCTCTATTTGGATTCAGCGTGATTAGAGAAAGAAAAATGAAGGCAGACACAGTAACGTATTATCCAGAGAGAAAATATGAGACTGTGACTAACAGAGTCTACGATGAAAGATCGGAAGAGAAGATAAGAGACACTCTGAGAAAAGTCTATGCAACAGAACTACAACTCAACAGACGAGACGAGACGAGAAATGAATGATGAAATGGTAACACCTAGCCATCCTATTTATCTGTTAGCTGGACGATCCTGTCCAGTGAAACTGGATTTCTCTCATGCCAATGAGCAATTATTTAATAAATTTCAAGTATAGCCCCGCCTCTGACCGTATGAGTCATTAACCATAAAATAATAGAACCGACGTTTGACACTATCGTCCAAACATATCTCGACAGTTCTCGCGATTGCTTTATGTGTGAGCCGAAACGTTGGTATCGAGTCACACCCCAGAATTATTGCCTTGCGTTATTCTCTCTTACCACCATTAATTTTTTCTAGTTTTAATCTTATGTTACCAAGTGTTTGCCTCGTGACTTCTTTCTTCGAGCTATGCTTTGACACAGAAATAGTATTAAATAAATTTTTCTGCATATAATGATTTTGTACAGGACATTAACATTGCTTATCCTCTTAGTGAGTTACTGGGTATAAATTTGAATTGCATGGAAATTCTTAGCTGCAAAGTTTTTTTCAAAGAAGTTTTTTTTTTTTAATTTCACTTTATATAATGTTTGATTTTATTTTTATGTATTATTTAAATATTATTTTTTGTGTTTATAAACAATTTTTGGGTATCATCAGATTTTTGTTCTCTATTTTAAAATTTGTAATTATCATTTTACTATGTACAATTTATGTTACTTTTAAAGTTTTGTTTGTTTGTTTTTTTTTTTAATCATAAAAGTTAATTAACATTTTGGTAGTATAATTTTTGTGTTCTCTATTCTAAAATTTGTAATTATCACTTTACTATAAAAAAAAAAAATTATGTTATTTTTAAAGTTTTTTTTTTAATCAGAGAAAATTTATTTTTTATTATGTATTTAATTTCATGAATTTTGTGGGGAAGAAAAATACAATTTTATATATATTCAATAATAATAAAAAGAAGTAAAATTATGATTTAATTCTTATTTTTATCTTATTTTACCTAACCATTACTGTTCTATGAATAAATCTCACTTAGAAATAAACAAATTCAAATTTTAACTCATTTACTATGATTTGAAAGCATACTTTTAATTTTAATGAAATTTTCTTTTCAAAATTGCACTTTACATGAGGTTTGATTTTATTTTCACCTATCATTTAAATAGTGATTTTGTACTGGACGTTAACATTGCTTATCCTGTTAGTGAGTTACTGAGTATAAATTTGAATTGGATGGAAATTCTTAGTTGCAAAGAAGTTTTTTTTAATGAAGGATTTTTCTTTTAAATTGCACTTTACATAATGTTTGATTTTATTTTGATCTACCATTTAAATATTATTTTTTGTGTTTATAAACAACTTTTTGGTAGCATTAGATTTGTTTTCTCTATTCTAAAATTTTTAATTATGACTTTACTATAAAAAAAATATGTTACTTTTGAAGTTTTTTTTTATGATAGAAAGTTAGTTAACTTTTTGGTAGCATCAGTTTTGTGTTCTCTATTCTAAAATTTGTAATTATCACTTCCCCATAAAAATATTACTTTTAAAGTTATTTTTTATTAATCATAGAAAGTTAATTTTCTATTATGTATTTAATTTCATGAGTCATGTGGGGAAGAAAAATAGAATTTTACATATATTAAATAATAATAATAATAATAAGCTAAAATTATGATTTAATTCTTATTTTTATTTTATTTTACCCAGCCATTATTGTTTTATGAATAAATTTCACTTAGAAATAAACAAATTCAAATTAAAACTCATTTACTATGATTTGAAAGAATACTTTTAATCTTAAGCACCAATTAAAATTTTATGAGTAAAAGTGACTTTATGGGTAGAATATTTTAGAGGTAAATTATGGGATGCACAAGTAAGATTCTTTGTATATTGTGAGCCACTATTATGAAAAGAGAGACTAATTATTTTCATTAATTAAATCATAAAAAAAATTCATTTAGTGATTATTAAATAATAATCTTTATCTTATTAGATTATTTACTATTATTTTGAAGCATACTTTGATTATTACAAAAAAATTATTTTGCATGAATAAGTTTGCACAAATAAATTCAAATTAAAACTAAATTATGATGATGATCGTGGTTAACATCCACTGAGGCAAAATCTGGTAGGGATTCATTGAAATCACATGTTTGATTATTAAACTCTTCACAATCAAGAGTTTTTGAGGGTGTTGAATCAACATATTCACTTAAAAAAGAAGTTTAAACAACACAGATCAATATTTCACCACAATTTTTTTGGCCAAAGAAACTCCAAAAAGTCTAGTTGTAAACAACTCCAAATTAAATTATTATAATAAAAAAACATATTTTCAGCCTCACCCAATCACTAAAATTTGATGAAAAAATACAACCTTAGAAATAAATAAATTCAAATAAACTCGCAACAACAATTTATGGTGACGCTTTGACTCTCCTTTGGCTACACCTTTCCCACTAAACAATTTGGTAGCTTCATAGTCACCAACAACCTCCATACATTAAATATAGTTCATTAATAATCAATTCAAATAAAAATAAATGAATACTAACAAAACTAAACTATATTGCCTAAAAACTAAACTAGTTGAAAGGATTAAAATTGAGATGTAGAAATGTATTAGAGTACTCTTACATTTCATGATCCTTTTCCTATGGTCTTTAAATAGGATTTATCATTAAAAAAAATACCACTGTAAAAATATGCATTGTCAAAACATTAGCTAGTAAATGTTAAAATGTTAAATTATGATTTTTATTTTATTATTTTATTTTATTTTAAAATGTTCTCATAACTTATAATAAAAAGACATTACATTCTTGTATTTTGGTTCAATAATTAGGTATGTAAAAAATCAAATTCTCTATTATTAATTATGAAAAATTATTATGAAAATTACTTATTATTTTATATTAAAAAAATTATTACTTTTGAAAAATAGTAATAAATAAAGTATCACCAAAAATAATATATATATATATATATATATATATATATATATATATTAATTAAAGATTCATTGAAGTCATTAATGATGTGTAAATTTTAAAAAGTCATAAATACACCTTAAATAACCATTAAAAAAATTAAAAACCCATCACTTACTTCTGACATGACAATTGAGGAGACCTGCCTGTCTTTCTGACGTACGCCACTGAAAATACATTATTCCAAACAGCTATTCGTGCTGAAATCAACTAATTGAATACGCCTGTTCGGCATCGTTCACCTTTATATGCTATATATGCCTGGATCCGCTTGTACTTTGATCTACTGTAATGTTAAATTGGCCATTTAGGGTACGTTCCGTGAGTATTTAGGATCCTTTTTTGCTTTACACTTGTTCGTCGAACCGCGACTTCAGTTCATGGCAGACAACCTGCACGTGAGCTCCACCGACGCACACTGTCCGACTTCCTCATTCGTAATTAGTGTTCCAACTCCTACTTTGAAATTCCAGTTACAAATTTATATTCATCGTCACCTCGATGATGTCTTTGACAGCTCGTTAGGTTAGTTTTCTTACATGTTTAGTGTCATTCATTCAGACCACTCATAGAGAAGTTGACCTAACAAGATTGCCATAGTTTCAAAGAATAATATAAGCACCAAAAGAAATCTATGAAATATTCTCAACAAATCGAAAATAATTTTGATATATATATATATATATATATTCCCACACACACATATATATATATATATATATATATATATATATATATATATATATATATATATTCCCATTTCGTTGGAGTTCCGTCGTAAAAGGAATCGATCAGACCGTTGTGTTCCATAAGAATTACTTTCTGTCAGCATCAATATAAGATATTTTGATTTATCCAATAATCTACCTCATTTATACCAAGTGGGGAGAATATTTTGACTTGTCAGACAATTAAACGAAAGTGCCCTCTCATTACAATCTAAGGAAGGGGAGATGTGAACAGAATGAGGAAAAGCAATGGTGAAGTGCTTCTTCATTCCTTTTGCACTGGGCCCAGGAAGGCTTTTTTTTCTAACAAAACGGCGGTACAATTTCCTTGGACCAAAAACAATTTAGGAGGATAGAATAAAATAAATTTCCAGGTTCGTACTTTTTTATTTTCCAATTGTCAGTTATGTTTTTTTAATTGTGCGTTACCAGCAGAATTTAGTTATGTTTTTTTAAGTGTGCGTTACCAGCAAAATTTATTACGAGCCTTATATTTCTACTCTTTTGGGACATTTAAACTCATGATAAATCATGTAGCAACGAATACTCTATACTTCGTAAAGTAAAAGGGACCTGCTTCACAGTCTTTGTTGCTATCAGCATTTCTACGATGTCATATTACTTATGGTTAACTAATCCTTTGGCATCTTGTATACCAGTTTCATTAGTCATTAATATTAATTTAGTTATCTTTGTTATGGGTAGTATTGTTGTGGAGGTCTTGACAATAAAGGGTGGATAGCATGCCGAGGTTGAGTAGCACCTTGGTAGCAATGAAGACATGAAGACTACAGCTTTGCGAGTGTAAATTTTAGGGGCTAATATTAGTATGTGGGCTAATTTTCCATGTTTTTTCCAAAAACAAAATTGTCAATTTCCACTTTTTCTAAAATTATTATATGAAATTTTCATCATTTTGACACATTTTATAGTTTGCATGTTATGGACTACTAAGATTCGCCAAGGTTTGGTTTTGCTCTCGCTAACCTATCAAAACAAGGAGTCCTGTGAATTAAATTAAATATTTTTTTATTTTTTAACAGTTGCAGTTAGAATTGAGACTTTGCAACAATTTTTTTTCCCAGAAAAATGAACTCTTCCATGTCTATAGTGGGTGTTGTCCTATGAGGAAAATAAAATTGCCTATAATGGTTTAGAAAAATAAAAGCTACAATGAAATTAAATGATTTGTAGTATAATATTTGTGAAGGGAAGGAAGAAAATGAACTAGAACAACCACATGAAAAGAAACAATTTGCAATCTAGACAAGTACTGGCAAAAAGGGTTATGGACTGACTTTGTCTCAAAAGAAGTAAGTAGGCATATTCTCTCCAACACTTCAACATTTGAAGCATTGAAGACTTTAAAAGAATTGTTTCATTCACAGTCTAGAAATTATATGGTTGTTGATGAATTTGTTGAATCTCGAATTTGAAGACAACGATCCTATGAAATTGGCATCAATAATCAAAGCTATTCAGCATAGTATTAATGCCATTGGGGTTAAATGTGATTTGCAACTTACAACATTCATAAAGGCACTGTACCCTATCTATTCTCACTACCTGGAATCCCTTCAATCTAGTGATCAAATGACGGATATGAATTTTGATAAATTGGAAAAAATATTACAAAGTGAGAAGACTTTTGGGAAGAATGAATCACTTCCCAATCCCAATATTGAATCCCTATGTTTTGCAAAAAAAGAGGAGAAACCTCAGTGAGAATTGCTAGAAATGAAAAAGGTAATAGATACCTTGGTAGAAATAATTTCAGAGGCACACAGAGTAACAACAACCAATTTTAAAGACAACAAAAGAACATTCAAAATGAAAAATAGTCAATTAAATGCTATAGATGTGGAAAATTTGGCCATACTTGATCAGAACTGGATCATGGACCTAAGTGATAGCTCAAAATTCAAAATGTTTAGAAGTCTGTCGAACTTGAGCGACAAGATAGATCTCGTCCTCCTGATTCCAGTGCCTTGAATGGTTCGAAAAACTGACACCGTATGAAGAAGTTATCGCAGTTTGAAAAGTCCTATAAAATGTAATTTATGGACTTTGACCAGGTTTGAATCGAATTTTGGGAAATTAAAAAAAGGGAATATTTCAGGGAATATTCCTGAAATATTGCTCAGAATATTCCGAGAAAAATCGATTTGGACTAGTCATGTCATGACAAGTGTCATCGTGTAATTCGACAGTGGGTTGATTGTTTTATGGTTCGACCAATCGGACGCTGCCACGTGGCAGGTCCGGAGCCCACTACGTGGCCCAGGTATGGAATATTTAAATTTTTGGCGAACTTCGTGGGAGTTGACCACATGACCTCCTACATAGAGCGCCCACGTCTTACCATTGGGTTGTGTTTGGCTCTTAATCATATTGGTGCGCAGTTGATTTTATAGTTTACCGATTATGCATATGGGGATTTGGGGGCCTGCCCCCCCATGTGGTCGTAGCCCAAAACAACGGGCCAAACGTTAAGCCAACAAACTCCGCGACGGTTAAACCTTTGTGTGTTGACATGACATAAGTGCAAAAAACCGCAACATTAATTATAATGGCTGTATGGTTATGGAAACTGTAACACCCGTCAACATTTAACTTTTGTAATGGTATCACATGCGGTGATTGCTTGACCTTATCTGTGCGGTTAGACTGTTGTTGCTTCTAGTTAACCCAACTATTATCGTGAGTTCAACGCTGTTGTAACCCCTGTCTTCGTGGAATTTCGCTTAGTGATTAGCACAACTGCAGATTTTCCAGTCATATGCCCAACATCAATGTTTAATACTACGGTTAGAAGACTTGGCGGTATATTTGGATATCCCACCAAATTTTGTGGAATTTCTGAATTTAACTAGAGTTAAGTGCAATTCTCCACATTTGGTGGAGGATTTTTAGGGGTCACTAGGCAAAATGAGTTCATGCTCTATCTTGAGCTACACTCAACCAATTTTGGAGTAAAAATAGTCAATTTCGACTATCTCAGACATTCCAAACTCATTCGTGAGGGTTGGAGAGTCATCAGAGGAATTATGTGTAGGTTTTTCCTTCAGAGAAGTTCTAGGGGCCACCATGGGTCAACAGCAGTTTGAGGCCTAGCTAGGGGAGCTAGAGGCCTTATTTAGAAATCCAATAGTCAATTTTTGATGTTTCAGATGTTCTCGAACTAATGGTGTGATTTTCATATTCTGTAGAGGAATTTTGAAGGCCTAGATGCTCCAGTGAAGTTCTAGGGGCCGCTAGTGCTAGCAAGTGCCAACAATAGTTCGAGGCCTAGCGAGGCCAGCTAGAGACCTTATGAAGGTAACCAATAGTCATTTTTTACTGTAATAAAAATTTTGAATCCAATGGAGGAGTTTATAGAAGCTTTTGAGGACTTCTAGAGGTCGATAAAACACAAAGAATTTTTCTTTGACCCTAGAGCCAAGGGGTGCCACCAGGTGTTGGAGGTGAAACTAGAGTAGTCGGAGGCCAATTTCAGTCACCCAATAGTCTATTCTGACTATTTTTCACATTATGAATCAATTGAATGGATTTGCAGAGCCATTTGAAGACTTCTGAAGCTTGAACAACCAGAGGGAAGTTTTGGGCAGCCGAGTGCCAACCGTGGAGGGAGGCCTAGATTGGGGATGCAGTGCCCTTTCAGAGCAAATGACCAGTCCATTTTGGAGTTCTGATATGTTATGGAGAGAATAGATAAGTTTATTAGGGAAATAAAAATAATTCTGAAGGATTTAGTGCCATAGAGAAGCTCAATGTAGCTCAAGTGCACCAATAGAAGGAATCAAGTCTAAGGAAGCATAGATATGTTTCTAGAGTGATGATAGCCATGAAAGGTATAGATGGTATTCTAAGCCCATTGGTTCAATTTATCAACCATTGGAGTTAAGTGTGGAACTTGTAAAAGAACTTTTGTGACAATCCCAAAGAGCTAAGTCAAGATAACAAGAGCTCAAGGACATGTAGCCCACGATATTCGGGTGAAATCATAGAGTAAATTTGTTGTTATGTGTTGATGTTCATTTTATGCATTATATGGATGTTACACATGTTTAATTTCAGCAAAAACAAATTGAATTAAAGCACTTAAGCAGTTAAAAATCATAAACCTGTTTCAAGTAAAAATGTCTGCAAAAGTCAAGTACAAGCTAGATCTTTTATTTGTTTAATAGAGTGGGAGGTTTGTGAAAATCATAATAAGTTATCCAACTCATTTTTAGATTAGGTTGGTATCAGAGCACTTGGTTTCTTGGTTGACAGAGCAATAGCTTGCTTGTTTAACTTGAAAGGTGTTTGCAGTTAAACAAATTGAATGTTTCTTGATTTTTCTAGAGGTGAAGGAAGCTACTGATAGCTAAGTCCAGGAGAGGAAAAGAAGGAAGAAGGGCTAAAGGCATCTTCCTTACCCAAAGGACCTCAAGGCCACCCTTGAAGCACAAACACCCTTGACAATTGTTTGTTAAGAAGCTCTTGTAGTTTCTTTGCAAAAGGTTGCTTGAAGAAGAGCGTGACTCTACAACAATTTTGTTCAAAAGATTTGTGAATTTTTTTGAAAGATTTGTGAATTTTTTTGAAGTTTTTTAGTTCATTTTCATGATTTCGACTTCATCAAGTGAGGTTTCCAAATCTTCGTCCTTCACAATATTCTTCAATGAGTACATGAAGTAATAATTCTACATCTTAAAGGACATGGTGCAGATTTTGTTTGAAAATAGAAGATAAATCACTATACTTCATGAGAAATTGGTTGCTATGAAGCAAGAGAGGGAATAAATTCTTCAAAGATTGCATGAGATGGAGATGCATCTCCATCAAACCCAAGAGGCTCTGACCAAGAACATGCGTGAAGCACATGTAATTCACTCAAGTTTTTCTTTATTTTCCTCTTCAG
This sequence comes from Pinus albicaulis, assembly GCA_034641835.2. Taxonomy (NCBI): domain Eukaryota; kingdom Viridiplantae; phylum Streptophyta; class Pinopsida; order Pinales; family Pinaceae; genus Pinus; species Pinus albicaulis. Next base: position 31,493,243 of record CM076580.1, read on the forward strand.
AAAGATGTCTTGGTTCATTTGAAAAGCACACTAGAGATATAGGGTCCAAGTTAATGTTTCAAATTCACTATGAAGGAAAGGGTTTAGACAAGCATGCAGAAGGCATGATTGATGCTATTTTGGTCGAGGAATGACCTAAGAAATTTGGTCTTGGTTATGTTCAATATAATCGCGAAAACTCCAAAGCCATGAAGGCATATGAGGCAACTTCAAAAAAAACTTTTGTTCCAAGTTCTAAATAACAAACATATCAAGTTTTTTTTTTTCGATTTGACTGCCATTGCTTGAAGTCTATGATGGAGCAAGAAGATTGTAGACATGATGTTTATGGATAGCATGAGAGTTTGGACAACTATCAAGACAAGAATGCTAATGTTAGTCTACAAAAGAAAGCTGGAACCTCTACTAGTTCATCTCCTCATGAATGTAAAAAAGATGAATATGCAAAGCACCATGTGAGATATAATTCTTCCCATAGTCAAGTTTATTATGTTTCTACAGGGAATGACAACTTTTCATTCTTGAATGGAAGCAAGAGATGATGTTCATATTGTGCTCTGTGTAACCATGTTGTTTCTAGATGCTGGAAGAGAATGAAGGCGTACATAAAATAGTTGAGGCAAAGGAAACTTGCAATGAAGGTGCATAAGACTTTCACACATTTCCAGAAGAAGGGACATTTGTTTTCCCAATTTTGTACATTGCATCCAACTAATCATCTCGAGAGCATGAGGCAAGAGTATAAAAGGACTGGAGAAATAGGAACCAAAGATTCCATCATTGATGTGAGAACAAATGTTTCACATGAAGAAGTTTTGCAGCAGAAAAAGTCATCGTGGAAGTGGCTTGGTAAGAAGTGGTTTGACTTCTTGACACAGTAAGTCATACACTCATTTGTACATATGAAAATTTCAGTTATGTATGCATGTGTTTATGTTGTAATCTCACGTTTGTTTAAGCCACCTTGGATCGATGATATGGGAAGTGATGTTCAGCTACCTTCTAAAAAATTTTCACCAGAAATTTCTGAGTGAGTTCAAGGAAGACAGTTCTTAACAGGAGGACAAGTGCATCTAGGAAGGGAAGTGTCAACTACCTTCGAGTTGTGGTTCAAAGGCACTAGCCATGAATGGAAATTGTATGGAGGCTGAAAAGAAGAGGGTGTTTTTGTACTCTCATCTACTATACAGATCAGTATATAAGTCTTTTGGGATCCAAGAGATTCCCAACGAGGAGGTGTGATCAGAACTGTATCATGGAGCTAAGTGATAGCTCAAAAAATTCAAATTTTTCAGAAGTGTGTTGAACCTGAGTGACTAGATATATCTCGTCTTCCTGATTCCAGCACTGTGAAAGGTTCAAAAAACTGACACTGTATGAAGAACTTATCGCAGTTTGAAAAGTCCGGTAAACTACAATTTTTGGACCTTGATTAGATTTGACTTGAATTTTGGGAAATTCAAAAAGGAGAATATTCTAGGGAATATTCCTAGAATATTCCTCGAAATATTCCCCAAAATATTCCATCTGAAACAGTCAGGTCATGACAAGTGTCAATGTGTAATTCGAGAGTGGGTTGAATGTTTTATGGTTCGACCAATCGGAGGCTGCCATGTGGCAGACGCAGAGGTCGCCACGTGGACCATGTATGGCATATTAAAAATTTTGGTGGACTCCTCGGGAGTTGACCACTTGACCTCCTGCACAAAGAACCGACATCTTACCGTTGGGCTGCGTTCGATTCTTAATCCTATTGGTGTGCAGTTTAATTTAATAGTTTACCGATTATGCATATGGGCATTTGGGGGGCCAGCCCCCCCAAGTGGTCATATCTCGGAACCATGGGCCAAACGTTAAGCCAAAAAAAATCGCGATGGTTAAGCTTTGTGTGTTAACATGACATATGTGCAAAAAACTGCAACATTAATTATAATGGCTCTACGATTATGGAAACCGTAACACCCAACAACATTTAACTTTTGTAATGGTATCACATGTGGTGATTGCTTGAACTTATCCATGGGGTTAGACTGTCATTATTTCTAGTTAACCCAACTATTAACATAAGTTCAACATTGTTGTAACCCCTGTCTTCGCAGAGTTCTGCTCGTTGGTTAGCCCAACCTTGGATATTCTGGTCATATCCCGAGCATCAATGTTTAATGCTATTGTTAGGAGAATTAGCAGTATATTTGGAGCGCCTACCAAATTTACGGAATTGCCAAATTTAGCGGGAGTCAAATCCAGCTCTCCACATTTGGTGGAGGATTTCTAGGGGTCATTAGGAAAAATGAGTTCAGGCTCTATATTGAGCTAGAATCGACAAATTTTGGAGTGCCAACTATCAATATTAACTATCTCATTAATTCTAGACTCATTGGTGAGGGTTGTAGAGAAACCAGAGGACTTTTGAGTAGGTATTTACTTTATAAATTTTCTAGGGGCCACTAGGGCCACCATGGGTCAGCAGCAGTTTGAGGCCTAGGAAAGGGAGCTAGAGGACTTATTCAGAAATTCCATAGTCAATTTTTGATGTTTCAGATATTCTGGAACTAATGGTGTGGTTTGCAGAGCCTGTAGAGGAATTTTTAAGGCCAATATGCTTTAGTGAATTTCCAGGGGTCACTAGGACCAGCATGTGCCAACAATAGTTCAGGGCCTAGACAGGGTAGCTAGATACCTTATGCAACAAACCAATAGTCATTTCTAACTATAATGAGAATTCTAAATCCAATGGATGAGTTTGTAGAAGTGTTTGAGGACATATATAGGTCGATAAACCACTGAGAATTTTTTGCTGAGCCTAGAGAAAGGGGGTGCCACCAGGTGTTGGAGGTGAAATCGGAGCAACTGGAGGCCAATTTCAGTGAACCAATAGTATATTGTGACTATTTTTGGAATTATGAAACCATTAGAGGGGTTTTAAGAGACATTTTAAGACTTCTGAGGGTCGAAGAACCACAAGGAAGTTTTTGGCAGCCAAGTGTCAACCATGGAGGGAGCCCTAGATTGGGGATGTAGTGCTCTTCTGGAGAAAATGATTAGTCCATTTTGGAGGTCTAATATGTGTTGTAGATAGTAAGTGAGGTTTCGGGGACAAAAAAGTAATTTTGAAGGAGTTAGTTCCATAGAGAAGCTCAATGTAGCTTAAGTGCACCGACCGAAGGAATCATGTCTAAGGAAGCCTAGATCTATTTGGGGAGTGATGAAATCCATGACAGGGATATAGACTGTATTCTAAGCCCATTGGTTCAGTTCAGTAACCATTGGATTTAAGCTTGGAACTTCTAAAAGAAACTTTTCCATAATCCTAAAGAGACAATTCAAGATGACAAGAGCTTAAGGAGATGTAGCCCACGATATTCGAGTGAACTCCTAGATTAAATTTATTGTTATGTGTTGATGTTTATTTTCTGCATTATATGGTTTTTAGACATGTTTAATTTCAACAAAAGAAATGGACGTAAAGAATTTAAATAGTTAAAATTCATACACATGTTTCAAGTAAACAATTTCGCAAAATTCAAGTACAAGCTAGACCTTTTATTTGTTTAACTGAGTGGGACTTCTTGAAAAGCATAACAAGTTATCCAACCCATTCTCAGATCAATACTGCCCCAAATTTCCGTGTTCCTTGGAATAGAAACAATAAAAATAAGGATCAATTTATTAAGAAGATGGAATAACCATAACCTATAGGCAAAGGAAAGCCTTCTGTATCTCCTCATTATATTGTTGCACATTGAAGTTTTAATATAAATGATGTTCTTAGTACTACATTATTTGATTGGAAAGATACCTAGATACTAGATACTCGAGCCACTTGTGATAATATTGATGGAATAATATATTTTTCTAATAAATATCAAGTGAAAACTTCCAAGATAGGTTCCATTCTCTTGAAAATTCCTCATCTCCCAAATTTTGTATTACAAGATGTTCTTTATATTCCACACTTTCAAAGAAATTTAATATCTCTTATACACATAAGAAAGCAAGGAAACTCAATACATATATTAGATGTAATTTTTGAGTTTCATAGAGCATCTCATAACATGGTTGTTATGATTGTTTTTGAAGAGGGAAAAATGTTGAAATGAAAAGAGGCTTCTTCTTCTTCTTTGAATTATATCAATTTAGTTCAGAAAAATGATACACTATCTTGAAGCTTACTGTAGCATACTTGTTTTGGACACATAAATTATGATATTAACGAAATCATGAGATAAAACGGAATTAAGGAGTTTCCTACCATTTCAAGAAAACTTACTGCATGTGATGTATGTATTTTAGGAAATCACTGTAAGCAACATTTCCATAATTCTACTTCTAGAGCTTCAAGAACGTGAGTGGTGATACATTATGATATGTGTAGGCCTATGCGAGTACCTTATGTTATTGGTAATAAATATATTCTCACTATTATTGATGATTATACGATAATGTGTTGGGTTTTTTTATCGAAGGATAAATCCCAATAGTTTACTTCTTTTAAAAAAATTTATTGATGGACTACAAATGAAACTCAACTTACCATTGTCACCCTTAGGAATGATAATGGTGGTGAATATACATCTTGTGAAAATCAACAATATTTTAAAGATAATAGTATTAATCATTAGACTACAATGCCTTATAATCCACAACAAAATGGTGTTGCAGAACACATCAAGAAGAAAATATTAAATATGGTAAGGTGAATGACATTTTTCAAGAATGTTAAACAAATGTTTTAGGGAGAAGCAGTAATTTGTGTTGTGTACATACACAATATATGTTCTTCTTCTGTTCTAAAAAACAAGTCACCTTACCAGATGTTGTATAATCATCTTCCAGTTGTCGAACATTTACGAGTTTTTGTCTTTGTATTCCATGCTTTGATTCCAAAACATGATAGGAATAAAATAGGTATCGAAAGTTGGAAATTTATATTTTTAGGGTATTTTGATGCCTCTAAAGAAGGCATATTCTATGATGAAGAAAATAAAAAATTCATCCTCTCTAGAGATTTGATTTTTCTTGAATCTGCTAAAGATGCCTCCATTATTGATAGAAAACTCACTCATTTGGATAAATTTACATCCAAGAAAATTTATTATGAATCTTACATTGGTATTCCACATTGTGAAGGGGTGGTTCCTATTCTAGATCAGTCTGTGCTATATGATTTTGTGGATTTTCCTTCCACGTGTTTGCTTCCCAATGATGAATATGTTTCTGCTAGTGAAAAATTGGATGGTAGTATTTCTTCAGGGTGAGAAAGTGTTCTTCAAGAACACGTTCATCAGGATGAGCAACCATAATAGCCACTTCAACATCCAATTCAACAACCTCAATGCATATCCACTTGTATCAAAACATTTCGAATTAAATTTAATGAATTTTACATAGAGAGCTCTTCTACACAACACATCGAAGGGAGTAAATCGAAGGGAGTATGTCAAATTTAGGTAATTATTCTCATGATTGTGAGTATAAATTTTCTGTTGTTTATGAACCTACTTTTTGTAAAGAAATTCTTAAATATAATGAATGGAAATATGTAATGAAAAAGGAGTATGATGCACTTATTAAGAACGATACTTGGAGGTTGGTGGATCCTCCTATTGGCATAAAACCCATTTGTCGTAAGTGGGTTTATAAAATAAAATATAAAGCTGATGGTTCACTTGAGAAGCATAAGGAAATTCTTGTAGCAAAGGGATATGTAAAAAAATAGGGCATTCATTACACAAAAAAGAATTCTCCTACTGTCAATTAGGGCACAATTAGAACTATGTTTTCCATTAATGCATAAAAATGGTGAAAAATTCACCATATGTATGCAAAAAAATGCATTCTTAAATTGAGACTTAAAATAGGATGTTTACATGTTTTAACGAGAGGGTTTTTCTGTTAAAAGAAAGGAGGAAAAAGTATGCAAATTGGTAAAATATTTGTATGATTTAAAAGAAGCTCCCTGAGCATCGTATGAAAAACTGATTGAGAATATCCTTACGTTAATTTAAAAATGTTTTAATCTAGATGATGCAACTTTGTTTTTCAAGAAATTTAGGATACTAGTTGTGTACGTATTTATATATGTTTATGATTTGATGATCATATGGAACAATGATGACTATATATCATATGCTAGGAAAGATATGCAAAAGGTTTTTGACATGAAAGATTTAGCTTTACTTCATTATTACCTAGGAATTGTAACTCATAAAATACCTCAACATAATTTTATTTCATAAAAGAAATATGTTGGGTAGTTATTGAATAGATTTGGAATGAATGATTGTAATACAATTTATACTCCAATGTAACATAATCCTAAGCTTACTTCAACTAAAGGCAATCCTTTTAGAGATCCAACAAAGTACAAGAAACTTGTTAGAAGTTTAATCTATTTTTCTACTACCCTTGACATTTATATTGTTTTTGAAATACTTTCCAGGTTTATGCATTAGCCCCGTGAAGGTCATTATATTGTATAAAAATGAGTACTTAAGTACCTAAACGATACTCAATCATATGGAATAAATATTCCATAGTATCAGACTTTCATATCACTGGTTAATGAGATGTTGATTTTGATGGTCATAAAGAGAATGGGGTTTCTACTTCTAGTCATTTGATTACTCTGAGATAAATAACAATTTATTGGAGATCACACAAACAATATGTTACTATTGATTTAATCGCTCAAGATGAATATGTTGTTTCAACTCAAGCTAAGAAATAAATAATTTTCCTTTGGAAAATACTTCAATATTTTCAGGAGAAAAAAATATGTCCACGTTACTTCTTATTGGCAACACTTCTGCAATTCAGTTAGCCAAGATTGCTAGATTCCATGAATGAACCAAGAATATCAATAGAAAGTAACATTTGATTTCACAACATGTAGAGGACCAAACTATTGATCTCACGCATATTCCTACCTCAATACAAATTGTTGACATGTTTTCCGAGGCATTAAGATGTGAAAAAAATGAAAATCTTAGAATTTTACTTGGAATGTCACATGTCCCTTCAGATTAGGGAGGTGGGGGGGGGGGTGTTAATAATACTTTCGGATCCTATGAATTAGTTTCATTAGTCATTAGAGTTAGTTTAGTATCTCTATTATGGGGTAGTTATTGAGACATGACTCTCTGACCCTTATTTTTATGTTCTATAAATTATGTGATTTCATATGAAAAAGCAGTCATGTTATGGAGTTTTGTTCACTGGCATCTACACTTATTAGATTATTTTCTTCAATTTTTAGTTATTTATCTCAAACTTTTTGATAACCTTTACATAATTTTTAGTATGATGTATTTAAAAATTTCTCCCAATTCATAATCTCTATTTCCCTTTTATTTCCTTATTTTTTATGAGGAAAAGAACACTAGCTTTCATTGAAATAATAAAAGTAGTACATTGGCACAATTCCTTGACTTTAAATTAACTTGCATGATACTTTGAAGACCAAAAGGTTGAAGCCCCAAAATATTGTGAGAGGAAAATATAACAAAACAACCTAAAAAATAATCGAATCATGCATCCAAAAAATAAAAAATATTTCTTCATACTTGAGCCTGCAATTTTACTATGGGAACATGCAATAGCTGGAATGGGTATGCAAAAGAAAGAGTCTAACTAGGCCTAAGAAAAGGGCATAAAAAGGATCATCATGGCTTAGGATCCTGCAGAAGAAACATTATCAAGAGAATAAAATATCAAAATATCCAAATCCAATGTTAGATCCAAAAAAACACTAAACTACAAGCAACCTTATCTACGAAATTTTCATAATGAATGACACCAGGCATAGCAGAGCATCCCTTTTTGGAGAGGAGATCTACCACTAATTTGCCTTCTCTATAAATGTGAGAGAAGGTGATGCACTTGAATAATTCTGACAATTAATGAATATGTTGCATTCGGTGTAAGAGGAGGGGTTCCCCAAAAGTGGATTGACTATGTGGCCACTTGATGACGGATTTGGATTCAGCAATGATGTCAATTTCCTCAAGATCCAATGAGGAGGTACACCTTAGAATTCCCCATGTGGACACCATTTATGCTATCTAATTTGTACCCGCACCTCCTTACCTTAAGAAATGATAGGACTGACCTTTCTGTAACAAAATATTGGAACCACATTCACATTCAACTAATAGCAATTCACTGTCAAAAAATGTAACAACCTTGGCAAAAATTGCATGTAATAAAGTTAAAATAATAAACACAATTGATGGGACATGTATTTCAAGCTGAATGGTGGGAAAAAAAAGCTATTGCATGTGTTAACATGGTTTATTATGGCTAAGGCATTAACGAGGTCAAAAGTATTTTTGGCACATTTATTATGAGAATAATGGAAATTAGGAGAAAATGGAGATTAAAGGTCACATGTTGCATGTGAGGAGGAAAATGAAGGAAAATAATGGAAAATGAAGAAAATAAAGTCCTCTTCTATAAAAAAGGCTTATGAGGATCAGCTGGTACCTTTTGTTAGGGAATTTTTGAAGCTCTGTCATTATTCTCTCTCTCTCTCTCTCTCCAAAACTCTTTGATACTGAGAGTTTTCTTAGATCACTCTTGGATAGTGTGGATACCTAGTGATTTGGAGAAAGAAGGAAAATGAATAGGAGGAAATTACAAGTGGACATCAGGATGAGATACTACAATAGTATTCAATGGAAGGTGCCAAGTTTCATGTATGCTTTCCTCACTATTTTTGGCGTCACTACAATGAAAATACCGTCTAGCGAAGGTTATAAAGGAGGTTTTTAGTGTTATAAAATTGGCCAAAATTTTCAAAAAAAAAAATTCTACAACATTCGTTTATGGTTATGGAGTTTTTGGCAGAGCTTTTAACAAAAATTCAACACAACTAAAAAAAATGGGCGACTGGAGGTTACTACCGATGCTTTTTCATCGGTGTGCTACTCTGCCTTTAAGACACCAGTGTGTACATGCCGACACCGCCTCGGGGCTCTGTCTGTCCAACACACTTGGACATTTAGGTGTAAAACCACACCGGGCGTAGTGTTGGTCATACAACGCACGGGGCCATTATAATTGGTCTTGGGATTTTTGCGGTGCCCATATGTTATATCAACGCACCAGTGCGCCGTATCACAAAAAGGCACTAAGAATTATAATTGGTATCTATATTCTTGTGGTGCCCATAGATCGTAAAAATGCACTGGTGCTTATAGATACGTAAATGCCTAGGTGCGCAGTATCACACAAACGCACCGATATTGATAACTCGTATCGGTATTTGTGCGGTGCCAATAGATCGTATAACGGCACCGGTGTGTATAGACACATAAACACACTAGTGTACAGTTACTGACACACACCGGTTTTCATGTTGTATTTTTTAGAAACATTGACTAGTGACAATCTAATTATTGTGATTGTTTTAAATTCATTATTGATCAAAAGTCGACACATGTTATAACAATATTGATGTTAATGAAATTTTTATTAATGCATTTGAATGTGATGTTTGGATTAATTTTTTATATGATATCATAATTATTGTGGCTTTTTAAAATTCATTATTCATCAAAAGTCAACACATATATATCTTATAACAATACTCATATGAATTAAATTTTTATTAGTGCATTTGAGAATGACAATGCAGAACGCAATAGAATAAGTTAAAAAATATTATATATATATATATATAAGAAAATATTTATGATAAAAAATGGGACAGTTATTGGTATCCCTTTGTCTTTCAGTAGGGACACTATGTCTATTACATTAAACAAAATGTCTGATTTCACAAACATATATATTTCAAAAAATAAAATGCCTTGCTTTGATATCCAAAAATAGTGATCATCATTCTTTTCTTGAATTGTTGTCACTGCTAGAGCTACTTCCATGACTTGGGTTATTTTTAGGAATGTTTTGTTCATGGCGTTGATTGTTTTCTTCTTCTTCACCTTCCATCTACAAACATAAAAATAAAATGAAATGAGTGTATATACATTGGTGAGAATAATGAAAATTGTAATATTAAATAATATACATCAATGTAAATCAAAAATAAAAATGACATACCATAGCAAAAGTTGACTCATAAATTATACACATTCTTTCTATTAATTATAGATGGAGCTAAGTAAAACAATATCTATAGATACTTACAAATTCCACAATTAAATTCTGATATGCCAACATATACTCACAACCCATATTTAACCAAATTTCAATCAATTCATCTGATGGTTCTTCTTTGTATGTTAGCACCTGTTTGAAGACATTCAATGATGATTTTTGTAAAACAACTTAAAAAATACAAAAATGAAAAATAGTTAAGTTGTTATAAGGAAGTAACAATTACTCACAAACTTAGAGATCAACCATTTTCTTCCTTGTCGTCCTATTTTATGTGTTGAATGGGTTCCATTTTCTTTTCTTTTTTGCAAGAAAATTCTTGAAAATTAATATTTAATGCTAAATTATTTATTTATTGTACCTAATGATCGAAAATTTCAATGATTACATATTACATTTGAAGCACATTGTTGTTTTTGGAAAGAACGTCTATACATTCATTCCACTAGATCCCTCAAACTTTTGTAAAAGTTTTTCCCCTTTCGTTAAATTCCAGCACCACTCCAGATGAGCTAAGGAGAAATTTATTTTCATTTGCATGTTCTATTTTTTTTCTTTTCTTAGAAAAACATGTTAGAAAATTAAATATTACAGAGCAATGCAACACATAAAATATGTGGAAAATACAAGCACACAAAACACATAAAACTAGAGAGACACAGATATACGTGGTTCACCCAGTTTGGGCTACGTCCACCCCGAAGAACCAGTCCTTCCTTTTTATTATCCAGCAAAAATGAAAAGACAAAACCTACAGCAGATCCACTGTAATATCCTCTGTTCTCTCTCAGATTCTCCCTCTTTGTTTCTCGCTCCGAGAATACACATACAATACACAACCGCAATACAATCTCTCATAAAAGCGAGGGGTTTCCTTCTAGGGAAAAAAACCCTAGTCTAAACATAACTTCTACAGTCAGATCATTTGCCTAATGAGCGGCCCAGATTGACTAGAAATTACTATACTTTTACAATACAAATTTACATCTTTTTTTAGCTTCGGGGGCGCTGCCCCTGAAAACCCCCGCTAGAGGGGGGGGGCTCCGAAAAGCGTTGCCACCCCCCCTGGAGCCCCCATGACAACGATTAATTACGGGCAGTGTTGCCGCCCCTTTTAAGGTACAGGGGTCCAATGTTGTGATACAAAGTAAACAAGATAATTAGGCTCCACACCCAACAAAACATTCCTTTTCTCATTTGTTGGTCCCTGTACAACATTAAATAGATGTGAATTAGTAGACTATTTGACATTGTAACACCCCCAATTTATGTGGTTGAATTTCAAAGCTAGACATTTGAACGTTAATCCTAAGGGGAGTGGACCCCAAAGGATAAGTATTTCGTGAATGTAATTAAATATTTAATTTGAGGAAATGAATAAAATGATTGTGTGCTGATTGACCAAAATGAGATTTGGAGATCACTTGCTAAATCCATGAGGATGGATAAGGCAACAAATTCCCCACAATCTTTTAAAAATCCTTGAAAAGAATTATTTCTAAATTAGATTTTTGAGGAAGAATCTAAATTTCCCCAATGATGAGGAAAGTAGTTGGGAAGAGGTAAAAAGCTGGAAAAGCTGAGGAAAAGCATAAAACAACTTTAAAGAGTCCCAAAAATGGGAAGCCTAGGCAAACAGGAACAAAAGCATCCTGCTATTCTGGACGCAGAATTAGAAACATGCTTTGGGGAACAATAGCTTAAATAAGCTGCTCCTAAACAATTTAGAGGTTGATCTATTCTAGGAGGTGATCTCAGCTCGGGGGTGAGTTCTGGGAGACAGAAGGACTCTAAGGTTGGGAGGTTGGTCAATTGCATGAGTGGTATGTCTCTAAAAGTATTGATGTGTTTACTTCTATGGTATGAATTGACTACATATAAAAGTTGATGGTATATTAGAATTTCAAATGATACATTTAATAGAAGTAATCATGAGGAATTCACCTTCATAATTCTGTTTAGTTGTAGAAAGTAAACCTGTGAAGTAGAATCCAACAGAATCTCTAAACCATTGTTGGTTTAAATATGAGGATACATAGTTCTCCACAGAAAAAAAATATGTTGGGAATTAACTTTAATCTGCTTCTGATAAATGTAAGGTGATTAGTATATACTTACACAAGAGAGAACCATATTAGAAATTTTGTACTGAAATTTAAAATAGTGGTATATGAACTGTCATTTAGACTATGTATCAAAAAGAAAAGAGAAATTTTATAGACTACCTTCCAGGAAACAGTACACTATCTACATAGGAATAGAACCACCGTAGCCAGTTATGTAGGCATGTAAATAAACAATTATACAGCAGACGGAAGTCAAAAATCAAACTGCATGTGACTGTCCATTAATAATAGTTCTCTGAATTACACATCTAGTATGAGTTAATCACGGAATCACCCAAATTTAATCCTATAGTGGTTGGAAATAATACAACCTCTGCAATGAGGCAGAAAACAATAGAAAAATAAACTAGACTGTAACTGTTTCCAATATGGAAATTATGTTAGCGTTAAACTCTACAATTATTTTTTAACCTTGTAAAGTAAAAGAGAAATTTTCTAGTCAGTGACAGTTCACCTCTGGTTTTATTTTAAATTGTTTATGTAGTTCACCAAGTTAAAAGTATGCAGAAACCAATTGCATATAACATAATAATACAACTGGAAGGTATTATGTCTGTATCACAACCTATTGGTACGATAATAGCCATGCCTGTTTAAGAGAACTTAAATAGTAACATCCGCTCATTTTATATTGATAGAGAAAATAAATAAATAAACATTTTTATGTATGTAGGACCTGTCACAGAAAACAAAAGCATATACTGTTAGAGGGCTTTGGTACCATATAGATCATTATTAGAGCTATTTTAATGTTCTTGAAATACCATTCCCCACACAAACCTTAACTTACAGCTACATCCATATGGAGATGAAATCGACCATAGGAAAAACACTATACATGAGGGGCTGACAAATGTGGAGATTAGATAGTATAAACACTCTGAAGGGTATGCATACAAATTATAATCAGCGCAAAAGCATCCCTTCACGTAATGAGGGTGTCCATAATTCCAAGATATCGATTATTAAAAACCTGAAAAAAAAAAAAACAAAACAAAATATAGAGCATAATGTGAAACTGTAGAGTTAGGTTGGGAGGAGAGGTGACGGTATATGCTCCACCTCTGGTTATTAATGTTCCACAAATTGACCACAAATACTAAAATATACACAATCATGATAGTTGATGAGTTCTAATGAGGAAGAACTTGTTAAGGGTGGATTTTTAGATATACTTTTCGCTATACTGCTTAATAGGGAAATAAATTAAGTATAAAGAAGACGGAATCGATTGTGCTCAGTCGCACCATTCCGGAAATAATACAACTGTTTAAAAATGTCCTTATACAAATTAAAGGGCCGTGGCCAACCTGGAGAAAATAAAACTAAATAAAAATTGTGTACAGTTGAGTAGCATGCAAATGGTGTAGAAATCGGAAAACATAGCTAAAAATCCCGAACAAGCGTTTTGAAGATTTCAGAAAACCTGTATAGTAGACGATGGTTAGCCAGTGAGTCGACTAAAGTTCGCTCGATGTGAAGTAAGATAACTGGAATAATTTCGTAGGATCGCGTCAATTATATCTGAAACGAACCTGCACTGCTCAGTAGTAGGAATGTATAAGTACATAAACAAAAGAAAAAAAAAACCAAAAACAAATAGGTCCAGAAGTTTTTATGTAGCAAAACGAAGGCGGGAAATTAGTGGTACCTGCTCGGTTAAAAGTAGAGCGAGACCAATGCCTGAAAAACAAAACAAACTCGTAAGGAACTAACCAAGACGTACATAGATCCAACGATCCTTAGGAATGCCAAAGCCGAGATAGGAAAGACAGAAAAAAACTTCAACGATGAGTATAATACCCATTTCAAATTGAAGGGTTTGACACGCCGTTGCAAAATCCGGTTACATGACCGTGTATTCTAAACGAGTGCTCCATTCCGACAAGATTTCAATTAGCGGATTGATAAGAACTTGGAAACAACGTTCTGGAGGAAACAATATCTCAGATTCCTTCAACCAGGGAAAGAAATTTCACTAATTTAACGCACGAAGACTAGAAAATGGAGGAAGAACGCTTACCATGCTTCTGCCGAGGAGTCATACGCACTGTTGGCAACTTCCTGGACGCAAAAATCTTGAGAGCAAAGTGAAAGGAGAAACAATGAGGAATAACCTAGTAAACTGAAATGTTAGGAGGAAGCCCGGAGTTAATAAGACTATACGAAACCCTAGAAACCGGGATTTGATAGCCGTCCACGTGTAGGTGGGATCAGACGTTTACAGGAGAGCTGTGGAAACTCGGAAACCACATCTCAAGGAGAAAGTACATGAAGATTCCCAAGAGGGATTAGGGTTTCAATTCCAGCCAAGCGTAGTACCAAGTGGGTAACATCAACTCTGAAGAGCCGAATAATTTAATACACCAATAGAGGTCGGCGGCTCTTGGGAAACCGGGAATTCAACTGTTGATGCCACGCACCAGCTGTTCACTGAAGTCATAATGAGTGTTAGTACAAAGAGAGTGCAACGTATATACAAAGCTTCACATCTGGTGTTGGAAAGGACGATGTCCTGAAACAAAAAGTGTAGCATATAATTTCTATTAACGTGTAGATCGGAGATGTTCAGATCATCGAGACAAGTAAAAGATTCATATGAGATTTCATTATTTAATTTAACCAATTACATTACGGAAAATGTGAAACTTGGGTCGCCGAGTTGGAAACTTACTCATGTGTGAGAGCTGTCGTATAGTGGATGAGAACAAAGTTGTAATAAGAGGGGAAATAAGATGGTCTAAAGGCCTGTCATAAATGTTTTGGATTATAAGTATTGGTTTATTATAAGTGATTTTTAATATGTTTATACGTGATTTATTATAAGGTTTGTTAATATTGTTATACGTGGGTTAGTATAAGTATTTATTAATAGTCTTCTATTTTTAAATATAAGTGTTGTTTTATTGTTTTCATGGATACTTTACCTATGAAAGGATATACACATAGGAAAGTTATTAGAATATAAGTTAAAATTCATCATAAGGGAGGCAATGGAAAAAAAAAAAAAAAAATTGGGTCAGAAAGGGAGATGTGACAAATGGTATCAGAGCCCAAGTTATAAAAACTGGGCTGTTGTTATTGTGCTCACTATTGCTGAGTGTTCCTTGTATAAGTGAGTATTATGGAAATTTTTTTTTTAAATCTTATTGATCTGTGTTTGTGTAGTGTACAGTGGTGCTGAAATGGCTGAAGGTGAAGAAATTTATGTGGATCTGCGTGACGAGTATGGTACACCAGATCCCAATGCTCCAGTGATGGCTATGTTGCACAAGTTGCAACGAGAATTGGCTGAATTGAGAAGCCAGAATGACAAGTTGTCATCAGCCAGTAAGGAGCAGGAAAAGCTCATCAGAGAGCTAGCTTCACAGAACAGCCAAGAAGGCGAAGGTTCCAGAAAGAGGAAAACTAATGAGTCTGATGAGGAAGATGCTGTTAGGCATCAAAGTAAACAGAAAAAGGAATTACAGGGGGAATTCCGAAAGATTAAACCTCCCTCCTATGATGGGGAGAAGGAGGAAGATGCAGAAGCTTGGTTGTTGAACATGATTAAATACTTCCAGGTATATGAATATGAAAGCAATCTGAAGGCCAGATTAGCTGTTTACCAACTACAGGGTAAGGCTACCTTGTGGTGGGAGGAGACAAAAATGGTTCACACCATTGATGAAAAGACAGTTACTTGGGAATATTTCCAGGTTAAATTCAAAAACTGCTATCTAAATGAACGTTACTATGATGATAAAGCCAAAGAATTTCATGAACTTAGACTGGGACAACTCACTATTGATGAATTTGTTACTAAATTTACAAACCTGTTGAGATATGTGCCTTACATAAGGGAAGAAAAGGCAAAAGTACAAAGGTTTCTGAACTATTTTCCTACTGTGTATAAAGAGAAAATTGAGTTTGACAACCCAAAAACAATGGACGAAGCTGTTCGAAAAGCTAGATTGTGTTACCAGCAGTTCAAAAGCAAAACTGAACAGGGAAAAATTTGGGGCAATAAGAGAGAATTCAAAGGGAAGAAATAGAAACCAGCCTATTTGAAGAATTTTGGCAGGGACCATCAGCGAAAGAAATTTAATAAACCTCGAGAAATTCAAACTGCTTAGTCGCAGGTGGCTTCAAAACAAATGGAGGGAGATAGTAAGAAAGAGGGCATAGTCAAAATGAAGGAACCTTTGAAATTTTTGGGATGCGGAGAACCCCATCTGTTGAGGGATTGTCCCCACTGAAATATTAATATGATTATGAGAGATCGAGAAGCAACCACAGTAAATGATATAGCACGAAGCATACCCACTATCAGTGCAGCCTTGGAGAACCGACAAGAAGAACATCAAGCTACCATGGTTGAAATGGAAGGTAAGATTTTTGACCAAGCTGTTACAGTTTTGATTGATCCAGGTGCTTCTTTGAGTTACATTAGTCCAAAAATCGTAGAACAATGTAATCTTAAAACTGAAAAATTTCAGCAGTCATGATTGGTATAGCTGGCCACAGGAACTAAGAGAAAGGTAACACATAAATTGCCCAGAAAAACAATCAAATTAAAAGATTTTCAAACAGAAGTAAATCTGAACATACTGCCTTTAGGTTCTTATGACTTGCTGATAGGAATGGACTGGCTGGAAAAGAAGAAATCCCTGATGAACTGCTGGGATAAAACCCTGCATTGTGTGGATGAAGAAGGGAAACCTTTTACTCTCAAAGGAAAACCAAAATCCATTTCTGTAAGACAAATATCAGCACTGCAATTAAAACGCACAGCTAGGAAAGGATATCAAGTTTATGCAGTACATGTGGAGGAAGTAGAATAGAAAACTGGAGAAAATCTACTGGATGAGTTACCAGTGGTAAGAGAATTTAAGGAAGTCTTTCCAGATGAGATTCCTCATCTTCCCCCCAAAAGAGAAATTGACTTTTCAATCGATTTGGTGCCGGGAGCAACACCTGTTTCCCGAGCCCCTTATCGAATGAGTCCCCCTGAACTTATGGAACTGAAAATGCAGTTGCAAGAATTGCTAGATAAAGGTTATATTATACTGAGTGTGTCTCGTTGGGGAGCACCGGTCCTGTTTGTGAAAAAGAAAGATGGAACTTTTAGGATGTGCATTGATTATCGCCAACTGAACAAGTTGACAATTAAGAATAGATACCCTTTAGCTAGAATTGATGATCTTTTTGATCAAGTGAGAGGAGCTTCAGTATTTTCGAAGATTGACTTAAGAACTGGTTATCACCAGCTCAAAATCAAGGAAGAAGACATCAGCAAAACAGCTTTCCGAACCAGGTATGGACACTATGAATTTGTAGTCCTACCTTTTGGGTTGACAAATGCCCCTGCCACATTTATGTGTCTGATGAATAGTGTGTTAAATAAGTACTTGGATAAATTTGTTCTTGTGTTCATAGATGATATTTTAGTCTACTCCAAAAATGCAGAGGAACATAAAGAACATTTGAGGATAGTGTTGCAAACTTTGAAAGAAAACCAGCTATATGCCAAGTTCAGCAAATGTGAATTTTATAAAGATACGATTCAATACTTGGGCCATATTATTTCTGAACAAGGCCTTGCTGTTGACCCTGAAAAGATAAAGGCTATAAAAGAATGGCCTGTACCAACTGATGTTTCAGCAGTGAGATCATTCATGGGGATTGCAGGCTATTATCGCAGATTTGTGGAGAGGTTTTCTACCATAGCCCATCCCATAACATCATTACAAAGGAAGGGTGTCAAATTTGAGTGGACTGAAAAATGCCAAAACAGTTTTGACCAATTAAAACTAAAACTTACTACAGCCCCTATACTGAAGATTGCAGATCCTGATAAAGAATTTGTGGTATGTACGGATGCCTGTAGAGAGGGGTTGGGAGGAGTTCTTTTGCAGGAAAATTCAGTTATTGCATATGAATCTAGGAAACTGAAGATACATGAACAAAACTATAGTGCCTATGATTTGGAGTTAGCTGCTGTTATTCATGCTTTGAAAATGTGGCGACACTATCTCCTTGGAAAGAAATTTACATTGATGACTGATCATATTAGTCTCAAATATTTCTTTTCCCAAACTGATTTGAATGCTAGACAAGCCAGATGGCTGTCTTTTCTAAGTGAATTTGACATGGATATAAAGCATATCATAGGGAAAGAAAATAAAATTGCTGATGATTTAAGTAGAAATGCTTTTCAAATTCTAGTTAGCAGTGGAAGTAGTGCCCAGTTTGATTTAGAAGAGTTAGTGAAACAGGAAGCAAACCAAGATCCAAATTATAAAGTACTACTGGTGAAATTACTGAAGAAGGATAAAACTGATTTCACTCAAAACCAAAAAGGGCTGATCTATTATAAGAATAGATTGTATATTCCCAATGTAGAGTCCTAAAAAAAGGAAATTTTGGATGAATATCATAAACAACCATATGCAGGACATCCAAGATATCAAAAAATGTTAACAGCTTTGAAAAAGAAGTTGTTTTGGCCAGGAATGAAGAGAGATGTAGCAAAATATTTAACTAAATGCATGGAATGTCAACTAGTCAAAGTTGAGCATCAACATCCTGCGAGTCTTTTAAACCCGTTACCGATTGCAGAATGGAAGTGGGACACCGTTTCCATGGATTTCATAATAGGATTACCCAAAACCAAACACCAACATGATTCAGTGATGGTGGTAGTAGACACCTTAACAAAAGCTGCACATTTCATACCAGTGAAATCTACCTTCGGAACAGCTCAAGTAGCGAAGGTGTTCCTGAAGGAGGTAGTAAGACTGCATGGGGTTCCAAAGGTAATTGTTTCTGACCGAGATGCTAAGTTTACAGCAGCCTTTTGGAAAGGGCTGTTTGGAGGGATGGGTACTAAGTTGAATTTTAGTACTGCTTATCACCCTTAGACAGATGGTCAAACAGAGAGAACAAACCAAATTCTGGAGGACATGCTGAGAATGTATGTGATGGATAGGTCATCAAAGTGGGAAGATTATTTGCATTTAGCTGAATTTGCCTATAATAACAGCTACCAATCCTCCATCAAAATGAGTCCGTTTGAAGCACTCTATGGTAGAAAATGTCGTACTCCATTGACCTGGAGTCAACCAGAGGATAAATTGATGTTAGGGCCAGATGCTTTGCAAGAGATGGAAAGAATTGTCAAACAGATACAAAGAAATATCAAGACATCACAAGATCGTCAAAAAAATTATGCTGATAAGAAGAGAGTGCACCGAGAATTTACAGTGGGAGAGCATGTGTACTTACGTATTAAACCCAAAAAGAGCACGCTTTATGCTGGAAGTTGTGCAAAACTATCTCCTAAATACTGTGGTCCTTTTGAAGTATTTGAAAGGGTGGGACCAGTAGCTTACAAACAGGCCTTACCACCCCATGTTAGAGTTCATGATGTGTTTCATGTTTCGTTATTAAAAAAATATGTGCATGATGCTTCTCACATAGTTGATTGGAATGTTGTACAGGTGGAACCAGAAGGGGAGTTTCTGCCAGAACCGCTTCAAATATTGGAGCAGGAAGAAATTGAATTAAGAAACCGAATGGTAGCCAGAGTAAAGGTGCAGTGGAAGCACTTTACTGCTGAAGAAGCTACCTGGGAAAGAGAAGCTGAAATGATGGAAATATATCCATTTTTGCTTGAAAAATGAACTCTAGTAGTTGAATAATAACACCGAGGATGGTGTTTATTTTTAGAGGGGGAATATGTAACACCCCCAATTTATGTGTTTGAATTTCAAAGCTAGACATTTGAACTTTAATCCTAAGGGGAGTGGACCCCAAAGGATAAGTATTTTGTGAATGTAATTAAATATTTAATTTGAGGAAATGAATAAAATGATTGTGTGTTGATTGACCAAAATGAGATTTTGAGATCACTTGCTAAATCCATGAGGATGGATAAGGCAACAAATTCCCCGCAATCTTTCAAAAATCCTTGAAAGGAATTATTTATAAATTAGATTTTTGAGGAAGAATCTAAATTTCCCCAATGATGAGGAAAGTAGTTGGGAAGAGGTAAAAAGCTGGAAAAGCTGAGGAAAAGCATAAAACAGCTTTAAAGAGTCCCTAAAATGGGAAGCATAGGCAAACAGGAAGAAAAACATCCTGTTATTCTGGACGTAGAATTAGAAACATGCTTTGGGGAACAATAGCTTAAATAAGCTGCTCCTAAACAGTTTAGAGGTTGATTTGTTCTAGGAAGTGATCTCAACTCGGGGGTGAGTTCTGGGAGACAGAAGGACTCTAAGGTTGGGAGGTTGGTCAATTGCATGAGTGGTATGTCTCTAAAATTATTGATGTGTTTACTTCTATAGTATGAATTGACTACATATAAAAGTTGATGGTATATTAGAATTTCAAATGCTACATTTAACAGAAGTAATCATGAGGAATTCACCATCATAATTCTGTTTAGTTGTAGAAAGTAAATCTGTGAAGTAGAATCCAAAAGAATCTCTAAACCATTGTTGGTTTAAATCTGAGGATACATAGTTCTCCACAGAAAAAAAATATGTTGGGAATTAACTTTAATCTGCTTCTGATAAATGTAATGTGATTAGTATATAGTTACACAAGAGAGAACCATATTATAAATTATGTACTGAAATTTAAAATAGTGGTATATGAGCTGTCATTTAGACTGTGTATCAAAAAGCAAAGAAAATTTTTACAGACTACCTTCCAGAAAATAGTACACTATCTACGCAGGAATAGAATCACAGTAGCCAGTTATGTAGGCATATAAATAAACAATTATACAGCAGACGGAAGTCAAAAATCAAATTGCATGTGACTCTCCATTAATAATAGTTCTCTGAATTACACTTCTAGTGTGAGTTAATCATGGAATCACCCGAATTTAATCCTATAGTGGTGGGAAATAATACAACCTCTGCAATGAAGCAGCAAACAATAGAAAAATAAACTAGACTGTAACTGTTTCCAATATGGAAATTATATTAGAGTTAAACTCCACAATTATTTTTTAACCTTGTAAAGTAAAAGAGAAATTTGCTAGTCAGTGACAGTTCACCTCTAGTTTTATTTTAAATTGTTTATGTAGTTCACCAAGTTAAAAGTATGCAGAAACCAATTGCATATAACAGAATAATATAACTAGAAGGTATTATGTCTGTATCATAACCTATTGGTACGATAATAGCCATGCCTATTCAAAAGAACCTAAATAGTAACATCTGCTCATTTTATACTGTTAGAGAAAAAAATAAACATTTTTATGTATGTCGGACTAGTCACAGAGAACAAAAGTATATACTGTTAGAGGGCTTTGGTACCATATAGATCATTATTAGAGTTATTTTAATGTTCTGGAAATACCATTCCCCACGCAAACCTTAACTTACAGATACATCCATATAGAGACAAAATCGACCGTAGGAAAAGCATTATACATGAGGGGCTGACATATGTGGAGATTAGATAGTATAAACACTCTGAAGGGTATGAATACAAATTTTAATTGGCGTAAAAGCATCCCTTCACATAATGAGGGTGTCCATAATTCCAAGATATCAATTATTAAAACCTGAAGAAGAAAATATAGAGCATAATGCGAAACTGTAGAGTTAGGTTGGGAGTAGAGGTGACGGTATATGCTCCACCTTTGGTTATTAATGTTACCACAAACTGACCACGAATTTTGAAATATACAAAATCATGATAGTGGATGAGTTCTAACGAGGAAGAACTTGTTAAGGGTGGATTTTTAGATATACTTTTTGCTATACTGCTTAATAGGGAAATAAATTAAGTATAAAGAAGACGGAACCGATTGTGCTCAGTCACACCATTCCGGAAATAATACAACTATTTAAAAATGTCCTTATACAAATTAAAGGGCCGTGGCCAACCTGGAGAAAAGAAAAATAAATAAAAATTTTCTACAGCTGAGTAGCATGGAAATGGTGTAGAAATCGGCAAACATAGCTAAAAATCCTGAACAAGTGCTTTGAAGATTTCAGAAAACCTGTATAGTAGACGATGGATAGCCAGTGAGTCGACTGAAGTTCGCTCGATGTGAAGTAAGATAACTGGAATAATTTCGTAGGATTGCGTCAATTTTATCTGAAATGAACCTGCACTGCTCAGTAGTAGGAATGTATGAGTACATAAACAAAAGAAAAAAAACCAAAAAAAAATAGGTCCATAAGTTTTTATGTAGCAAAATGAAGGCGAGAAATTAGTGGTACCTGCTCGGTTAAAAGTAGAGCGAGACCAATGCCTGAAAAACAAAACAAACTCGTAAGGAACTAACCAAGACGTACATAGATCCAGCGATCCTTAGGAATGCCAAAGCCGAGATAGGAAAGACAGAAAAAAATTTTGACGATGAATATCATACCCATTTCAAATTGAAGGGTTTGACACGCCATTGCAAAATCCGAGTTAAGTGACCGTGTATTCTAAACGAGCGCTCCATTCCGACAAGATTTCAGTCAACGGATTGATAAGAACTCGGAAATATCATTATGGAGGAAAAAATATCTCAGATTCTCTCAACCAGGGAAATACATTTCACGAATTAACGCACGAAGACCAGAAAATGGAGGGAGATCGCTTACCATGCTTCTGGCGAGGAGTCATACGCACTGTTGGCAACTTCTTGGATGCAAAAATCTTGAGAGCAAAGCGAAAGGAGAAACAATGAGGAATAACCTGGTAAACTGAAATGTTAGGAGGAATACCGGATTTAATAAGACTATATGAAACCCTAGAAACCAGGATTTGATAGCCGTCCACGTGTAGGTGGGATCAGACGTTTACAGGCGAGTTGTGGAAACTCGGAAACCACATCTCAAGGAGAAAGTACGTGAAAAATCCCGAGAGGGATTAGGGTTTCAATTCCAGCCGAGCGTAGTACCAAGTGGGTAACATCAACTCTGAAGACCCGAATAATTTAATACACCAATAGAGGTCGGCGACCCTTGGGAAACTGGGAATTCAGCTGTTGATGCCACGCACCAGCTGTTCACCAAATTCATAATGAGTGTTAGTACAAAGAGAGTGCAACATATATACAAAGTTTCACATCTGGAGTAGGAAAGGACGATGTCCTGAAACAAAAAAAGTAGCATATATTTTGTATTAACGTGTAGATCGGAGATGTTCAGATCATCGAAACAAGTAAAAGATTCATATGAGATTTCATTATTTAATTTAACCAATTACATTACGGCGAATGTTAAACTTGGGTCGCCGAGTTGGAAACTTACTCATGTGTGAGAGCTGTCGTATAGTGGATGAGAATAAAGTTGTAATAAGATGGGAAATAAAATGGTCTAAAGGCCTGCCGTAAATGTTTTGGATTATAAGTATTGGTTTATTATAAGTGGTTGTTAATATTTTTATACGTGATTTATTATAAGGGTTGTTAATATTGTTATACGTGGGTTAGTATAAGTATTTATTAATAGTCTTCTATTTTTAAATATAAGGGTTGTGTTATTATTGTCATGGATACTCTATCTATGAAAGGATATGCACATAGAGAAGTTAATGGAATATAAGTAAGTTTTACAATAAGAGAGGCAATGGAAAAGGAAAAAAAATAAAATAGAAGGAAAAAAAATTTTGGTCAGAAAGGGAGATGTGACATTCCAAGTCACAAAGTTAATGGGGTCGATTCCACCACGCAGTAAGCCAAGATTAAGGCTGAAATTCATCATATAAGAGAATGAGGTACCTATTGGTGTAGCTATCCATCAGTAGAATGAAAATAAAATAAAACACAACTGGGGAAGTTCATTGAAATGGATTCTGATAAAGAGTTTGGTACCTGCGAAGTCAACGACCAAAGGATTAGAACCGGGGAAATCCATGAATAATTGTAGAAAAATAACTCAAATGAAACGGAAATATCATCGTAAGGTTAATGATTACCCACCTTCTTTAATAACGGAGGCAGAGTCTCCAAGCATCGTCGTGAGAGAAACATAGATGGACAAACTAAAGATAATTCTATGAAATTAGAGTAAGACTGATCTTAAAAGAATATGTATATTAAAACCAGTCGAGGCAAAGACTGCAACAAATAAGATTACAAAGGAAGGGAAATAACTACACTGTCGAACTAATTGCCAATGAGCGTCTAAGGAGAAGCGCCATGCGAAAGCTGAATAGACTTCCTGTTTCGGAATGAGAATATCTCCGAGCTTCATGCAGAAATTATACACAAAATTAAAAATACAGCAGAATGAAGTCGAGACCGAAGAAAATAGCTTAACACCGAATGCTATAGAAATGAGTGCAGGTGTATGGGAACCAAGGTTTCTCACCTAGAGATGCATCTGCTGAAATGATTAAGATCTTCTCACGGAGTAAAACCCTCCCCCACAGCTGCAAAGAAATCTTGTGGTGTTCAAAATTGGAGACAAAGAAAAAGGGCCAAGACCATAAGGTTTCCTTAGGTTTTCCGTAGAGATACCAAGTATTTTCCCGCTGGGTGAAGTTGGCAGATCACCAAAAAGATGGATGAAGGAGATTAGGACAAGTGGCCTTGAAACTTGGGAAAATAATACGGATGATCACCCATCTGTACTCGTATATCCTGATAGAGTAAAGTGTCATAAATTTTGCAGTATGTGATAGCCAAAGCCCTTGAACCCATAAATACATCGGTTTCGTAATATAGATATAAAGTTTAGTTAAAAGAAATATGAAAGTTATAAGTCCATGAGTTCGAAAATAAATATATGTATATCACATGTTTATGCAATAATAATCCATTACTAAGGGTATGTCTACAACCTAGAATTTTTAAAGGTGCATGCTATCGAGGTAAAGTTAGATTTAGAATTTAACTTTCCAATTTCACTGTTAAAGCTATAATACTTATGGTAAGAACCTTGTAGAAAAAATCATTACTGATTGTTGAATTTATATGAATATTCTTTTTGAATGATCAATGTGAATAAGGATGGAGTAAAAGTAATTTTTTTTTTATATGAGTGTTACAAGTGGTATCAGAGCAACGTTTTTATGCTGGGACCCTAAGGGTCAACTAACGATAAATTTGTGTGTACACTTATGCAGATATTTCAGAACCATAGAAGGAACAAAATGAGAAGGGGAACAATGCAACAACCACCCTGGGACACCAGGGAACCCTAGGCTCAACCAGTTGTGATCCCTGAGATGTGGGTTTAGCTGAGTGTCGATCAAAAATAGCAAACAAGTAGACTGTTGGAGGAACAATAGCATCAAACCAGATTACTCTTGAATATAGTACAACAATTACAGGAAGAGATGGTGAGAGTTCGAAGCGATAACGAACGATTAATGCAAGAGTAGTAACAGATATTAAAGACCCTGTATGACAAGAAAAACCAAGAAATGGAACACCCTAGTACTGATAGAGGCAAGCAAGAAGGTGATGAACAACAAAAAAGAGACAATATCACTAACGGAGTGGAAATAAGCCCATCCCAACGAAGTAACAAGAAGAATAATTAGAATGAAGCAGAATCTAGCAATTTGTCAGATCAACAAGAGGCTAAGAAGTAGAAAGTAGAACTTCATGGGGAGTTTCGAAAAATAAAACCACCAACATTTGATGGTGAAGATGAGGAGGTAGCAGAGGCATGGTAAATAAACATGAATAAATATTTTCAGGTGTATGAGTATAGTAGCAACCTGAAGGCCAGATTGGCCATATACTAGTTAAGGGAGAAATCCACTCTGTGGTTGGAAGAAGTGAAGAATGTTTGCAATATTTAGTAACAAGATGTCACTTGGGAATCGTTCCAATAATACTTTAAAGACAAGTATTTTACATAATGGTTTTATGATGAAAAAGCTAAATAATTTCATGACTTGAGGCTGGGACATATGACTATGGATGAATATATCACCAAGTTCATCTCCCTGTTACGATATATTCCATACCTTCGAGAGGAAAAAGCTAAGGTGAAGAGATTTTTGAGGAGCCTGCCAACACATGAAAGAGCGAATTAAATTTGTAAATCCTAGAACCATGGATGAAGCCATTCGTAAGGCACAAATGTGCTATGAATAGTCCAAGACCAAAGGGGAGGTTGGAAAAGGTTGGCAGCCGAGGAAAGGACAGAAAAGTAACTCAAATTTCAAAGGTGCCGAAAATAGTAACTTTGATTCTGCACGTAGTTCTGTCAGCAAACAGTTTGGCAGAAATCATCAAAGGATCTGTTGGACAGCAGAAGAGAAGACTATAGAGGCATCTTGCAAACCTGAGCAGGGTCAGGTGACCAAGCCACCTCTACAGTGTTGGGTTTGTGGTGAGGCACACTATTATAAAAACTACCCACATTGAGCAAGAAATGATACAGTTGCAAACTTGCAGGAGGCTTCCAAAGTTGGCGATGTGGCACGAAACATTCCTCGTATCAACGCGGCATTGGATGATCGACAGGAATATTATCAACCAATAATGATTGAGCTAGAAGGTAAATTATTGTCTCAGTCTGTTTCTATTTTTGTAGACCCAGGTGCAAGTCTAAGTTATGTTAGTCCCAAAATAGTGGAATTGTGTAAATTAAAAGAACAGAAATTCAAAAACTCATGGCTGGTATAGCTAGCCATAGGAGAAAAAAAGAAAATTGATTGCTAAGATTCAAAGTTGTATATTAGAAATTGCAAAACAGCAGTTGAATGTGGACTTGAACATACTTCCATTAGGGTCCTATGATGTTTTGTTGGGCATGGATTGGCTAGAAAAACATTGGACCTTAATGGAATACAAGGAAAATATTATCTATTACAGAATGCAAGATGGAACACGTAAGGAGATTCAGGGAGTCAAGAAGCCATTACAGCTATGTCCAATCACAGCATCCCAAATGAGTAAATGCATGAGGAAGGGGTGCCAAATATATCCTGTTCAAGTTCGATATGCTAACTCCAAGGAACAATCACCTCTAATGGAAAGTATACCAGTAGTACAAGATTTCATGGATGTTGTTCCAGAAATTATTCCTGGATTACCAACAAGGTGAGATATTGATTTTAATATAGAGATGATGGTAGGAGCATCACCTCTGTCAAGGGCTCCTTATAGAATGAGCATTCCAAAATTAACTAAATTGAAAATGCAGTTACAGGAATTGCTGGACAAAGGTTACATTCATCCAAGTGTGGCCCCTTGGGCAGCACCAATGCTATTCATCAAGAAAAAGGATGGAACCATGCAAATGTGCATCGATTATAGACATCTTAAAAAATTAATAGTTAACAATAAGTATCCCTTACCAAGAATTGACGATCTGTTTGATTAGGTGAAGGGGGCCACAATGTTTTTAAAGATAGACTTAAGATCTGGATATCAGTAGATTCAAATCAAGGATGAGGACATTTACAAGGCAACATTTCGTACTAGATACGGGCATTATGAATTTGTGGTGTTACCCTTCAGGTTAAAAAATGCACCAGCAACCTTTATGAGGTTAATGCATGGAATATTCCACCCTTTCCTGGATAATTTTGTACTCATATATATATATGAAATTTTAATCTACTCTAAAAACCAGGAAGAACATAAAGAGGATTTGAGGATTGTGCTAGAAATGGTAAGAAAATACTAGTTGTACGCTAAATTCAGCAAATGTGATTTCTTTAAAATAGAAATCCAATACCTGGGCCATGTCATGTCAGCCTAAGAGATTGTTGTTGACCCATAAAAGATTAAGAAAATTATGAAATGGTGAGTACCCCATAATGTGGCAGATATTTGATCTTTTATGGGGTTAGTTGGGTACTATTGGAGATTTATTGAGGGATTTTCCAGAATCGCTTTTCCCATTACCTCATTGTAGAGGAAAGGAAAAGTCTTTAAGTGGACTGCTGAATGTCAGAATAGTTTTGAAAAGCTAAAACATCTTTTGACCACTACACCTATGTTGATGGTAGATGACCCCAACAAAGAATTTGAAGTTTCTACAATGCCAGCAAAGAGGGTGTTGGGGCACTTCTATCTCAGGAAGGCAAAGTGGTGGCATATGATTCAAGAAAGTTGAAGGATCATGAAAAAGGGTATTCAACATATGATCTGGAATTAACGGCAGTACTACATGCACTCCAGCTATGGAGACACTACTTACTAGGTAAAACGTTCATGTTAAAGACAGATCATAGCAGCTTGAATAGTTACTTCAAGAAAGATGATTTAAACTCCATGCAAGCAAGATGGAATGCATATCTAAGTGATTTTGATATGGACATCTAGTACGTGAAAGGTAAGGAGAACCGGGTGGCTGATGCTTTAAGTATAAAGATGCATTTTCTCTATGAGCTTTACTACAATCAGCTTGACAATAAATTCTTAAATTAAGTAAAATAGGAAGCCCAGAAAGATCCGGAATATCAATTTCTATGGCATCAAATAGAAGAAACCAAAAATAAAGGAGGTACTTCTGAATATGGAGTAAATGATGATCAGATGTTAACCTTTAGACGAAATTTGTATGTACCAAACTGTGTGGACCTAAAAGAGTTGATCATTGATGAATACCATAGAAGTAATTATTTTTGTCACCCAGGATACCAGAAAATGTTAACATCCATCAGGAAAGTGTATTTTTGGCCTAGTATGCGCAAAAATATCATTGGATATTTATCAGAAATGTTTGGAGTGTCAACAGGTTAAGGTAGAGCATCGACATCTCGTGGGATTGCTGCAACCCATACCAGTACCTAAATGGAAGTGGGAAGTTATAACCCTGAACTTCATTACAGGTTTATTGCAAACAAAAAGGAAAAATGACTCCATCATGGTAGTAGTGGAAAAATTGAGTAAATTTGCACATTTTATACATGTGCAGTCTTCCTACAAGACTGTACAGATAGCAGATATATTCGTGAAGGAAATTTTTAGACTGCATGGTATTTCGAAGACGGTTATCACAGACATGGATGGTAATTTTACCTCAGCGTTTTGGAAGACTCCATTTACATATCTCGGGACCCAAATAAAATTTAGTACAACTTATCAACCCCAGACCAATGGTCAAACAGAGCGGGTAAACCAAGTGTTGGAAGATATGTTGTGCATGTATGTGATGCAGCAACCAACCAAATGGGAGGACTATTTGCATCTTGTCAAATTTTCTTACAACAACGGTTATCAGGAGTCTCTGAAAATGAGCCCTGTTGAGGCCTTATATGGGAGGCAGTGTTGCACATCCATAAATTAGAACAGTCCCGAAACAAAATTAAAGTTGGGACCCAAGATGCTTGCTGAAATGGAATTAGAAGTAAAGAAGATAAGACAAAATTGGAAGTCTTCACAATATCGGCAAAAGATCTATGTAGATAAATAGAGGTCTTATCGGGAATTCGAAATAGGAGACCATGTGTATGTGAGGATTAAACCCAAGAGGAGTACCTTGCGGTGGACCTCTTGCGCGAAGTTGGCTCCCAGGTTTTGTGGACCCTTCCAAATTCTGGAAAGGGTAGGACATGTGGCCTATCAGCTGGTTTTGCCTAGTCACATATGATTACACAATGTGTTCCATGTGTCCTTGTTGAAGCATTATGTGCATGATTCGAAGCACGTAATTCATTGGAAAAATATAGAGGTAGGATTGAATTAAAAATATCCTAACTTGAAATATGATTTCATTATGAGAAGTTGATATGGAACTTTTTTGTTTGCAGGTAGAGCCAGATGGTGAGTTTCTGGTCGAGCCGCAACACATACTTGACTAAAGGGAAATTATGCTCCGGAAGTGAGTCACTACCCAGGTTAAAGTGCAGTGGAAGCACTTCAGCCTAGATGAGGCTACTTGGGAGGATGAAAAATTTGTGTGTGAGGCTTACCCAGAGCTCTTCTCAGACCTAGACTGAAACACCAAGGACGATGTTACTTCCAGGGCGGGAAGTTTTGATAGCTGCATTAATGTTAACTGGTTGATTAACTAGTTAAAAGATATATTTTTTTAATTATTGTTTTAAGTAAATACTGGAATTATTAATGTTTTGCTGGAAGGTTATTAAT
This sequence comes from Pinus albicaulis, assembly GCA_034641835.2. Classification (NCBI taxonomy): domain Eukaryota; kingdom Viridiplantae; phylum Streptophyta; class Pinopsida; order Pinales; family Pinaceae; genus Pinus; species Pinus albicaulis. The sequence continues at coordinate 31,523,489 of CM076580.1, forward strand.
TATAAAATAATAAAATCAGTTATGGAAAATAACTCGATAAAAAGGTAAAAGTTGATGGTAAATGTTTTCCAAGAACTGGAAGATGGTTGGGGACAGTTGGAAACAGTTAGTTGCTCCTCTAGGGATAAGATACTGATCCCAGTGAGGAGTATGGGTTTTTTTCATGGAGAAAGGGACAGTGACAATTTTCCAGTGCTGGTAATTACCACTGGAAACACTCAGAAATATCTTGAATTATTTATGGTACTGACTGAAGTAGGTGTCCTGAGGTCAGAGAAGAAATATCCACTATTGACCTGTACCATTCAAGATTGGAGCACTGGGGCAAGAGTAGGACATAATTTCCTCTCTTGATGGTTGGGAGGACCACACCTGGAAACTATATAAATAAGATACGTATACAATTCTATCTCTGTGATTAAATTTTGTTTATTACTTTCTAAGAATGCACATGTATTATTTACTATTGTTTAGAACAGTAAAAACATTCTAGAGATAGGTCCTGGAAAAGCATGTGGTGAACTATATTTCTTTATTTAAAAAAAGAAGAAAACATGTTATGATTTTTATTAAAAATATGTGTGAATACTCTAAAAATAGAGGCATGTTGTAAATAAAATAGAACAATACTTGAAGTATGGTTCAAGACTCTCTAAATTTTATCAAGAAAGATTTATATAATTAGAATGATTCTTGTAGACAGTATATAGCTAAATTTATGGTCTGGAATTCTGTATAAAAGAATTAAGAAATGCCTACTATATAAAGAATAGTAAATGCAAATTTATCGAAAGAAAGTCTTCCAAAAAGGAAAGGTATCTTAGAGGAGACTGTTGGCTGAGGGTATAGGTGAAAACCTTAACCCACAATGCATCGTCCCTCATTATAAGCATGGATAGTAAACCTAGTGGTCTGGTCCCCTGAATCAAACTACGTATGTATTGTATAACTAGTAAACATGGAATTAGAGTTCCAGGAAAGAGTAGAAAATGGTATGTAGACCTCACTATGAAAATACCATTAATTTCTACTTATGCATGACTATTATTCTTACATTAAAAGATATATATAAAAAACTCACATGCAGTACAACCGATATTATATTCAAAACTAAGGATACCCCGAGAGTTCTGGTTCTAACCAAGATAGATTCATCATTTATAAAACAAACAAGAAACCGATAAGTTGTTAAATGTAGATAAATAATTGTCTAAAATTGTAAAAAGGAGAATGTTCTGCTACTATGAAGAGGTGTATGATGAGAGAACATAATTCCTAGTTAAGAGACCATTTAGTCTTCATTTTATAGTATTCCTTATAGAAAAGATTTAAGGACTACATAGAAAAGCGAAGTCTCAACAGTAAAGCACCGACTGAGAAGGAATTTTGTACAAAATAAAACCATCAAAATTTGTTCTTTACAAATCTATGAGAAAAGAGAAGATTTATGAAGCATGTAATCGAATAGAAAAATTATTTCCAAGTCACAAAGTTAATCGGGTTGATTCCAACCGTGCAACAGGCCGATATTAAGGCCGAAATTCATCATATAAGAGAACGAGATACCTGTTGGTGCGGCTATCCATCAGTAGAAGGAAAAAAAAGAAAACAAAATTGGGGAAGTTCTTTGAAATGGATTCGGATAAAGAGCTCGGTACCTGTGAAGTCAACGACCAAAGGATTAGAACCTAGGAAATCCATGAATAACTGTAGAAAAAGAACTCAAATGAAACGGAAATATCACCGTAAGGTTAATAATTACCCACATTCTTGAATAACAAAGGCGGAGTCTCCAAGCATCATACTGAGAGAGACATAGATGGACAAACTGAAGATAAGTCTATGAAATTAGAGTAAGACTGGTCTTAAAAGAATATGTATATTAAAACTAGTCGAGGCAAAGACTGCAGCAAACAAGATTACAAAGAAAAGGAAAATAATTACCCTATCAAACTAATTGACAATGAGCGTCTGAGGAGAAGCACCATGCAAAATCTGAATAGACTTCCTTTTTCAGAAGGAGGATATCTCCAAGCTTCATGCAGAAATTATACACCGAATTAAAAATACAACCAAATGAAGTCGAGAACGGAGAAAATAGCTTAACACTGAATGCTATAGAAACGAGTGTAGGTGTATGGGAACCAGGGTTTCTCTCCTGGAGATGCATCTGCTAAAATGATTAAGATTTGCTCGCAGAGTGAACCCTCCCCCACAGCTCCAAAGAACTCCTGTGGTGTTCGAAATTGCAGACAAAGACAAAGGGCCAAGACCATAAGATTTCCTTAGGTTTTCCGCAGAGATACCAAAGAGTTTCCCGCCGAGTGAAGTCGGGAGATCCCCAAAAATATGGACGAAGGGGATCAGGCCAAGTGGCCTTGAAACTTGGGAAAATAATACGGATGATCACCTAGTTGTACCCGTATATCCTGACAGAGTAAAGTGTAATAAAGTTTCCAGTACATGACTGCTAAGGCCCTTGAACCCATAAATCCATCCGTTTCGTAATATAGATATAAATTTTAGTTAAAAGAAATATAAAAGTTATAAGTCCATGAATTCGAAAAGAAATATATGTATATCACATGTTTACACAATAATAAATCCAATACTAAGGGTATGTATACAACCTATAATTTTTAAAAGTGCATGTTATCGAGGTAAAGTTAGATTTAGAATTTAACTTTCCAATCTCACGATTAAAGCTGTAATACTTATAGTAAGAACCTTGTAGAAAAAATAATTACTGATTGTTGAATTTATATGAATATTCTTTTTGAATAATCGATGTGAATAAAGATGGAATAAAAGTACCCTTTTTTTAAATGAGTGTTACAATTATACATTTAATCATTACATTAAATTAAATTAAATTAAATTATATATATATATGGAAATAACATGCTAGGTAATAATACTGGTATCCCAGTATTAATATTATTTAACCTTTAATAACATGGTCATCGAGATGTTAAATAATCCATGCTACTTAGGGCAGTACCAATAAATTTAAGGTGTAATTGAAATAATACCGCATGGTGATTTGAATCCCAGATTCATTCTTATCACATGTTTATTTAGCTATTGTAAAGGCAACACACCATATAACGGATTTTAGGGTGGGTTTTCTATTTGTAGTCTCCTCAGCGCTATATTTTAAATCCCAAAATAGGGTAGGGTTTTCAAGTTTGTACCGGCAGACATTCCTTTTTGAGAGAATTCCTTGTTCCAGAAGCCAAGAATTAGAGAAACTAGAAAGCATAAATTTATCCAAGTGGAAGTAACTAAACATATCCTAAATTTTTACAAGGTCAACATAATAGCTTCCACCATACATAGCTTCAGTTGTTTTTTTTTGCAGACCTACCCTGCAGCAAACCACATAATTTTACATGCTCACTACCTGTTCTGGAAGGAAATTTCAACAGTCGTTGTTGTCATCATATTGTTGAGTCAAAACGGTATTGTGGAAGTTGTTTTTTTTTTATCACGGAAAATTCTATGGCGTGATCATAGTAGGAACATACGTTTTCATGTTGGGTTGTTTGGTTGTTTTAAGGTTGAATAAAAAAGCAAAAAAATGTTCATTACTAAAGATAAATAAAAATTCAATTCTGAGGAACAAAGTGATATAAAAAGTGATATAAAAATTTTCTGAGACTCGAAAATAATACTTAGTAATTTCATAATGATATGAAAAGTCTTCTCTATATACATTATATAAAATATTTTTATTTCATAATAATAATAATAATACCAAAGATTTAATATACAAATTATTTCACATAACCAAAACCCTCGATTTCTGTCGCGTTAGTCACTTGGTAATGTTTGAGACATAATTAAATTTTCGAGCTTTGGAAAGGGTCACATTATTGAGTTTTCTTTTGACTTTTCATAAATCTTTCATCTAAGCAATGGTTGATAAATCGAACTTTTGGACCTCAAACCGTTGCATAATGGCCAAATGCAGGGAAATCATAAAGCCTGCACCTCCTCCCCATTCTTCGTGGATTGGCTGAAAGTTGACCCATAATTTCTTGAAACAGAACTGTTGCAGGTGGTTTTCAAACTCCCACTTTGTATTCTACGAAGTATTAAATTTCAGATAATTTCTGAAGATCCCCAGGTTAAATTTCACAAAATTTATGTGTATCTCTGATTAAAAATAATAGAAATATTATGGCGGGAAAAAATTCTACCGTTTTAATATCTAATTTATATTTCCCAACGTTTAAAAAAATTGTTAAAAATGTTCTTGTTAGAAATTTTAAAAGACAAGAAGGAAAAAAATACTTTTCCTTCAACACACAGTTGCGGAAATTACTTTAACCAAGACAAAACATTTACTAAAGTTTACACAGAGTTGCAGAATTCACTTAATCCATACCATATAGTTGCGAAAATCAAATCATATGAATCATCTTTTCAATACAGAGTGGTGGAGATTAAATTCGCACCTATAGAGAGGAGCTAATATATCAAATAGTTTTACTCACGGTGAAACAGAGTAAAACAGAGTGTTCAGTAAAACACATACATGAAACGTCTAGAACTATATCGCAACTAATAAAAATTTATATTAAAACTTCAACACATGAAATACATTAACATATGGAGGTTGTGGTTCCTTCACAAGTAAAACAAGACTTCTTACTTGGATTTACATTCAGCAGGGTTGCGGAAAAACATACACTAAAAACTAATTAGCTCCACGATTTTCTCCACTTTTCCTTCCAGACTTACATCCGCCACATTACACAACACTTTTGACTCTTGCTCTCTCTAAATTACATGTAAAATTTAAACAACATATATATCTAAGACATTTAATTCGTGGCAGACACAATTTAATACATAGTATGGGCGGACATCATTTTCTGAACATTACATGTAAAATCTAAACAACATATATATCTAAGACATTTAATTCGTGGCAGACACAATTTAATACATAGTATGGGCGGACATCATTTTCCGAATATTACAGAACTTGTGTGAACTAAACAAGCCTTGTGGATTAAATATTTGCCTATGCACATTTAATAACCATGTATTAAATTCTTATTTGACTTTGATTATTTAACTTTGTTGTGGAATGGGTAATTGTCCTTTTCTTAGAACTTGTCCTTCTTTGCACACGCAATCCGCAATCTGCAAAACACTAACTAACATATGGCTACTGCTAGTTCAATTAACACGGTGGTTGAGATTAATTTCCGACACTCCCCCTTAATCACAGCTACCGCCATTGACCATTCCCAGAAAATTTCTAAGATAAACAAAATTTTCTCGTTCTAATGTCTTTGTGAAGATGCTTGCATATTTTTCCTCTGACCTGCAATGCTGCAACACAATTTCACCATTGTTAACTAATTCTCTTATGAAATGATATTTGGCATCAATATGCTTTTTCCTTTTGTGAAAGATTCTTTGATAGTGCAATTGTTGAATTGTTATCACATAAAATAGTGGTTTCTCCATCTTGTTCATGACATAAATCCCACAACATCCTTCTCATCCAAACTACTTGACACGATGTTGCTATTGTGGCAACATACTCGGCTTCTACTGGTGAAAATGATACTATCGGCTGCTCCTTGGAAGCCCATGAAATGGCTCCTAAATCCATATGAAAAACATATCCTGACGTGCTTTTTCTATCATCAACACTTCCTGCCCAATCATTGTCATTGTAACCAATCAGCCTAAAATCATCATTTGCGGAGTACAAAACAACATACTCCTTTATCCCATTGACATAATTTAAAAAAAAATTCGCTGCTTGCCAATGTGTCTCTATGGGTGTCTCCATGAACCTCGACACCAAACTCACTACATATAGTATATCAGGCCTAGTTGTGGTCAAATACATTAGGCTTCCCACCATCCTCTTGTATAATGTTAGATTGACATTGCTTCTGCAATCTTGCTTGCTCAACTTCAACCCCATGACGATTGGAGTTGATGATGACTTGTTGTTCTGCATATTAAACCTCTCCAAAAATTTTGCTACATACTTTGCTTGAGAAATAAAAATCCCATTTTCATTTTTCTTTACTTCTATGCCCAAAAAATATCTTAACAACCCCAAGTCAGTCATTTCAAACTCACTTTTCATGACTCCTTTGAAATTAGCGATGAGAAAATCATCACTGCCTGTAAAAATCAAATCATCTACATACAAATTGACAATAATAATCTTACCGTCACTTTGTTTGATGTAGAGAGTAGGTTCACCATCACATTTTTCAAACCCAATGTCCATCAAGTAATCATATATCCTGTTGTACCATACACGCAGTGTTTTCTTTACCCCATAAAGAGCTTTTTGCAACCTACACACCTTGTGTTCTTGTCCTTCTATTTCATATCCAAGAGGTTGCGCAACATACACTTCCTCTTTCAGCACTCCATTTAAGAACGTTGACTTTATGTCCATCTGATAGAATTTCCATTTTTTTTGCACTACAATTGACAACATTGTACACACTGCCTCCATCCTCGCAACTGGCGCAAATTTTCCACATAGTCTCTTCCATGTTGCTGCTTATAACCTTTGACAGCGAGCCTTGCTTTATGCCTTTCAGTCTTGCCTTTAGCATTGCTTTTGGTCTTATAGACCCACTTCACTCCAATGAATTCTTTACCTTGTGGAAGGTCCACTAACTCCCATGTGTCATTCTTTTCTATTTCTTCTATCTCTTCATTCATTTCCGCAACCCATTTCTCTTCCTTGACTCCATCTTCAAAATGGATTGGGTCATCTACATGAAAAAATAATGAAAATAATGAATTTAGACCAATGCTTCTATTAGCTTCATGTTGTTGATACATTTCACCTATATTTCTGAATTTTGGTCTTGTTGGTGTGCTTGAAGTTCCACTTGAACTAGAGGGAGTTTTGATCCATGTGGTGTGCTTGGAGAAGCACTTCCTTAATTTTTCAAGTTTGTCTTGTTTCCAGCTTGTGGTGTGCTCTACTGTGCTTGTGAAGGTGGAGGATGAACCACCATGAAGAAATTATTTGCTGTTGTGCATTCCTCTTTCTCTTTGTGAGACACACATGTCTTCACATTCACTGTTTTCTCTAAGCTTCCATCCCAACATTCTTCTTAAATGAACTCCACATCTCTGTTGATTATAAATTTCTTGGTGGATGGATTATGGAGTTTACATTCCTTGGACTCATCACTGTATCCAACAAAGATACAGTTTTCCCCCTTGCTGTCCAAATTCTTCCTTAGTTGATCTGGGACATGTGCATAAGCCACACATCCAAATAATTTAATGTGAGTGAAAAATTGATTTGATCCACTCCATGATTCTTCTGGAACTCTATTCATAACAGCTTTGGTTGGGTATCTATTCAAAATATACGCTGCACAATTTACAACTTCAACCCAATAATGATTTGGAAAATGTTTTGCCTTCAACATACTTCTAACCATGTCCATGATGGTCCTATTCTTCCTTTCTACAACACCATTTTTCTATGGTTTGTAGCTTGTGGTAAACTTGTGTATGCCATTCTCCCTACAGAAACGTAGGAAATTTTTGGAGATATATTCTCCACCTCTGTTAGTTCTCAGCACTTTGATGTAGTGCCCACTCTGTTTCTCAACAAGAGCTTTGAAGTGGTAGAACTGTTCAAAAACTTCACTCTTCTGTTTCAGAAAATACACCCATGTCTTTCTGGTGTAATCATCTATGAATGTCAAAACATAATGGCTGCCAGCTAAATATGGCGTTTGCATTGGTCCACACAAATCTGAGTGAACAATATCTAAGGGTGCCTTTTCCCTTATAATATTCCCTGCTGGGAATGCTTCTCTGTGTTGTTTGCCCAAGATGCATCCTTCACATAGGTTGTCCATTTTTTTTATGAGTGGTAATCCCTTTACCATGCCTTCTCTATGCAAGAGGTGCAAACCTCCAAAATTGAGATGTCCAAATCTCAAATGCCATAACCAATTTTTGTCTTTCACTTATTCTTGAAAGACCTCTTGTGTGACTGTTGCTACGACACCTCCTTCCTTCAAGTCTATTTTGAGTTTGAGAGGAAACATCCTATTCTTTGTCATGTCCACTTCTGTAATGACCCTTTTACTTGGAGTTATGTCCATGAAAGTACACACATCATTCCTAAAAAACACATTGTATCCCTTATTCACGAGTTGTCCAATGCTTAGAAGGTTACATTTCAAGCCAGGTACATAATATACATCCAGAACAAATTTATTTTCTCCCTTCCTTGTCAATATTGACACTCTTCCTTTTCCCATGACAGAGACTTTGCTATCAGTCCCTGTTGTCACTTCAGACTTCACATTCTCATCAAGATTGAAAAACATTGCTATGTTTCTAGTCATGTGGTTACTACAACTGGAGTCTAATAACCATACATCATATTGTTTTTCTTGTGGTACATTACATGTTAGAAGAAAATTACTCTGGTTATTATCTTCTTTTGTAGAGTTTGCATTTTTCCTATTATTCATGTCATTTTGTTTATTTCTACATTCATTGGCATAATGTCCATACCTTTCACAATAATGACATTAGACTTGGGATTTTTCATACCTTTTTCCTTGTGATTGGTGTTGGCTCAAGCCTTCACTTTGACTTTGATTGCTGCCCCTTCCACTTGTGCTTACAGGGCTGCTTCTTCCACCTCTGTGTGGGCTTCTTCCTCTTCCTCGGTAGTTTGATCTTCCTCAACCTCTACCTTGACCAAAAGACATCTATGTCTTGAATGCATTCTCCAATGAGGATTCCAATGTTCTGTTTAGTATATGTTCATGAGACATCAAGGATGCACAAAGATCATCCACTCAAAATTGTGAGAGATCCTTTGTCTCTTTTATTTCCACTATTATGGCATTAAATTTGGCGGTAGACTTCTCAATATTTTCTCCACTATTTTTCTTTTCTCGACTGTCTCTCCATGAGACCTTATCTGGGTAACCAACCCAATCACATGTGTGAAGAATGAGTCTATGTTATCATACTCTTCCATACAGAAAGTTTCAAAGTCTCTCCTCGACATTTGTAGCTTTTTTGTCTTCACCTTCTCCATCCCTTGATAGGCTATCTTAAGAATATCCCACGCCTCCTTAGACCTTATTGCTACTGCAATCCTTGGGAATATACTCTCATGCACTACTTGAAACAGATAAAAGAGGGCTTTTCTTTCCTTCTTCTTGTTATCTCTCAACACCTCTTTCTGTTGCTGTCAAAACAACCAATGCCACTGCATCTGCTGGTTCTTGGAAACCTTGATCCACCATCTCCCATATATCTTGTGAAGAAAACAGGGCTCTCATTGTAATGGCCCAATAAGCATAATTTTTGCCATTAGGCTATGGTATTTGTGGATTAGTCAAGCTTGTGCTTGTTGCTGCCATTTTTATAGTGTAAAAAACTTTCTCACTGCGTAAAACTTTTTTTACTATGTGAAAACTTTCTCACTGTTGGAGAATACGTTCCAGATAAATTTTCAGAACTTCTCTTAACTCCTCAGTAACAACACTATCTTTTACTGATACTTTAAACCCACTCTGATATGATGTTATAAATTTTAAAAGACAAGAAGAAAAAAAAATGATTTTCCCTCAACACACAGAGTTCACACAGAGTTGCAGAAATTACTTTAACCAAGACAACATATTTACTGAAGTTTACATAGAGTTGTGGAATTCACTTAATCCATACCATAAAGTTGAGGAAATCAAATCATATTAATCCTGTTTTCAATAAAGAGTGGCAGAGATTAAAATTTCAACTACAGAGAGGAGATAATAAATCAAATAATTTCTCTCATGGTGAAACAGAGTAAAATAGAGTGTTGCAGTGAAACTTCCAAAACTATATCGCAACTGAAAAAACTTTATATTAAAACTTCAACACATGAAATACATTAGCATATGGAGGCTGAGGCTCCTTCACAATTAAAACAAGACTTCTTACTTTGATTTACATTCACCAGGGTTGCAAAGTAACACACAGTAAAAATTGTTTTCACGCACCTACCAAAATTTTCTCCACGGTTTTCTCCACTTGTCTTTCCAAACTTACATCTGCCACATTACACAATACTCTTCACTCTTGCTCTCTCTAAATTACATGTAAAATCTAAAAAACATATATATCCAAGACATTTAATTCGTGACAGACACAAATCCGCCACATTACACAACACTCTTCACTCTTGCTCTCTCTAAATTACATGTAAAATCTAAAAAACATATATATCCAAGACATTTAATTCGTGAGAGACACAATTTAATACATAGTATGGGCGGACATCATTTTATAAACATTATAGAACTTGCATGAACTAAAAAAGACTTGTGGATTAAATATTTTCCCATGCACATTTAATAACCATGCATTAAATTATTATTTGACTTTGATTATTTAACTTTGTTGCGGAATGGGTAATTTTCCTTTGCTCAGAACTTGTCATTCTCTGCACACGCAATCTGCAACCTGCAAAACAATAACTAAGGTATGGCTGTTGCCAGTTCATTTAACGCTGTGGTTGAGATAAATTTCCAACACTTGAACCAAACCAATTGCAAAAACCTAGGGGGAATATAAATATTTTTTTATACATTCTCTTCCAATATCAAGACTTCATCTCATGCCGTAACAAGCTTGCCAAAAAAATCTCGTCAATAATTTGAGATACCAAGTAGATCGTAGAATATTGACATTGCTCAAAAATGGAAGGCACACCGGATTGCGTCATTGTAAGGTTACCTCTTAAATAACCATGATTTTCTTCCAAATGGAAAATCAACCAACAAAAATCTCGTATGAAAAACTAATCAGTGTTACTCTGAGAAAAACCCGTGTGTCAGATTTCTCAAATTCGCCCCCAATCAGCTAAAAATCGCACCGTCGTTTTTTTTATTTGTTTTTTTAATTAGTTTTATTAATTTTTTGTTTGGGGATTAAATCTCACATGTATTGGGACTATTTTTAAATTATTCTCCGGAAGATGTGATAATGGTTATTCAAAATCTTTTTGATCTTCTAACATTTGGAATCTTATTAAATAATAACTCTCTCTTCTATGATCTATAGTTGGTATAAAGATATCTTTAGGTAAAAATCACATGTCAAATAATTTAATCAACTCTCTTACTTTCACTATTATTTTAATTATTTAATTGAATAAATAATGTAGGTTTGGTTTAAATAAAATATTATATATAGGTTAGGTTGATTTTTTCTTTTTATAATATTGTCTTTATTATCAATTTGGTATAATTAACCAAGGTTAAAGTTTAACTTAGATTTTAATTTATTACTTTAAAGTATTATTTTTTTCATTAAATTAAGAGATTTTTCCATTAATAAAAGGATATATTAAATAAATTTAATTGGATAATAAAATTTGATTGGAAATAATTATTATTGGGTAAACGTTTTGGTGATAAATGGTTAAGATATACGACGAAGATAGATGGATTTTATTACTATAATGGTATTATAATAGTCATATATATATATATATATATATATATATATATATATATATATATATATATATATATATTGAGGAAAAAATAATTGTTAATGCTTAAATTAAATATGTTAGTTTATTTCTAAAGAGGATATTTGTTTCAAGGTTATTTTTTTATATTATGTATTTTAATTTTGTGGAAAGATGCGAATTGAAAATAGAGGTAAGTTTACAAGTGATAAACTAAGAAGATGTTTATAGGTAAATTTTAAAGATATTAAGTAGGGAGATACATTTTGCGATAAGCTGAGGCTTAAAGACTAATGGAAAAATAAGTAATGTGAAGAGTGAGAATTTAGTATGCCATTGATGAGTTATTCATTTGGATTAGTCAATGTATTGTAAATAAAATAATAATAGAAATATCAGTACCAACTTAAAAAAAAAAATTAAGGCTCCAGATGGTGAAACTTGCAAGAAAAGATACTATATCAAAATTGTAGCACACCAATAGAGTGGTTATGCCTATCTTGTAAATTGAGAACTTTCTTATTAAAAGACAAGAAAATGATTATGGAAAGAAATTTCCATCTTATTGATGAGGTAGCTTAGGTCCTAGAGGGATGTTGAATAATCTTAATTCATATTTAGCATTCATGGTTTATAAAAGTAAATGAAATTAATTCATGATAGGAATGTTTATAGCGTATTTTTGTTCTATATTTGATAAGTATTGAGACGATTTTCATATTAATGTTGTTTCATGATGTGATGGTATGTGGTAAATGAATATATTTTTGATGAGGATAATGATGCACATGTGGTTCTTATTTAGTTGTTATGATAATGATGTTGTATGATCATGATGAATATGATATGCATGCATAAGGATTATGATGTTATAATTTGAGGTTATATTGACATGTGGTTAGTTTATTATCTAATGTCATGATATGTCTTGATGCTGATATGTTGATGTTATAACTTATGAGGGTATTTTATGTGGTAATAACATACAAATTTTATGACATGCAAGAGTATGCAATTCTTTACTATCTAGAATGTTGTGATAATAATGATGTTATATTATTAGGATGACATGCAAGAGTTGATATATGGATTATATTTATGATGTTATGATTATAGCTAATGCATTGGATGCATGTTGAGATGTGGTGATTGGTAGGAAATCCACAAATGAGCTAAGAGAGCTAGTTATTTGATGATCTCGTAGGAGCCCATACCTATGAGGGAGAATATTTAACACCATATGGGCTAGGGACAAACTAAATCAACACTATATATGCCAGTGGTTCATTTGTCTTGTATAGCTCTTGATGGATAGCTATTGAATGGAAATGGGACCATCTTGAGGACACTAAGGGCCTGATATAGCAGGCCAAATGTTTGGTATTGGATTGGGATGCTGAAGTCTAGAAGTGGGTGTTAGAATTTGATGTCTGGGGTTGTGCACCTTAGGGAGCTGTGAAGGTAGTGAGCTAGCCTTGTGAGATGCCTCGAGTACTACTGCATGGAGTATTGAGCCAGGTGCCTACCTTGGGGAAGATGAGGTCTTTTCCGGATGCGAGCCTTGGGGCCAGCCTTGGCTATGTATAGACCGGGTAGGCTTATGCCTCATTTCGAAATTGGGAAAAAGGACAGATATTCCTTGAGATTTCCTAGGTGTTGTGGGAACTTTCGATGCCTGCTGGTCATACTAGTTCAGCAGAGGGTGTTGGTTACACATGAAGTAATAAATAATTAAATAATATAGTATAATATAATTAAATACTTAAATTCAGGGCGAAGTTCCTTGAAGAGGGGGAGTATGTGATGTTCCCTAATAATTATAAAATAATAAATAATATATAAATAATGTAATATAATTAAATAAATAAGTAAATGAATAATAAGTCAAGAGAATAATAAAAAAATAATAAATAATAAAATGGAATCCTAAACAGTAAAAAAATAAGTAAAATTAAGAGTTACTTAAGAAAGAGTTAATTAACAAAAGTAAAAAGGAATAAATTAACAAAGAGATAGACTAAGAAACTATAAAAATTAGTAAAGTTAACAAAAAGTGAATAAAACTAAGAGAAACACTAAATTAAGTAAATTTAACAAAAAAGTAAGTTAAACTAAGAGAACACTAAATTAAGTAAAACTTAAGTTGCATGTTGACACAGTGAATGTGTGCATGTGGTTCTCATTCCATTGTTTAGTCTATTTAATAGACATTGAGGAAAATTAAAATATCATTCTTTCATCCATTCTCTATAGACAAAGGTATTGTAAGGCAAAGGATACCCTGGCAGTAGTACGTTGATTGAGGGCTTGGGGGTGGCCAGTTGTGGAAGTATTACATACAGTTGAGCCTATGGTTGGGTGGAGATTTGTCCCCAAAACTTTGTTGCGGTCAACAAGATTCAAAAAACGTTCAAATTCGGAGCCTCAAGTAAGGAATATTGCCATTATAGGTAAGTATTCTTGCTCATGTTTTTGAAATTCTATGATGATTAGTTAAACAGTTTTAGGGGTTTTAATTAATTGTTTATTTGATAGAATTAGTTTCATGTTAAATTTGGGGTTGTTAGAAGCAGAAAAATGAGGACATTAGTTGAAGTGCCAAGCCATTTGCAAGTCAAGGCATGTCAGTGAACACAAGTGGTTGTCATGGAGATTTTTCCAAGTACAATAAAGTTTATATAACTTGGGAAAGAGAAGAGTATAGCTCTCATCATATAAACAACTTTTTTGGATCCGAAAGCCCGTCTGTGGGAAGGATTGATTGGAATCTGGATTCGGGGCAAAAATTTGCTAAAAATTCAAAGTGCTTAGAATTGCTCCAAACCAAAACATCAAATAGGTCTCATTGCTAGGAATATGGTGCACTTCATTTCAATCAAAATAGAGTCCGTATGTGAAATTTAGAGCATGTTGTCCACTTGACCAAAGAGGCGAATTTTCCAAAAACTAAAGTCAAAGAGGGTCAAAGGTCAAATTTTGGGTTTTTCTCCAGCCAAATGAGAAGATTACATGTGTTGAGCTATGGTTCGTCATATCTCAAGGCTAATTCGTATTTTTTAATTTTTTTTTGAATGAACCAATGGTATGTTGACACGTGGCTAGCCCGGAGGCTGCCACGTGCCCTCCCAAAGGTCGAAATTTTCATATATATTGCCCAAACTGAAATTGATTTTGGTATGGAAAAATTTTAGGGCGGAGGTCAAGCTTGCCCCCACAACCTCCCCCACACTATGAACACGACATAACAAGTATTCTACACCATGGATTTTAACACTATAAGAAACCACATTATATCTATGTTCAAGAAATGGTTTGGGCAGAGGCTAAGAAGCCCAACCCCGAAGGACTAGCCCTCGGTCCACGGGACCACTTGGCTACGTCCATTGCGGAGGGCTCATTCCTTAAGTGGAATATTAGTGTTAAAACATGCTTAATAATCACTAAAACAAAATGAAAATTGTGCTTATCTAAAGTATGCGGAGTTAGACTTTAAACATGGGTTAATTAACCCTAATCACATGTTATGATCACTAATCCAATTTTAATTCAATTTTTGGTTAATTGTGCGCTTAACGTAAAATCCTAGTTAAATGCATTTAACATTAATTAATCCTGAGATTAATTCGGTGGCCAGTTTGGCAGGTCTGCTAATTTCAGCACCACTTCCACATTTGTCAGTGCTAACTCGAGTTCTCTCCAGATTTAGTGGATTTTCCTAGGCTATAATTGAATGACGCATAACTGGAGCATTTTTCGACCAATTTTGGCTCAAAAAGAGTCATTCCTAGATGACTTGGATGCTTTGATCATGATCGTATAGGTTGCAGAGGTAGAGGAACACTTCCGTAAGTGTTTTTTTCACTTTGAATATTAAAGAAGCCTAGGGCCACCAGGAGAGAAGGCCATGACTAGATCACCTAAAGACCATTTGTAGAGTTAGAATATTCTATTTTAAGTTTTTTGGGTCTTCTAAATCCAATGGATAGTGTTTGAAAGTGACTGGTGCATTGTAGGTGCATGTAATCAGAGAATTTACGATTAATAAAAAGATTGCCTAGCCAATTGAAACAGGTCCATGGAGATGTAGCCCAGGAGGGGCAAACTCCATTATCAACTACTGAGTAATGTGTTTGTTGTGTGCTATTTCTCTAAAATTTACTTGATGTACATGTGTTTTTAACAGCTAATTAACTCATTATTTGCTCATAAAAAAACACAAAACTTGACACATAAACCCTCACATAACTCGCTAATTTGAGATGATCCTAAACACATTTATTTAATAGTAATGAGGGAGCTAGCACAACAAAACTAGTTTTCCCATAGTCAGATCAGTTGCACAATTAGAGCTCGGAGTAGATAGCAAGGAGTGATTGTAGGAGGGTTGACCACCTGCTTAACTCCTAAATGCAACCAATATATCCTTGAAATTCTCCTCCAATAGCTCGAAATCAGAGACAGCCAAGAAAGTGGAATATCAAGGGGAGCCAAGCTCCACTTCTCTTGAGTTCCAGGGAGACAAACCACCAACTTATTAGGAATTTGTTGGTAGCTATACTTTAGGATAAATAGGGAAGATCAAGAGCTCACTAGGATTAAATTTTTGGATGTAGCTAGACAACTCTTAGCTCTTGTAATACACATTTATGACTTTCATATGTTATGTACAAGACTGGTTTGAAATAAAATTAGTATATGGTATTTTTTCCACTGAGTTAGTTTTAGGGAGCTAAGATTGTGTATTAGGGCCCAATCCATTGGCCTTAGTCTCTCTTATGTACTTGTGTTTCCGTTTCATGTTAGAGTAGTTAATATAATTTTATTTCATGTTGTAGTAGTTAATCCCTTTCTATTTCATGTTCATTAGCATATAAAATCTCAGAAATGTGTGTCAAAGCCTCCCTCTCTCACCTCTTCCATTGGAGCTTGAAGAGGGTAGATCCTCACCACAGACCCGGAATTTATTTTAGTTTATGATTTCTTGGAAACGTTAGATAGGTTACTTTGGTTATCATATACATGTTGTAGATGCAGAGTTAGGTTTCTGTTTCGACTACATAGGTAGGCTTATTTAAATTGAACTCAAATTTTCCACCATTTTCATGATAGATTTGTCAATGATGAATGCATGAAAACGTATTTTGCTTGTAGTTTTGAATAGATCAGCGGAGGACTTCCCAAGCAACATTATATTGAGTCTCCACCTCTCATCAACCAACTTCCATCGAAGTCACATTCAACCTCATTTTTAGAATTTTCCACTACATCACCAAGAGCCAACTTGGGGGTGCAAGACAGGATTTGCGAAGAGTTATGAGCTTGACCAAGGGGTTTGTGATCAGGTGATCATGTCCTAAGTGAAGAAAATGCTCAAAAAAGGATAGGCCTCGTTTATACGATCCTGTACTCGTGAATGACACTCAAATCTGACAATGTATGTGAAAGTTATTCAAGTTTGAAAATTCACAATTTCATGAAAAATTTTGAGTTTGACTTGGGTTGACTTTGATTAAAAAAATATTAAAAAAAAGAATATTTTGGGAATATTCCTCGAAATATTTTGGGAATATTCCTTGGAATATTCCTCAAAATATACTCTGTTGGCATATCATCGTTCGACAAGTGTCAAACCCAGATTGCATAATGGGTTGACTTTCAAGTTTTTGTGGCCAATTAAAGGGCACCATATGGCCTACCCGGAGGCCGCCATGTGGCCCCAAGCCCTATATATGTTAGAGTGGTAAAATTGTTTGAAGTTGGAAGGTTTTGACTGCGGGTCGAGTAGGTTGTAGCCCCAAGGCCTTACCACCCGAGCTCATGGTAGTTCTTAACTACTATGGACCACCACTTATATTTCAAGTTTGGAGAATGTATGATCAGGGCGGAAAAGGGGGCCATCCCATAAGGGACAACCCCCTATTCATAGGACCTTGGGCGGAGAACGCTAGCCATAGATCTAAACCCCCGACAGTTGTGGTTATTGCATTGGGTGGTCACATATGATACGGCGACAGTTCCGGTGGAATTTAATGCCATGGTTTCAAAAACCGTTGGCCCAAACGGTTATCTGATGGGTTCGGATTGTCCATGTGACAGCTGACCCATAAACAGTAAATGCCACCCAAAACGTAGAGATAATTCTGGCGGATTCCACCTTTTTATGTGTGTTTTCCAAAACTAGCAGGCCTAACTCCAGTTACTCCACTTTTGGTGGAGTTTCCTTAGGCCAACTTGGACAAAACTTCAGTTGGGCATAACTTTTGAGGGACAAAACCTTTTGGAGTGAATTTGTTTTTTATTTCGGGTATTTTGAGCATTCCAGAGCCAATGGTGCAGGTTGCAGAGGCAAAAGAGCTCATCTTCAAGTATTTTTTCACCAGAGAATCTTGGAGAGCCATCAGGGCCTAGGGAGTGTTGGAGCTGTATTAGGCTATGGTTAACCATTGGAGGTGAAACAAAAGCCAATATTTACTTTTTTCTGTGTTCTGAACTCATTTCTACAACTTATTTTTCCTTTTTAGGATTTCTGATCACTATATAACCAATTTGAGCATCTAGTATAGCAAGGACATGTCCATTTGGGGGCCTTGGACCCGCCAAATGTAGCCCAGGAGGGGTGAACTGCCTCATCAGCTGTTGTGTTATATTATGTTATTTTATGTTGCTGTGTTTTTTATATTTGATAAGTTAAACAGTAAAAATAAATAACACTCCTTCACACATAAGACTCAGAAATTTACCAAAAACACTTTGTTTCACTTGCAAGACTATTTAAACACTTTGCACATATAATTTTATGGAAATGAATACCTTGAAAATCAAATAAAAGTAGTTTCATTTTCAGAACAGTTTGCTACCCTTCATCCACCTATATCCACCTTCATTCCACCTCTCCTACCCCTTTCATCACCATTTCTAGCCTCAAACTACCCTGAGCATGTTTCATGTAGTGTTTCACGACATCTTGTAGCACTACATGAAATCCTATAGTAGTGCCAAGCACTCACTCCTTCAATACAAAACCTCTCTTTCACCTTATATAAGCCTGACACAACCTCCAATACACCTCTAGCTTTGATATGTTGAGTCATGGACCCTCTTAGGTCACCTCAGTGCCTCCTTCTCTTGCTAGAAAGAAAATTGACTTAGAATTATAATCAACTCATTGATAGATGCATTATTAAGCACAGTAGTTAAGCATAAAATAAATAGAAGTAAATCAGTCATTTGGTTCAACATTTGTGCCTAGATTAGTTTCCCTTTCTGCAATTTCAATTCAAAGATTTAAATTATGAATGCCACTTAGATTAATTTCCTTTCTTGCATTACCATAGGTGTGTACTTCTCTTTCTTGTAGATAGCTAGATTGAGTCATTATGATCTAGAGTAGTTTCTTTCCAGTTGATATAGAAATGGTCATGATTTATATCTAGTCTTATATTTGATTCAGACATGTGACAGACTTCCTTTCCTAGAAGTAACCCTATCAGTAACACCTCATTGTAGAACTCAGAAGAGGATGGCATGAGTATAACTCGTTTACTGTGCATATAGCACTTTCACCTCCAATTTTTTATGAACCCCAGGTTGATAAAGTAAATTTGAGTAGCCTCTAGGAGTTGCAGTGCTATTGGTGCAATATCAAAGCTCACCATCATCTAAGTCAAGTGCAAGAGTTTCTTCCATAATTTCTTCTTTTGAGAATGATTATGGATTAAACTAGATGTATATGCAGTCTGGTGGCTCCTTCATTTATAATTTTCTTGTTCAAATGGGTCCTTGTGCTTTTGATGGTCTTAGCTTTCAATTATATTAGTGTTGACCTAGGTGTAATGTTGTCGTTTCCTATGTTTTGGCTTTGACATGTGTGATATTTTCTTTGGCTAATATTTATTACTTGGTAATGGGTTAAGTGTTGGCCAACACTAGTCCTATTTTAACCAACACAAGTTCTATTTTAATCAACACTAGTCCTATTTCAAGCTTTTGTTTTTAATATAATAATTTTACTTTTTTAAGAATTTAAATTTCTAATAAATGTACTATTGTTATTAATCTTCAATTGTTAATTATTTTTTCATGTACTGGTTATTATTAACTATAAATTTTTTAAATTAATTTTATAAATGTATTATATTAACACAAAGATGCATTTTATTATTAAATAATACCCACTTAATTATGTTTTTATAATCTATTATATATTATTAAAATTAAAATTAATAAATTTCAATTTAAAAATATTAAATTTTAATAGAAAAATATTTAATAATATCATTTAATGTTAAATTACATTTAATATGTAAATTTTTATTACTAATTTTTAACAAATATCCATTTTAAAATTTATAAACCATTTTTTTATTCATTATTTATGTGGATGCACATTTTAATAGACATTGTGAAAATTCCAACTAATATAAATATTACAATATAATATAATTATCATTAAATATTTAGATGGACATAATTAATAAAATATTAGTCTCATAATATGACATGATATTAATCATGTTTAACTATGATCAACATGTTTTCCTATAGAAAACCATGGTCAACCATGTACATCATGGTTAACAAAAGTGAAACAAACTCAATGTTACATAATATTTGTAAAATTTCGAGTGCGTTTGTATGAAAATTCTTAGCAAGTGTACAAAAAATTTATCACATAAGTCACTCATGACTAGTGACCCTAAGAACAGAATATGGTTGTGTCTATGCTTCAGATATGTAACAAAATGTTAGAAAAGACTTGCAGAAAAATATATCATGCAAACAGAAACATACAACAACAAAATGATAAGTGAAACAAACCAATGGATAATTTAAATGATCAATTTTATTAATAAATAAAAATACACTTAATGAGGAGAGATTATATACTTGGGTCTATAGATCCCCTTCAGTGGGATGGGATCTTATCGACCTTATGCTTTAGCAATATTATGCTCTCTCTCATTGGTGATATGCAATGGGGAAAAAGGAAGTAGGGGTTCTTCAACTCAAGTGAGAGCTCAAATGTTTTAGGACAGTAATGGGGACAATGAAGATGGTCATGGTGAAGAATGAGGAGAATCCCCTCTATTTTTAACCCCTCTATGAAAATATCAAGCCAATAAACCCATAGCTAAGATGTTGTGTAATGATCCACTGACTGAGACAGAACAAAGTAACAATTTTAGGGAGAGGCTCAGCAACTATGAAATTATGTAGCTCAGGATGTCAAGGGTTGAGCTTGAGCCTTAAGACTACGTAATGCATAGTTTAGGCTTGGACTGAGCAAAAATATTACGCAACTAGGGAGCTCAAGGAGCCACATTAAGGGCTTCAACACTTATTTTTCCCACTATGTAGTTATGCAAGGCAGAGGAGACTAGGTGATTGTGCAATGATGCAATTCAAGAGCTCAGGGTTGAGGATTGAGCCTTATTATTGTGCAATGCACAGTACTGAGTGGGTAGGAGAGAGAAATTGCATATTTTTTTTGGTCATAGGTTGAGGTTGAGGATTATGATTATGGAGTAGACAATCCTGGGAGGCAGGAATTATGAATTGCACAGTGCCAAGAGGAAAGGTTACAACTTGAGGGTTGATACTTCACAATGCACAGTTCAGGAGGGCTGGATGAGGCTAAGTTGCTTGGTCGGGAAGTTTCCAGATTTCGTTAAGTGTGGGATTGATGAAGTTGATGTAAACAATGGTAAGAATTGATTGTTATAACACATTTATGACACTTTAAAACACAACAAATATTATCCAAAACATATCAACAACACATTTCCCTCAGTACGACAACTTTGCGACAACTTACGACAAGTGCAACACCAAAGATACACTTTGCGACGATAGTGATGACACTTTTGCGATAGTGTTTAGAAATTTGGAAATGAGTGCAACTGATGTTTATATGGTAAGAAAAACTCGTATACACAAATATAACCCCTTAAAATCACCAACAATAGCGTTTGTATGATGTGCCACACTTACCATGCGAAAAGAGGACACTTTTATTTTCCTGCAAACGAGATCAAAACATAGAGGAAACACTTCTAATAATTCTTAATGCTTGCGACAACAGCATGCAAGATCAAAGTTGGCTCCAAAATTTTGGTGCAGGAAATGTTTTTGGAGGGTTTTGTAGCAACGAAAACAAGTTACTATCCCAAATATTCATTGGGTAAGTAGGACATGGTCTTCTTCCAAGGCCTGTTATCCACCCTTTTGAATGCGTAATTATGTTGAACCAAGACTATTTCGAATGGAGGGATTATATCCATTAGGTTTGGAACAAACATGTTCATTTATAATCATATATAATTAAATAGTAGATATAAATTCCAACCTATAACACAGTACACATCAAATCCTTTTTTTTAACCATTTTGTTAATCAAAAACTTATTCTAGACTAATATATTATTCCATGGAAACTACTAATTCATAAGAGGGATACTGATAACTCTATAGTTATAGTAAACACTTTAGATATAGAAATAAACCATATGAAATACCTATATGTATTTAGGTTTAGGTAACCACTAAATCATTGAAGAGAAAATACTGCTCCACTTGACCATTGATTTCAGGTAACCTTACTAGTACTCCCCCTGAGTCACTCTAATTCCAAATAAGTTCTTGTTGGGTATGTGTTATGTTCTTTCCATGAATAGTCGCATGTGCTGAGGAGTCACAGGGGGGGTGATAGTACCCCTTATACGTTGTGACCAGTGCAGTAGGAGGGTGAGAGAGGGGGGGGGCGGCAGCGCCCCAGGAAAAATTCTTGGACCCTATTTTTTTTTGTGGGAGGACCTGCTCTGTAACACCTCCGGTTTAAAGATTTTTTTTTTTTTTCTGCACATATATACTGAGGGTTCTCTTTTATTTACATGGTTGACTGGATATTAAGTTTAGGAATTGGATTTTATTTCCACCTTTTTAACTTTTCCTCTACCAACCTAGTATCTCCTTCTAACTTTAGGGTTTCTTTCCCAGTATCCCTCTCTAATAGCATTGAATCCTCCCCTTATCTATATTATAACTATATATATATATAATATCTCTTTACCCATTTATTTTAACATTGGGTACTTCCCATGTATATAATATAGGTATAACCTGTATGCACATATATACCATTCTATAATATCATTGGGTACTCACCATGCATGTAATATACATAATATCCATATACTTGGATAATACCTTGGAATGTCGAATTTGTATGTAATACATGGTATACAACAATTAACTTTATATATATATATAAATATATATATATATATATATATCTATATATATATATATATATATATATATATATATATCCGTATAGTTTGGACTACATGTTACCAAAGTTTATCATTGTAGAGAGTAAGGCGTCCGAAACTATTGATATATATTTCAGTGCTTCACCTATTAATTATTAAATCTCGATACCTACCAAACTCAATACCTACCTAACTCAATACCTACCGAAACCTAATCATAAACTTTTCGGTATCGTTTTGTGTTTCGACCCTTTTATTAATTCATCGCGGCATGGCATATCATTGCTCGTTTATACCTATACGATTATCACCACATGTAATGATACCGATAGTCTACGTATTTTCGTATATGCAAGAATGCATAATCCGAACCCAATTCATCTTGCATCGATTATAATTATTTTTATTTTTAACCAGTGTATATATGATTTGTTTTTATACATATAGTACTCACCATGTGTACTGGTTATTGATTGTAATAGCCGCATAGCACTGTGTTCTGTTCAGTTTGGTTTAACGTGTGGGTTTTTCTTTGATGTTTCGATGGTTTTGCACGCAGGGGCGGCGTCTCACTCAAGAGAGCGAAGTACCAGCTGCCGTCGTTCACCGACCCATGCCCGGTAAGGATTTTACGTGTAACGTTTCCATTTTTTATTCCTGTTTGGCACAGGTACTTTGTGCGCCGATTTCTGCATCGGGATATTGTAAATTCTAGGGTTAGCCTTCTACCTAAGTACATACGATGCGTAGCACCTCCAGCTGTATGAAACGGAGAGGAGGTCCTTCCGACTGAGCCGAATGCAGAATGCAGAATGAGGCCGCCATTCCACAACCCAGTACCTCCTCTGCGAGCTCATTAATATCGCATGGTACCAGTATATCGACGTGGCTGATATTTTCAAATTGATTTCAGGATTTTCTGCATTTTGGGGCGGTGTGATTAGGGTTACATGAGTTCTTTTTAATTTTAATTCTTATGCCGGTTGATTATCCTACCCTTCCAATTTATTTATGTGGTACCAAATCGTTGCCCTTCCTCGCTCCCTTCGCCTATTATTGTCTATATAGCCGGATCAGTTTATGGTTTGATTTTATTTTTGTTGTTGTGCTTGTCTCCATTCACGACTCACTCTCCTAAGGCACAGTTCTTTTCTTTGTGGATCATGTGCAGGGATACTAAGTCAGCGTGAAGGTGTCAAACTCCTGCACCGTGGAGAGTTCCAGTGTAATATTTCAGGTTTCTCCTAATCCTATTTCTATAGTTCCTTACGTTCTGAAACTCCTTTTGATCCCGTCAGGTAATACAGTATCTAAATCATCTACTGATTGTTTTATGCAGAGGGTGCAGACGTTGGGGTTTTCTGGCCGCGCTCTTCTTGATTCATACATATCCTTGTTTTTCTTATTATAGGTTTTGGTAGTCCGCTTTGATGTAAACATGAGTTGTTTTACTCGTAAGAGTTTTCTTTCATAGATCTATTACTGCTACGTTCAGTACGCATCGCATGGGTAGAAGCCATTAATAGGCTTTCCTCATGGCTACACGCTGAGGCCTTTGTTAACATATTTTGCCTACGTCCTGGCGCGGGATCTCAGATTTCCCTGCGTCCAAGTTTGATAGCCTCTCTACGGCTGACGTGCTAAATTCTTTAATAGCGTATTGACTTCTTGTTTTTTATTTTATTTTTAAAGTCGATGCGACGCCAGGGTAGAAAGAAGAACCTATTCACAGGTTAATCCCTAGTTTCTGCCATACTATTGCAAAGATTTATGCATCTGATTTTTTTGCTTGTGTTTCAGAACTCTAATATTGTTTGAAATCAATTGCTAACTGTCAGGACCTATATTATGGATATGTTATATGCTTTCGTCACAATATCTCAGTCGTGACTATGGTCAGTAGTGTATTGGCCAGTCGAATCCAAACTATTTCGATTGGCTGCATTTTAGATGGCAATAATGACTAATGAACCTTGCCAGGGGAAGAGCCGAGCTCGTACGTCGGTAACTCCATCCCTTTACGAGATTGCGCATCTGTATTTATTTTGTTTTAATAATGGTAGCACTTCTTCACGAAAATAGGCAAGGCTACACTGCCTTTGATGTTTCAATATAATACCTTCTGGCATATAAAAATTTTCCAACCACGGTATATGGAAATCGATACACTGCGTAAAGATTGGGTACTCGGCCCTTATTATCTACGCGTTATTTCATAGTTTTATTGTTGCATTACTCATTACATCTCATGTTCAATAGAAACCTATAATACCGTGGAATATTAATGTTTGTGTGATCGGAGGAATTTATTGAAAATAGGCTCAATGCATAGTAGATTAAATAACATCCATAATTGAATATAGTTTGACCATACATTAAACCGAATAACTATATGGTTCGTATATAATTCTTCCGTCCAACTCCTCCTTTATAATCATTGTTATAATGTGCTATTAGCTCTCGGTACACTTTATAATTGCATATACATGTATTTTGTGGTTAGTTTGGTAGTGGAGCCTAAATGTTGGTTGAGTCCCTTCTATGATATTTATTTCAAGTTTTTAGAAGCAGATTAAAGTTAGAAATCTGAACTATAAATGCTATAAAAACTTCTATAGAGTAGGATTACTTCTTATTATGAAAAGTACTCGAATATTATTCTAATGTCTTTCCTCCTCTTTTATTATACCATGTAGGTTCCAGTTCTGCTACAATATTTTTCTAGCATACTTATGAGCATATAATTTCGCCTATATATCATAAATGAGTTAGTATTTAATTATCTATGAAGAACTAAGTACCTTCAGATTTAAACCGACCTTGGTTTAAAGTTTCTGTGGGTTTCTACTATATAGATTATTAGTCTACAACTATACAGAATCTGAAAGGTGAATGCCTTAAGATGGGTTCTGTTAAATGTAGTACTATACTCAAACATACAATTCAAATTTATTTTATATGTAGCCAATTCATCCAATAAGAAATCAAAAAACAAGAATTTCATAAACATACCACTAGTTCAAATGACCAACCTCCCAACCTTAGAGTCCTTTTTGTCTCCCAGGACTCACCCCCGAGCTGAGATCACATCCATCACAGATCAACCTCTGATCTGCTTAGGAGCAGCTTATTTAAGCTCATATTTCCCCAAAGCATGTTTCTAATTCTGCGTCCAGAATAGCAGGATGCTTTCTTTCCTGTTTAGCCTAGGCTTCCCATTTTGGGACTCTTTAAAGCTGTTTTATGCTTTTCCTCAGCTTTTCCAGCTTTTATTACCTCTTCCCAACTACTTTCCTCTTCACTGGGGAAATTTAGATTCCTCCTCAGAATCTAAATTAATTTCTTTCAAGGATTTTTGAAAGATTGTGGGGATTTGTTGCCTTATCCATCCTCATGGATTTGGCAAGTGATCTCTAATTCTCATCTTGGTCAAAATGCACAATAATTTTATTTATTTCCTCAATTTAAATATTAAATTACATTCACACCATACTTATCCTTTGGGGTCCACTCCCCTTAGGATTAAAGTTCAAATGTCTAACTTTTTGAAATTCAACACAGAAATTGGGGGTGTTACATATTCCCCCTCTGAAAATAAACACCATCCTCGGTGTTATTACTTTACTACTAGAGTTCATTTTTCAAACAAAAATGGATATCTTTCTATCATTTCAGCCTCTCTTTCCCAAGTAGCTTCTTCAGCAGTAAAATGCTTCCACTGCACTTTTACTCTGGCCACTGTTCTGTTTCTCAATTCAATTTCTTCCCGCTCCAATATTTGAAGCGGCTCTGGCAGAAACTCCCCTTCTGGTTGCACCTGTACAACATTCCAATCAATTATATGAGAAGCATCATGTACATATATTTTTAATAACGAAACATGAAACATATCATGAACTCTAACATGGGGGGGTAAGGCCAGTTTGTAAGCCACTGGTCCCACCCTTTCTAAAACTTCAAAAGGCCCACAATATCTAGGAGCAAGTTTTGCACAACTTCCAGCATAAAGTGTGCTCTTTTTGGGTTTGATGCGCAAATACACATGATCCCCTACTTTGAATTCTCGGTGCACTCTTTTCTTATCAGCATAGCTTTTTTGGCGATCTTGTGCTGTCTTGATATTTCCTTGTATCTGTTTAACAATTCTCTCCATCTCTTGTAAGGCATCAGGTCCCAGCATTAATTTATCCTCTGGTTGGCTCCAACTCAAAGGAGTACGACACTTCCTTCCATACAGTGCTTCAAATGGGCTCATCTTGATAGAATATTGGTAGCTGTTATTATAGGAAAATTCAGCTAAAGGCAAATAATCTTCCCATTTGGATGGTCTATCCATCACATACATTCTCATCATATCTTCCAATACTTGATTAATCCTCTCTGTTTTCCCATCGGTTTGAGGGTGATAGGCAGTACTAAAATTCAACTTAGTACCCATCCCTCTAAATAATCCCTTCCAAAAGGCTGCAGTAAACTTAGCATCTCGGTCTGAAACAATTACCTTTGGCACCCCATAAAGCCTTACTACCTCCTTCAAGAACACATTCGCTACTTGAGTTGTCCCAAAGGTAGACTTTACTGGTATAAAGTGGGCAACTTTTGTGAGAGTGTCTACTACTACCGTTACAGAATCATGTTGATATTTGGTTTTGGGTAACCCTGTTATAAAATCCATGGAGACTGTGTCCCATTTCCATTCTGCAATTGGCAAAGGGTTTAAAAGACCTGCTGGATGTTGATGCTCAACTTTGACTAGTTGTCATTCCATACACCTACTTAAATATTCTACCACATCTCTCTTCATTCCTGGCCAGAACAACTTCTTTTTCAAGGCTGTTAACATTTTCTAGTATCCTGGATGTCCTGCATAGGGCTGTTTGTGATATTCATCCAAAATTTCTCTTTTTAATGACTCTACATTTGGAATATACAACCTGTTTTTGTAATAGAGTAGCCCTTTTTGGTTTTGAGTGAAATCAGTTTTATCCCTTTTCTGTAGTTTCACCAAGAGTGTTTCATAGTTTTGATCTTGGCTTGCTGCTTTTCTCACCAACTCTTCTACCTCAATCTGGGCACTACTCCCAATGCTATTTAAATTTTGACAAGCATTTCTGCTTAATGCATCAGCAACTTTATTTTCTTTTCCCTTGATATGTTTTATGTCCATATCAAATTCACTTAAAAAGGACAGCCATCTGGCTTGTCTTGCATTCAGGTCAGTTTG
Organism: Pinus albicaulis; assembly: GCA_034641835.2. Classification (NCBI taxonomy): domain Eukaryota; kingdom Viridiplantae; phylum Streptophyta; class Pinopsida; order Pinales; family Pinaceae; genus Pinus; species Pinus albicaulis. The sequence continues at coordinate 31,551,485 of CM076580.1, forward strand.
GGAAAAGAAATATTTGAGGCTAATATGATCAGTCATCAATGTGAACTTTTTCCCAAGAAGATAGTGCCGCCACATTTTCAGAGCATGGATAACAGCTGCAAATTCTAAATCATATGCACTATAATTCTGTTCATGTATTTTCAGTTTCCTAGATTCATAGGCAATGACTGAATTTTCCTGCAACAGGACTCCTCCCAGCCCTTCTCTGCAAGCATCTGTACATACAACAAACTCTTTATCAGGATCAGCAATTTTTAATATAGGGGTTGAAATAAGTTTTTGTTTTAACTGCTCGAAACTGTTTTGACATTTTTCAGTCCACACAAACTTGACACCCTTTCTTTGCAATGAAGTGATGGGATGTGCTATGGCAGAAAATCTTTCCACAAATCTACGATAGTAGCCTGCCATCCCCATGAATGACCTTACTGCTGAAACATCAGTTGGAACTGGCCATTCCTTAATTTCTTTTATCTTTTCAGGGTCAACTGCAAGTCCTTTTTCAGAAATAATATGACCCAAATATTGAATCTTATCCTTGTAAAATTCACATTTACTGAACTTGGCATATAGCTGATTTTCTTTCAGAGTTTGTAACACTATCCACAAATGTTGTTTGTGTTCCTCTTTTTTTTTGGAGTAGACCAAAATATCATCTATGAACACCAGAACAAATTTATCCAAATACTTATTAAACACACTGTTCATTAGGCACATAAAGGTGGAAGGGGCATTTGTCAATCCAAAAGGTAGGACTACAAATTCGTAGTGTCCATACCGGGTTCGAAAAGTTGTTTTGCTAATGTCTTCTTCCTTGATTCTGAGCTGGTGATACCCAGTCCTTAAGTCAATCTTTGAAAAGACTGAGGCCCCTCTCACCTGATCAAAAAGATCATCAATTCTAGGGAGCGGATATCTATTCTTAATGGTCAACTTGTTCAGTTGGCGATAATCAATGCACATCCTAAAAGTTCCATCTTTCTTCTTCACAAATAAGACCGGTGCTCCCCACGGAGACACACTTGGTCTAATGTAACCTTTATCCAGTAATTCTTGTAGCTGCATCTTCAGCTCCATAAGTTCAGGCGGACTCATTCGATAGGGGGCTCGGGAAATAGGTGTGGCTCCCGGCACCAGATCTATGGAAAAGTAAATTTCTCTTTTGGGGGGAAGATGAGGAATCTCATCTGGGAAAACTTCTTTAAATTCCCTTACCACCGGTAATTCACTCAGCAGATTTTCTTCAGTTCTCTGTTCTAATTCTTCCACATGTACTGCATACACTTGGTACCCTTTTCTAGCTATTCTTTTTAATTGTACTTGGCTAATATTTGTCTTACTGAAATGGATTTTGGTTTTCCTTTTAGTGTAAAAGATTTCCCTTCTTCATCCACAAAATGCAGGGTTTTATCCCAGCAGTTCATCAGGGCTTTCTTCTTTTCCAGCCAATCCATTCCTATCAGCAAGTCATAGGATCCTAACGACAATATGTTCAAATTTACTTCTGTTGGAAAACCATTTAATTGTATTGTTGTTTTGGGCAATTTATGTGTTACTTTTCTCTTAATTCCAGTGGCCAGCTGTACCAACCATGACTGCTGAAATTTTTCAGGTTTAATTTTACATTTTTCTACAATTCCAGGACTAATGTAACTCAAACAAGCACCTGGATCAATCAAAATAGTAACATGTAGGTCAGAAATATTACCCTCCATTTCCACCATGGTTGCTTGATGTTCTGCTTGCCGATTTTCCAATGCTGCACTGATAGTTGGTATATTTCTGGCTATGTCATTTACTATTGTCGCCTCTCGCTCTCTGCTGATCATATGAATATTTCGATGGGGGCAGTCCCTCAAAATATGGGGTTCTCCACAGCCCCAACATTTCAAAGGTTCCTTCATTCTGACTGTCCCTTCCTTTTTATTGCTCCCTTCTACTTGTTTTGAAGCCACTTGGGACTGAGCAGTTTGGCTTTCTTTTGGTTTATTAATTTTTTTCCGCTGATGATCTCTGCCAAAATTCCTTAGATATGCTGGTTTTTGTCTTTTCCCCTTGAACTCACCCTTCTTCAACCAGCTCTTCCCTTGTTCAGCCTTTCCTTTAAACTGCTGATAGCATAATCTTGCTTTTCTAACCGCTTCGTCCATTGTCTTTGGGTTGTCAAACTCAATTTTCTCTTTGTACACAGTAGGCAAACAATTCAAAAACCTTTGGACCTTTTCCTTTTCTTCCCTAATGTAAGGGACATATCTCAATAAATTGGTAAACTTAGTGACAAACTCATCGATAGTGAGCTGTCCTAGTCTAAGTTCATGGAATTCTTTTGCTTTATCATCATAATAACGCTCGTTCAAATAACGATTTTTGAACTTAGCCTGAAAATCTTCCCAAGTAACTGTCTTTTCATCAATAGCATGCACCATTTTTGTCTCTTCCCACCACAGTGTAGCTTTTCCTTGTAGCTGGTACACAGCTAATCTGGCCTTCAGATTGCTCTCATATTCATAAACTTGGAAATACTTAATCATGTTCAGCAACCAAGCTTCAGCATCTTCTTCCTTCTCCCCATCATAGGAGGGAGGTTTGATCTTTCGGAATTCCCCCTGCAATTCTATTTTCTGTTTATATTGATGTCTAGTAGCCTCATCCTCATCAGACTCATCCATCTTCCTCTTTCCGGAACCTTCGCCTTCTTGGCTGTTCCGGGACGTGAGTTCTCTGATGAGCTTTTCCTACTCCTTACTGGCTGATGACAATATGTCATTCTGTCTTCTTAGTTCAGCCAATTCTCGTTGCAACCGGTGCAACATAGCCATTACCAGGGCATTGGGATCTGGTGTAGCAAACTCATCACGCAGATCCACATAAATTTCTCCACCTTCAGCCATTTTAGCACCACTGTACACACTCATAATATTGGTCAGTGAAATTGAAAGAAGAAAAAAAACAATTTCTACAATATTCATTTATAAGACTAACATTAAGAATTCAGTGAGCACAGTAACAACAGCCCAGTTTTGTAACTTGGGCTCTGATACCATTTGTAACACCTCCGGTTTAAAGATTTTTTTTTTTTTTTTTTTTTTAATTTATTTATTTATTTATTTTTTTATTTTTTTTCCGCACATATATATTGAGGGTTCTCTTTTATTTACATGGTTGACTGATATTAAGTTCAGGAATTGGATTTTATTTCCACCTTTTTAACTTTTCCTCTACCAACCAAGTATCTCCTTCTAACTTTAGGGTTTCTTTCCCATTATCCCTCTCTAATAGCATTGAATCCTCCCCTTATCTATATTATAACTATATATATATAATATCTCTTTACCCATTTATTTTAACATTGGGTACTTCCCATGTATATAATATAGGTATAACCTGTATGCACATATATACCATTCTATAATATCATTGGGTACTCACCATGCATGTAATATACATAATATCCATATACTTGGATAATACCTTGGAATGTCGATTTTGTATATAATACATGGTATACAAACAATTAACTTTATATATATATATATCCGTATAGTTTGGACTACATGTTACCAAAGTTTATCATTGTAGAGAGTAAGGCGTCCGAAACTATTGATATATATTTCAGTGCTTCACCTATTAATTATTAAATCCCGATACCTACCAAACTCAATACCTACCTAACTCAATACCTACCGAACCCTAATCATAACCTTTTCGGTATCGTTTTGTGTTTTGACCCTTTTATTAATTCGTCGCGGCATGGCATATCATTGCTCGTTTATACCTATACGATTATCACCACATGTAATGATACCGATAGTCTGCGTATTGTCGTATATGCAATAATGCATAATCCGAACCCAATTCATCTTGCGTCGATTATCATTATTTTTATTTTTAACTAGTGTATATACGATTTGTTTTTATATGTATAGTACTAACCATGCGTACTGGTTATTGATTATAATAGCCGCATAACACTGTGTTCTGTTCAGTTTGGTTTAACGTGTGGGTTTTGCTTTGATGTTTCGATGGTTTTGCACGCAGGGGCGGCGTCTCACTTAAGAGAGCGAAGTACCAGCTGCCGGCGTTCACCGACCCATGCCCGGTAAGGATTTTACGTGTAACGTTTCCATTTTTTATTCCTGTTTGGCACAGGTACTTTGTGCGCCGATTTCTGCATCGGGATATTGTAAATTCTAGGGTTAGCCTTCTACCTAAGTACATACGAAGCGTAGCACCTCCAGCTGTATGAAACGGAGAGGAGTTCCTTCCGACTGAGCTGAATGCAGAATGCAGAATGAGGTCGCCATTCCACAACCCAGTACCTCCTCTGCGAGCTCATTAATATCGCATGGTACCAGTATATCGATGTGGCCGAGATTTTCAAATCTATTTCGGGATTTTATGCATTTTGGGGCGGTGTGATTAGGGTTACGTGAGTTCTTTTTAATTGTAATTCTTATGCCGGTTGATTATCCAACCCTTCCAATTTATTTCTGTGGTACCAAATCGTTGCCCTTCCTCGCTCCCTTCGCCTATTATTGTCTATATAGCCGGATCAGTTTACGGTTTGATTTTATTTTTGTTGTTGTGCTTGTCTCCATTCACGACTCACTCTCCTAAGGCGCGGTTCTTTTCTCTGTGGATCATGTGCAGGGATACTAAGTCAGCGTGAAGGTGTCAAACTCCTGCACCGTGGAGAGTTCCAGCGTAATATTTCAGGTTTCTCCTAATCCTATTTCTATAGTTCCTTACGTTCTGAAACTCCTTTTGATCTCGTCAGGTAATACAGTATCTAAATCATCTACTGATTGTTTTATGCAGAGGGTGCAGACGTTGGGGTTTTCTAGCTACGCTCTTCTTGATTCATACATATCCTTGTTTTTCTTATTATAGGTTTTGGTAGTCCGCTCTGATGTAAACACGAGTTGTTTTACTCGTAAGAGTTTTCTTTCATAGATCTATTACTGCTGCATTCAGTACGCATCGCATGGGTAGAAGCCATTAATAGGCTTTCCTCATGGCTACACGCCGAGGCCTTTGTTAACATATTTTGCCTACGTCCTGGCGCGGGATCTCAGATTTCCCTACGTCCAAGTTTGATAGCCTCTCTATGGCTGACGTGCTAAATTCTCTAATAGCGTATTGACTTCTTGTTTTTTATTTTATTTTTAAAGTCGATGCGACGCCAGGGTAGAAAGAAGAACCTATTCACAGGTTAATCCCTAGTTTCTGCCATACGATTGCAGAGATTTATGCATCTGATTTTTTTGCTTGTGTTTCAGAACTCTAATATTGTTTGAAATCAATTGCTAACTGTCAGGACCTATATTATGGATATGTTATATGCTTTCGTCACAATATCTCAGTCGTGACTATGGTCAGCGGCGTATTGGCCAGTCGAATCCAAACTATTTCGATTGGCTGCGTTTTAGATGGCAATAATGACTAATGAACCTTGCCAGGGGAAAAGCTGAGCTCCTACGTCGGTAACTCCATCCCTTAATGAGATTGCGCATCTATATTTCTTTTGTTTTAATAATGGTAGCACTTCTTCACGAAAATAGGCAAGGCTACACTGCCTTTGATGTTTCAATATAATACCTTCTGGCATATAAAAATTTTCCAACCACGGTATATGGAAATCGATACACTGCATAAATATTGGGTACTCGGCCCTTATTATCTACGCGTTATTTCATAGTTTAATTGTTGCATTACTCATTACATCTCATGTTCAATAGAAACCTATAATACCGTGGAATATTAATGTTTGTGTGATCGGAGGAATTTATTGAAAATAGGCTCAATGCATAGTAGATTAAATAACATCCATAATTGAATATAGTTTGACCATACATTAAACCGAATAACTATATGGTTCGTATATAATTCTTCCGTCCAACTCCTCCTTTATAATCGTTGTTATAATGTGCTATTAGCTCTTGGTACACTTTATAATTGCATATACATGTATTTTGTGGTTAGTTTGGTAGTGGACCCTAAATGTTGGTTGAGTCCCTTCTATGATATTTATTTCAAGTTTTTAGAAGCAGATTAAAGTTAGAAATATGAACTATAAATGCTATAAAAACTTCTATAGAGTAGGATTACTTCTTAGTATGAAAAGTACTCGAATATTATTCTAATGTCTTTTCTCCTCTTTTATTATACCATGTAGGTTCTAGTTCTGCTACAATATTTTTCTAGCATACTTATGAGTATATAATTTCACCTATATATCAGAAATGAGTTAGTATTTAATTGTCTATGAAGAATTAAGTACCTTCATATTTAAACCGACCTTGGTTTAAAGTTTCTGTGGGTTTCTACTATATAGATTATTAGTCTACAACTATACAGAATCTGAAAGGTGAATGCCTTAAGATGGGTTCTGTTAAATTTAGCGCTATACTCAAACATGCAATTCAAATTTATTTTATATGTAGCCAATTCATCCGATAAGAAGTCAAACAACAAGAATTTCAGAAACATACCACTATTTCAAATGACCAACCTCCCAATCTTAGAGTCCTTTTTGTCTCCCAGGACTCACCCCCGAGCTGAGATCGCATCCATCACAGATCAACCTCTGATCTGCTTAGGAGCAGCTTATTTAAGCTCATGTTTCCCCAAAGCATGTTTCTAATTCTGCGTCCAGAATAGCAGGATGCTTTTCTTCCTGTTTAGCCTAGGCTTCCCATTTTGGGACTCTTTAAAGCTGTTTGATGTTTTTCCTCAGCTTTCCAGCTTTTATTACCTCTTCCCAACTACTTTCCTCATCATTGGGGAAATTTAGATTCCTCCTCAAAATCTAAATTAATTTCTTTCAAGGATTTTTTTGAAAGATTGTGGGGATTTATTGCCTTATCCATCCTCATGGATTTGGCAAGTGATCTCTAATTCTCATCTTGGTCAATATGCACAATCATTTTATTTATTTCCTCAACTTAAATATTAAATTACATTCACAAATTCAACACAGAAATTGGGGGTGTTACATATTCCCCCTCTGAAAATAAACATCGTCCTCGGTGTTATTAATTTACTACTAGAGTTCATTTTTCAAACAAAAATGGATATCTTTCTATCATTTCAGCCTCTCTTTCCCAGTTAGCTTCTTCAGCATTAAAATGCTTCCACTACACTTTTACTCTGGCCACTGTTCTATTTCTCAATTCAATTTCTTCCCGCTCCAATATTTGAAGTGGCTCTGGCAGGAACTCCCCTTCTGGTTCCACCTGTACCACATTCCAATCAACTATATGAGAAGCATCATGTACATATCTTTTTAATAACGAAACATGAAACACATCATGAACTCTAACATGGGGGGGTAAGGCCAGTTTGTAAGCCACTGGTCCCACCCTTTCTAAAACTTCAAAAGGACCACAATATCTAGGAGCAAGTTTTGCACAACTTCCAGCATAAAGTGTGCTCTTTTTGGGTTTCATGCGCAAATACACATGATCCCCCACTTTGAATTCTCGGTGCACTCTTTTCTTATCAGCATAGCTTTTCTGGAAATCTTGTGCTGTCTTGATGTTTCCTTGTATCTGTTTAACAATTCTCTCCATCTCTTCTAAGGCATCAGGTCCCAGCATTAATTTATCCTCAGGTTGGCTCCAACTCAAAGGAGTACGACACTTCCTTCCATACAGTGCTTCAAATGGACTCATCTTGATAGAAGATTGGTAGCTGTTATTATAGGCAAATTCAGCTAAATGCAAATACTCTTCCCACTTTGATGGTCTATCCATCACATACATTCTCAGCATATCCTCCAATACTTGATTAATCCTCTCTGTTTGCCCATCGGTTTGAGGGTGATAGGCAGTACTAAAATTCAACTTAGTACCCATCCCTCCAAATAATCCCTTCCAAAAGGCTGCAGTAAACTTAGCATCTCGGTCTGAAACAATTACCTTTGGCACCCCATGAAGCCTTACTACCTCCTTCAAGAACACATTCGCTACTTGAGTTGTCCCAAAGGTAGACTTTACTGGTATAAAGTGGGCAGCTTTTGTGAGAGTGTCTACTACTACCATTACAGAATCATGTTGATATTTGGTTTTGGGTAACCCTGTTATAAAATCCATGGAGACTGTGTCCCATTTCCATTTTGCAATTGGCAAAGGGTTTAAAAGACCTGCTGGATGTTGATGCTCAACTTTGACTAGTTGACATTCCATACACCTACTTAAATATTCTGCCACATCTCTCTTCATTCCTGGCCAGAACAACTTCTTTTTCAAGGCTTTTAACATTTTCTGGTATCCTGGATGTCCTGCATAGGGCTGTTTGTGATATTCATCCAAAATTTATCTTTTTAATGACTCTACATTTGGAATATACAACCTGTTTTTGTAATAGAGTAGCCCTTTTTGGTTTTGAGTGAAATCAGTTTTATCCCTTTTCTGTAGTTTCACCAAGAGTGTTTCATAGTTTGGATCTTGGCTTGCTGCTTTTCTCACCAACTCTTCTACCTCAATCTGGCCACTACTCCCAATGCTATTTAAATTTTGACAAGCATTTCTGCTTAATGCATCAGCAACTTTATTTTCTTTTCCCTTGATATGTTTTATGTCCATATCAAATTCACTTAAAAAGGACAACCATCTGGCTTGCCTTGCATTCAGGTCAGTTTGGGAAAAGAAATATTTGAGGCTAATATGATCAGTCATCAATGTGAACTTTTTCCCAAGAAGATAGTGCCGCCACATTTTCAGAGCATGGATAACAGCTGCAAATTCTAAATCATAGGCACTATAATTTTGTTCTTGTATTTTCAGTTTCCTAGATTCATAGGCAATAACTGAATTTTCCTGCAACAGGACTCCTCCCAACCCCTCTCTGCAAGCATCTGTACATACAACAAATTCTTTATCAGGATCAACAATTTTTAATATAGGGGCTGAAATAAGTTTTTGTTTTAATTGCTCGAAACTGATTTGACATTTTTCAGTCCACACGAACTTGACACCCTTTCTTTGCAATGAAGTGATGGGATGTGCTATGGCAGAAAATCTCTCCACAAATCTACGATAGTAGCCTGCAATCCCCATGAATGACCTTACTGCTGAAACATCAGTTGGGACTGGCCATTCTTTAATTGCTTTTATCTTTTCAGGGTCAACTGCAAGGCCTTTTTCAGAAATAATATGACCCAAATATTGAATCTTATCCTTGTAAAATTCACATTTACTGAACTTGGCATATAGCTGATTTTATTTCAGAGTTTGTAACACTATCCGCAAATGTTCTTTATGTTCCTCTTTGTTTTTGGAGTAGACCAAAATATCATCTATGAACACCAGAACAAATTTATCCAAATACTTATTTAACACACTGTTCATCAGGCACATAAAGGTGGCAGGGGCATTTGTCAATCCAAAAGGTAGGACTACAAATTCGTAGTGTCCATACCGGGTTCGAAAAGTTGTTTTGCTAATGTCTTCTTCCTTGATTCTGAGCTGGTGATACCTAGTCCTTAAGTCAATCTTTGAAAAGACTGAGGCCCCTCTCACCTGATCAAAAAGATCATCAATTCTAGGGAGCGGATATCTATTCTTAATGGTCAACTTGTTCAGTTGGCGATAATCAATGCACATCCTAAAAGTTCCATCTTTCTTCTTCACAAATAAGACCGGTGCTCCCCACGGAGACACACTTGGTCTAATGTAACCTTTATCCAGTAATTCTTGCAGCTGCATCTTCAGCTCCATAAGTTCAGGCGGACTCATTCGATAGGGGGCTCGGGAAACAGGTGTAGCTCCCGGCACCAGATCTATGGAAAAGTCAATTTCTCTTTTGGGGGGGAGATGAGGAATCTCATCTGGGAAAACATCTTTAAATTCCCTTACCACTGGTAATTAACTCAGCAGATTTTCTTCAGTTCTTGGTTCTACTTCTTCCACATGTACTGCATAAACTTGGTATCCTTTTCTAGCTGTTCTTTTTAATTGTAAGGCTGATATTTGTCTTACTGAAATGGATTTTGGTTTTCCTTTTAGAGTAAAAGGTTTCCCTTCTTCATCCACACAATGCAGGGTTTTATCCCAGCAATTCATCAGGGCTTTCCTCTTTTCCAGCCAATCCATTCCTATCAGCAATTCATAGGATCCTAACGGCACTATGTTCAGATTTACTTCTGTTGGAAAACCATTTAATTGAATTGTTGTTTTGGGCAATTTATGTGTTACTTTTCTCTTAGTCCCAGTGGCCAGCTGTACCAACCATGACTGCTGAAATTTTTCAGGTTTAATTTTACATTTTTCTACAATTCCAAGACTAATGTAACTCAAAGAAGCACCTGGATCAATCAAAACAGTAATAGGTAGGTCAGAAATCTTACCCTCCATTTCTACCATGGTTGCTTGATGTTCTGCTTGCCGATTTTCCAATGCTGCACTGATAGTTGGTATATTTCTGGCTATGTCATTTACTGTTGTTGCCTCTCGCTCTCTGCTGATCATATGAATATTTCGATGGGGGCAGTCCCTCATCATATGGGGTTCTCCATAGCCCCAACATTTCAAAGGTTCCTTCATTCTGACTGTCCCTTCCTTTTTATTGTTCCCTTCTACTTGTTTTGAAGCCACTTGGGACTGAGCAGTTTGGCTTTCTTTTGGTTTATTGAATTTTTTCCGCTGATGATCTCTGCCAAAATTCCTTAGATATGCTGGTTTTTGTCTTTTCCCCTTGAATTCCCCCTTGTTCAACCAGCTCTTCCCTTGTTCAGCCTTACCTTTAAACTGCTGATAGCATAGTCTTGCTTTTCTAACAGCTTCGTCCATTGTCTTTGGGTTATCAAACTCAATTTTCTCCTTGTACACAGTAGGCAAGCAATTCAAAAACCTTTGGACCTTTTCCTTTTCTTCCCTAATGTAAGGGACATATCTCAGTAAATTTGTAAACTTAGTGACAAACTCATCGATAGTGAGTTGTCCTAGTCTAAGTTCATGGAATTCTTTAGCTTTATCATCATAATAACGTTCGTTCAAATAACGATTTTTGAACTTAACCTGGAAATCTTCCCAAGTAACTGTCTTTTCATCAATGGCATGCACCATTTTTGTCTCCTCCCACCACAGAGTAGCTTTACCTTGTAGCTGGTACACAGCTAATCTGGCCTTCAGATTGCTCTCATATTCATAAACTTGGAAATACTTAATCATGTTCAGCAACCAAGCTTCAGCATCTTCCTCCTTCTCCCCATCATAGGAGGGAGGTTTGATCTTTCGGAATTCCCCCTGCAATTCTATTTTCTATTTATATTGATGTCTAGCAGCATCATCATCATCAGATTCATCCATCTTCCTCTTTCCGGAACCTTCGCCTTCTTGGCTGTTCCGGGAAGTTAGTTCTCTGATGAGCTTTTCCTGCTCCTTACTGGCTGATGACAATATGTCATTCTGGCTTCTTAGTTCAGCCAATTCTCGTTGCAACCTGTGCAACATAGCCATTACCGGGGCATTGTGATCTAGTGTAGCAAACTCATCACGCAGATCCACATAAATTTCTCCACCTTCAGCCATTTTAGCACCACTGTACACACTCATAATATTGATCAGTAAAATTTAAAGAAGCAAAACAATTTCTACAATATTCATTTATAAGAATAACATTCAGAATTCAGTGAGCACAGTAACAACAGCCCAGTTTTGTAACCTGGGCTCTGATACCATTTGTAACACCTCCAGTTTAAAGATTTTTCTTTTTCTTTTTCTTTCATACATATATACTGAGGGTTCACTTTTATTTACATGGTTGACTGGATATTTAGTTCAGGAATTTGATTTTATTTCCACCTTTTTAAATTTTCCTCTTTCAACCTAGTATCCCATTTTAACTTTAGGATTTCTTTCCCATTATCCCTTTCTAATAGCATTGGATACTCCCCATGTATATAATATATATATATATAAAATTTCTATACCCATTTATATTAACATTGGATACTCCCCATGTACATAATATATATATAACATATATATATACCCTTCGATAATGTCATTGGGTACTCACCATGCATGTAATATATATATATATAACCTTTGATAATGCCATTGGATCCTCACCATGCATATCATACATATAATATACATATACTTTGATAATACATTGGAATACCTATTATGTATATAATATATGGTATACATACAAATAAATTCATATATATATAAATATAGGTCCGTATAAGTTTATGCTACATGCTAACGAAGTTTATAATCATGGAGATTAGGGCGTCCGAAAACAAATGATATGTATCAATACTTCACCTATTAAATATTAAATTTCGATACCTACCTAACCCTAATCCTAAAAGCTTTCGGTATCGTTTTATTTTCAACCCTTTTTCCAATTAGTCGTGGCATGGCATTTCAATATCCGCTTCTATATACACGAATATCACCCCATGTAATGATATGGACTGTCTGTATATTGGTGTATATAAAATAATACATAATCTGAGCTCATTTCACCTTGCGTCGATTTATCATTATTTTCGTTTTGAACTAGTGCGTATAAGATTTGTTTTTGTATATGTACAGTACTCACCATGCGTGTTGCAAATTTTGAGTAGCTGGTTATTGATTGTAATAGCCGCATAGACCTGTGATCTGTCCGTTTTGGTTTAACCTGTGGGTTTTGTTTTGACGTTTCGATGGTTTTGCACGCAGGGCCAGTGTCTCTTATCATGAGAACGAAGTACCAGCTGCTGGCGTTTATCGACCCATGACCAGCAAGTATCCTACGTGTAACGCCTATATTCGTTATTCCGGTTTGGCCCAGGTACTGTGTGTGCCGATTTCTGCCTCGGGAAAATATGAATTCTATGGCTAGCTTTCTACCTATGTGCATACGATGCTTAGCACTCCCAGATGGCTGAAACGGAGAGGAGGTCCTTTCGACTGAGCAGAATGCAGAACAAGGCCGCCATTCCGCATCCCAGTACCTCCTCTCCGAGCTCATTAATATCGCATGGTACCGGTATATCGATGTGGTTGGGTTTTTCAAATCGACTTCGGGATTTTTTGAATTCCTAGGGCGGTGTGATTAGGGTTACAATTTTCCCCCTCTCGTTCTAGCCTGAAATCAGGGTTGTACTGCCATCTGCAGTGAGTTCTTTTTAATTGGGGTTTTTGTGCTGGTTGCTCACCCTACCCTTTCGATTTATTTCAGTGGTACCGAGTTGTTGCCATTCACCGCCCCCTTAGCCTGTTATTGCTGGTATAGCCGAATCAATCTACGATATTTTTTTTTGTTGCTGTGTTTGTCTCCATTCGTGACTCCCTCACATATGTCGCAATTATTTTCTATGTGGATCCGATGCAGGGATAATTAAGCCAGCATGAAGGTGTCGAACTCCTTCACTGTGGAGAACTCCAGCGTAACGCTTGATGTAAGATCTCACGTTTCTCCAAGTCCCATTTTTATATTTCCTTACGTTCTGAAACCCCTTTTTTTCCAGGTAACACAGTATCTAACTCATCTACTGATTGTTTACGCAGATGGCACGGAGCATCGACATCCCAAGTTGCATATGGTATGGCAGAGACTCAACCTATTTTCTAGCACTTGTTAGTCCTCATTTCATTATGTCAGTAGGAGAGAGTGCAGGCGTTGGGTTATTTTCTGGCCGCGCTCTCCTTAATTCATTCATATCCTTATTTTTTTCTTATTATCATTTTGATAGTCCTATCTGTTGAAAAAAAAATGAGTTGTCTTGCTCGTGAGAGTTTTCTTTTGGGTTCGCAGATCTATTACGGCTGCGTTCAGCATGCATCGCATTGGCAGGAGCCATTAGCAGGCTTTCCTCATGGCCATACGCCAAGGCCCTTTATTATTTTTTTTCTTTGTTCTGGTGCAGGATCTTAGGTTTCCCTGCTTCCAAATAGGATAGTAGATCTATGGCCATCAGCGTCTAACCGACGTCCCCTTTTTCTTAATAGCGTATTGATTTCCCGTTTTTTTTCTAAAGTCGATTAGATGTAAGGATAGAAAGATAACTCTATTCACCGGTTAATCCCTAATTTCTTCAATACTATTACAGAGGTTTATGCATCGAATTTATTTGCTTATTGAAGAATCTCTAACATCGTTCAATTAATCTCTAACTTTCGGAACCTATATTATAGATATGTAAGTAGCACATCCCGAATATCTCGGTCGTGTTTATTGCTGAGGAATATTAAATAGTGATTCAAAACCATTTGATTGATAATCTAGATTTAATAGAATTAATCATAAAGGCGGTAACTTTGATAATTACGTATGGTTGTAGAGAAAAATCTTCGTAAAGTGGAATCCAACGAAGGTCCAAACCAATGTTGGTTTAAATATGAGGATACTTAGTTCTTCCTAGGAAAAATTTAGCAGATTCGTTTAATTTGCTTCTCTTTCCTAGCACCTAATATAAACCTACAGGAGAGAGAAATTGAACTTCCTATATTATACTTGAAAATAGTAGGAAATGAACTGAAACTTACACTATGCATGAAAGAATAGAAGGGGAGACTCTATAAATTGACCTTAGGGTCAGCATACCATTCAAATATAATCCAGAAAATTTAATGGTCAAAAAAAAAAAAAAAAGGTTGCATGTAAGCCACACTTAATATAGCAAAGGAAAGGAGCTAAATATTTACAAAAATATCGAACATAGACAGTTGCCTTATGAAACCACTCTAATATTATAGCACAAAAAGTAAATACATAGAGTGCAGAATTAATTATTTAATAGTTGTGAAGTAAAGAGAAGAGAGTTGAATTATTTTCAACAGTATACACATTAACAGTTAATGTAACTACTATTTCCTTTGACCAAGAGAAAAAGGGAATGAATCCCAAACACATGACCAACTCTACAGAAATACCTACCACCAGATATCTAGGTAGGCAAGAGCTGTAAATAGATATAGGAAAACGAGAAGAAGATTCAATTAGAAATATATAACCTTGGAAAAAAGGAAAATATTAGTCTTGGTACTTCATACATATTAACTATATGTGTATAAATGAGAATGGACACACAATTTCATACATGCCATTTATATGCATAGACAGACAATTGTAAAATAGTTCAGTGTAAACATGAACAGAGGGAAACTGTAACTATGATACTGGTACCAGTGTAGAGATATCTAGCTACAGAAAATAATGAACAAAATACATCAGAAGAAAAGATAAAGTTAAATATGACTTCCTAGAATTTCTTAGGAATGTAACTGAGGAATCTGGTACATATTGAACAACATTAGTGCTACAGAGAACCACATAACATACACTTACTGTTCTGACAAGCAAACTAAACAAAGAGAAATTCCATGGTATTAAATCGTATACATGACTCAGACAGTCCATATAAAGTTACACTGTAGCGTTGTTATAGCGAATTCACCATAAAGAAAGTAAGGAATATACAAATGTATGTCCAAAAATGTCACAATACATGCTGAGCCTATCAGGCTAGGGTCTGAGGAGCGAAACCCTTATCACAATAAAAAAAAATTTAAAGGAGCGCCACATAGGAATGACACAGATTAACAATACGACTCTGACAGAGTCTCGTTCCTCAAAGAACACTGACTAAAATCATAAGAGAGCAATGATTCAACGTCCGATGAAACAACTCAATGGGAGAGGGAGAGTATTCCCATAGGCATACCGACCTGAAATGTCAAGGAGGCCAAGGTTAATATCTATAACTTCGGAAAGTGTCATTACTGCTTGCATAAGCATACGAAGAGATCTTCGATTACCTGTGGAAAAATCAAGCCAAGATGGGGATTAGTAAATAGTGCCATCGTTGGAAAATGAGTGAACGGAGAAATTACTCAAAACAAAAAAAAAAAAAAACAAAGCAAACGAGGCATTACCTGTGAAATAAAAATCTCGGGTCCTACGAGCCTCTGAAATCGAAAATTATAAACAGATTAGGGATTAACGTGAAATTCCATATAATAATAAAAGGAGGAAGTAAACGTGTAAGTATAGACAGGACAAACAACCAACCTCATAGCGACGAAATGAATGGCAGTCGTTCGCCTGAAGTGACGTGAAGCATGGAAATTGGGATGCTACATAGCATTCACAACATAAACTAGTTAGCATTCCATGGAATTGACAGAAGAGTATAGTCAAAAATAAATCGGAAAGGGAAATATAACGAAAATTTTTCACAGAGGGTATCATACAAAAGCCCAAAACGAAACGCATTCAGCTGATGAAAGTACGCAGACTTCCTCAGAACCAATGGTTGACCAGTTATGCGCAACGACCTTGATTTTTAAATCATACGATAGAGAAAAACGAATGCATAAACCCTTACCTGGTATTGTCGCAGAGGAGAAGGCACACCAGATCTCTTCCTCGTGAACTAAGGACGGTAAGCCTATGAGGAGTAAGCACCTTGCAGACGAAGAGCTATAAAAGCAAACAATTAACGCGGAAAACTGTCTCTACCCGAAATGAAAGGCTTATATAATTCCTTGACAGACCAGGAACCCTAATATGAAAGGATCACCATCGTCCACTTGGAGAAATCGTAAGAGCCAAGCCACGGATTGAGAGGTTGGCAAGTGACATTAAAACTGTCGTATAACATTAATGGTGTTCAGATCCGGATTAAATTCAAGGCGTCCTGTTCGCATACAACTGAGAGTTATGTAAACTGAGTAAGCTAAGTAAGCCACATTGATGTGGATCCTCCACGTGAAAAAATGAAGGGATAAACCATACAAAGCCACCATATTTATCATAACATATGACGTGGAGAAGGTTTACCTCGCAGACACGAACACAGAAACTCGAGTTGAATGGGGTTACACGCTTTACGTGTAGAGTGATCACGAAATCAAGTTTCATATCTACAAATTTGATTAGAAATATTATGTACAATGATATGTTGTCATATCAACGCAGACGTGAATATGAATGCCACCTCATCTGACCGCCGACGCCTAAAAGAGTCAGTCTCATAATAATATGTACATTGCATTTTATCAAAAATAAATACCCAAGGTCTATACAATTTCTTGATGGAAAGGTCGTGGCTATGTATAGTTGAAAAGGGTTGGGAATGCTCGTAGGCATAACCCATTCCATACCATCGTATATAATGCATGCGAAGGGTTAATTATAGGTTTAATTATAAGTGATATATGTGACATCCAAGCAAAGGCTATGTCTAGATGATATGTGAGACCTCTATAGAGAATTAAATCATATACAATTCCTCCATAGTTGGAGCTAGAATAACATAAGACATGAAGAAGTAATAGAGGGCTTATTGGAGTTATGATGTTATGATGAAAAGTATCATGGTTAGAGAATTAGGATTTCATAATAAACCTATGCTTAAAAGCCTGAATTTCTTGAAGAATTTTTTTTTTTTTTTGTGAAATTTTGAGGTGCGACAATTTCCTTCTCATTATCTCCATTTTTTTTTGCTAGTAGAAGGTATATCAATTTGAGTCTTCTTGGGAGAGTTCACTGCAACATTTTTTACTTCCTACATTGTATTATTTGTGTACTTCAATGGTAGCATTATGATATAATTTTTTATAATATATTGATTTTACATGCATATCTTCTCGTTGTGATAACAAGATAATATCTTATTTCTCCTTGGTTCGAAAAATGGCATCCATTTTTACTTCCCCAAAGAGATTAACTTGATCTTCCTCGTAGTCTTGTATGGTTTCTTGTTCTTCTTCAGCAAAATTATCTTAAAAATAGGGTCTAATTTATGTTGATCCACTTGGTTTCTTTTCTCTCTTTTCTTGATTTGGGGCTATTGGCTTTTAAAGTTTGGATTTCTAATTTGAGGGTCTCCTTATGGTTGTGTTGGAGGGGCTCTATGAGCACAATTATTCTCTCCATCATCCTTTCCATAGTTTTAACTAATTTGTCTAAATTTTCACCTAATGAAGAAAAAGAAGGTTTTTCTTTAATGGTCACTCTTCTCTCAGTCCTAAACTTTCCCTTTTAGCTAGCAGATTAGCCTCTACACTAACAAAATTTCTTTGCATTTCTTCAAGTGTAGGTGGATTTATTTCTCTCAATTGATAAGCCATATCAGCATCAAATCCATTTGTAAAATGAATCAAAGAAGGTTTTGGTGGGGGTTTTATTGTTGTTGGGATGGAATTGTAGAAATTATTAAATCTAATTCAATAATCCTCACCAGTTTCATTTGGAGCTCTCCTTAATTTTTCATATTCTACAAGGATATGAAGGGGATTCTTTTTTTACTTCCGACCTAGAAAGGAAATTTTGATGGAATTGTTGTAAGTCTGAAATACTTCCCTCTCGCAAACCTTTTTGTCATTTATTTATGTCACTGATTAATATTTGTGTAGATAAACTCATTTTTACATCATCATGATCGAATTTCTCTAGATATGATAATTCATTTATTCTATCAATGTTTTGTTGTGCTGTTACACGACCTGTATCATCGAATTGTAGTATTCTCTATTCATAGTTCTCATTCAATGATGCCTTTAATGATAAAGTGTCATATTGCCCTGCCATGACTTGAGTATGAGAAGAGGATGATATTACAGTAGTGGTCGATGAAAAGGGTTGAGGACGTGGTGGCATTGTTGACGAGGATGGCGATGTAGTGTTTTGTACAATCAAAATATTATGGGTAGGAGTTGAAACCAAAATTGAGAGCATATAATTTCATCATGTTTATGGAGAACAAAAATAGATAACAAGCTTGTTATCTAAGAAAAGGATGAATATGAATAAAGCTATGTTTTTTTCAATGAATTTAGAGTGGAAAATTGATAAATGAAAGTAACAACAATATCTCATAGTAGACCCTAGTAACTTTTAGAATTACTATATAATATTTTGAAACAACAAGTTTTATAATATTCACAATCATGAATTAGGATGAACATAAAATATTATGACTAGATTGAAAAATAGGGCAAAAGTAAAATGAAAAAAATAGAAATGTTTAAATGATTGTAAAACTTACAGATGTACTTTTTTTTCTTTTGTTAATAGAAAAAAGTATAGTTTTTTAGTTGGGAAAAATGTTAAGGAGTTGTGAAAGAAGGAGGAATTGATGGCACGATCCAGAATGAGGGCCGAAAAAATTTAAGAAATCTTACACTAACATTATTTGAATGATGATTTTGATGGTGAAATCTTACAGTAACATTATTTGAATGATGTTTGATGGTGGAAATGTATTCAGCACCATCAAAAACCTCTAGGGCACCCAAAATATTAAAGTTTTATAGTTATAATTGATTTACAAAAATCCATGCCCGATTTTCTTAAAATCTTACTGAAATCTCCATGATTTTGAGGGCAAAAAAGTAGTCTAGTTAGACTAGGGTAGTTAAACTAGACTGCTTTTTAGCCGTGAAAATCATGGAAATTCAAGTAAGATTTTAAGAAAATCAGGAGTGACTTTTGTAAATCCACTTTATACCTATCAAACATTAATATTTTGGGTGCCCTAGATGTTTTTGATGATGGTGAATCCATTTCCACCATCAAAATCATCATTCAAACACTGTTACTGTAAGATTTCTTAACTTTGGATTCACCCAATTTTGGCCTTCTTGGCAATTCCTTAGTCTCTTTAGACAACTCCTTTACAGCTCCTTAAACCATAGTGAGAATTATAACTAGTCTACAAAGAAATATACACAATTTTAAAGGAGAATGTGTAATAATGTTCCAACAAATCCAACTGAATGTACTACTTCATTACCAAGATTTTACATGCAATTAAATGTTGAGGTCTCCATGGGAGAGCGAAAATAAAATAAGAGTAAAAAAAAATCAAGGACGACATGGGGCCTTTTCTCAGTAAATTTGACCAAAACTCATTTAGAAATGAGTACTTCCAGCAAATAAAATTAGCTATGAAATTTGGGGCACGCTACTTGAAAATTGCATGGAAGAGGAGAAGACCGTTAGGGGAAACCGAATCGGGTACATGTATCACTCCAAAGCACATGAAGCGTGTGGTACCTACCGAATCATAGCAAATAGAAGCAGGTGTTAGTGGTGTAATAGCAGTTTTTAAAAATTGCAATACGTTACCTTCATAAGTGAACATCCCAAGTGTAAAAGCTTTATAAGTGGTTATAGTTTCTGAACATCCTAGTAACCTTCATACGTTACCTGTAATGAGCAGAGAATGCCGAATGTGAACTCTGCAAGCGCCAAACGGGCATGACCTCCACCAAACCCTGAACCGTTACGGGACATGCCATAATAAATAGCGAAAAAAAACCATAATAAAGTGGCCATAAATATAAAATAATTTACTTAAACCTAAATTTTGTAATGGCATGTGATAACTCTCTTTTCATCCTCGCTTCATTAATAAACTCAGATTTATATGAGTTCTGTAGGTGCGCTAATGCTGCTTCAGTTGAAAACAATCAGATACAAGACAGTAATTGCATTAAATTGGTGAATTTGACGCACATAATGGAGGATTTAACTTTAACTGAAGTTGAAAGATCTAAGAGGTAATAAATGATTTAGTGTACATGATTTCGTGAGCTACATCGACACAGCAAACCATGAAAAAATAGTCGAAAAACACTTTCTACACAAGCGAAAAAGCATATGACAATGCGGCAGCCTTTTGAAAGGACCTCACGCAAAGCTAAATTTCCCTGCCCCAACAGCCTCCGCAGCGGCCAGACGACCACCCACACTATCATAGTTCGGGCCCCTCTGCTTAAGGTGGCGGTGTGGACCTTGTAATGGAAGCTGTAGGGGGCTGGGAAATTTGTTTTGCCATGGGGCTCTTTTAAATTTTTAGCGGCATTGTCATATTTTTTCAGTTGTTTCCTCATTTGTGTCCATCTGCAGTTCTTGTTAGCCCGTCAGAACTGTATTTTTATGCAATAAAATAACTGTAATATGGTTAATATTAGTAGAAACACACCCACCTAATAAAAATTGCAATTAAACTACACAGAAAGCTAATCACTAAAAAGGTTTGCAGATGGGCTCTCTTCACATTTTTAGATGTAGGAGTCTGCTGGTCTGTGCCATTTTATGGGTTTAAGAAAGGAAAAAAAAATAAGGAACTAAGATTTGGAACATTTTCTCGTTAATATCAAATGTTTTAATACTATTTCTACATTAAGCATGTTTCATGTTAATATCAAATATATATTTCAACATTAATTAAATTATGCTATTTTCAATTTATATAATTTCAAATTGTATGAAAATTTAATTGCAGTAATTACTTATAAACTTTCATAACCTTTTTTAGATTTAAACTCAAATAGAGCCATGGTTTTTAAAACAATCTTTTATGCTACAAATTATGGTCATAAGGGTATATGAACTAAATGTAATTGTGTAGTTCATAAACAGTCATTTTTTCTTTTGTTGCATAAGCCATCAATTTATCCAATAAGTATAGCATCCATTAAACCCTATTAGTAATAGAGCACATTCTCCAATTTAACCCATCAAGACCCAACTTACAAAATCATGAGTTTCCTTGCTTCCTTAGGAAATAGCTTCACAAATATTTACAGTACCTTACAGATTAGGTTTTCCTAATAAAGCCCTAACATAGATACAACCACAATAATATAGATACTTTAGTATAAGTTTTCATTCCCCCACATTTCAAACCTTTTGTATCTCGAAACTAACTAGTGGCTATTATTGATGCCAAATTAGCCCTCCTGTGCTCCAAACCTTAATATATTCCACCTTGTTTGAAAACAAGATTATAGGAGAGTAAGCCCACAATTGTCTTTGGATGCTTCCAAAAGTGCCACAACACTTGGAATTAATCCTTAGGCTAGCTCAAAGGTACTCCCAACTGTCATAAGCAAGCATTGCACTGTGCTAAATTGATCATGATGTTGGGAGGCTAAGATGCTCATAATTTATAGTCTTCATTAAGCCTTCAATACCAGGGGTAATTACCATAGATAAATACCATGGGCTAATACCAGGGTTAAATACCATGGATGGATACACTTTCTATTATGTTCATACTGCCACAAATTCATTAATAAATATTGTCCTTCTAACACTAGATGGATATATCAACCACGTTAATAATTAGAAGTTGTATGGTAGGAATCTAATATTTATATTAATTGATAGGTTTAGTCTCTAATATTAATATTAATTAATAGACTTAGTCTAGCTTATAAAGTAAATGGTCATTGTTATTTTTAATAAAAAATAGGTGAGCGATTTTTAAAAAGTTTAAGTTGTTTAATAGGTAGAATTATATCCCCGTAGGGGTTTTTTAGGTCACTTAATCCATTTATGCATTGAAAAATGAATTTTAAACAACAACAAAATCACATTCTTTATCGAAATTGTTTTACTAGATTCCGGTGAAAAATTACATTTAAAATTTTAACTCATATATAATAAGTACGGTATAGTATTATTATATTATATTTATTATAATTAATATAGTTATATATTATAGTTAAAGATATTAATATTATTAGATCTAAGAATTTTGTGATACATAATGTAGATAAATGTCTTTGGCATTAATCACATCATTAGGATTAATCCTAAACACATTTATGTATATATTAATATTATTATATCTATTCGTCTTTAATGCTACTTTTTGAAAAGTTTTCCTATTTGGTTTTTCGATCTTATTTTTCTAAAATGGCGAAGGATTTCATTAAAATAACAAGTTTGATGGGTAAACTCTTCAAAATCTAAGTGTGCTAAGGGTTTTTCACGCTGGTGAATCCATATATGCAATAAAAAAAAAAAATTAAAATAACACAAATCAAGATTTCACGTCAAAATTTTCAACTTCAAAAGGTCTTATTAAACACAACTCCTTATTATATTAATATTATAACATTTACATTAATTAGTATATAATTATAACATAACAGATTCTAGTAAATGGTTTTAATATAAGTAATGGTGATTTAAGTATTCAACTAAATGAGTATGTTTAAATCAACATTAAGACCCTATAGTAAACCCAACATCATAAACTCAATATTAAACTCTAATTTCAAACTCAATGTTATAAATATTACTATTAAAACCATTATTATAAACCCGATTTTAAACCTCAATATTGAATAAATTATATTATAATGTAACATTGTCAAATTGATTGTCACATTGTAGCAATGTTTGTCACAATATGACATTCTATATATTTATGTACAAATTCAACATTACAATATTAAAATAAATATTATAGATCCTAACATTAAACAAAATATTATAAAACCTAAAATTAAACTCAATATTAAATTCAATATTATAAAATCAATATCAAAGTCAATATTGTAAATGTTAATATTAAACCCAACATTATAAACTGTAATATTAAATTCAATGTTAAGCCATAATATTAAATGCAATATTATAAACCCTAATAGAAAGCGTTCCAAAACACCATGTCACACGAAATTAGTTCTTACTTTATCCAAAGTTATTATAGAATCCCCATAAGGATGGGGTTATCCTAATTTGATCATGGTATTTGGGGCTAAGATGGGAGCCATCAATGCTAAGAGAGGAGGGGAGGCTTATTATTTATAGCATTCTTCATGCCTTCAATACCATGGGAAAAGACCATGGTTAAATACCATTGGTAAATATAATGTGTGGATACAACTTTCCATTACGATTATAAATATGGCCTCACAATATGAACCACTACTTCATCCAATGCCCTACAATTCATATGTATCCCTATTTTGTTGAAATTGTTGGCATTATTGAAAATTCGAAAACGGGGAAAGTGACCGCTCTCCTCTAAACACGGAGAAGTTTTAAAACAAAAATTCACTTACGGGCCAGGAGATGGCATGAAAATTGTCTTCTATTTCAATAACGAGGACTTAAACAAAAGCGTTGTATTTCTTCACGGTCTGAGAGGATTCACAAATTAAACTCGAGACTGCTACAGATGCAGTGCTACAACAAAATAACTCTCTGTCTCTCTTTCAAGAACGCACATGCAGTGCTCAGTTCTTCTTGCTGTGTTTTCTTTGCCTGCGGGCTCACACAACGTTTACAATGCAATACGATACATTACATTCTTACAATGCGCGCGGGTCTTTTTCTTTATATATATATGGCGCGGCGGAAAAAATTACATATGAAACCTTTGCGGAATCATAAAACTTTGACATTGGCGCGACGTACGAGTGGGGACCATATCGTAGTCGGCCATCGCAATTGGCAGTATTGCGATATGCGATATGGCGGAACGATGGAACAAACAAAAATGCGATTTGTGACATTTGCGATGATGCGATGGGCACACATCGCAACTTTCAACATTTGCGATCAAAACAATGGAATGGGCGGACTTTGCTATGTGCTATATTGCGATATAGCGCCACGTGGTCTTGTGGACCCACGGGCCTTGCTACTGTGGGAGGGCGATTGTAATATAATTTCAATGTTATATATATGGTAAACGTTCCGCTTGCGGAACTCTACCACATTCACAAGACATTTGATAATTGCGATATGCGATGTTGTGATGGCGCACATCGCACATCACAGATTTCTACATCAACAAGACACTTAAGTTCTGAACTTGTGAGACTGCGCTTTTGCGATCTTGCGCTCAAGTGGTAGGGACCACTTGTCCTTCCACTGCATAAGTGACTTTCGCCCATTTTAATCAATTTCACTTCAATTTGGTTGTTGAAGGCTTTTACGCCCGACTTGGTTGTTTTAAATGAATTCGCTCCTCCGTTAACAAAAATGTTCATTCCTCTGCTAAAGTAACTTCTCGCCCATAACAAAATTAATTCCTCTGCTGTCATACTTGGCTGCGGCCCATCAAAAATTTAATTCTCCTCCATTCCTCTTTAATATGGAGTGCTATGCACTCAAAACTCTGCGCCGATGCTGCTGTCCTTTGTCCTTTGTTCTTTGTTATTCCTGCCCAAAGCACGGTAGGTAACTTTAATATTTCTAACACTCCCCTTAAAGTCAGCTGCTGGGTTATCAATAATACCCAAACATTTTCTCAAAAATTCAAATGTTTTCTGTGCCAATGGCTTTGTCAAAATATCTGCATATTGCTCTTCTGTTTTACAACGTTGTAAAACAATTGCACCATTGTTCACCAATTCTCTGATGTAATGAAACTTTGTGTCAATGTGTTTCGTTCTCTTGTGAAACACAGAATTCTTGGATAATGCAATAGCTGAGCTATTGTCACAATAAATCACAGTGCCCTTTACCTGTTCTTGGCACAAACTTCTCAACATTCTTCTCATCCAAATTGCTTGACACGCTGCTGCTGTAGCTGCCACATATTCTGCCTCTGCTGTAGATAATGCTACAATAGGCTGTTTCTTAGAAGCCCATGAAATGGCTCTTGAACCCATATGAAAAACATAACCGGAAGTGCTCTTCCGATCATCTACACTTCCAGCCCAATCACTGTCAGTGTATCCAACTAATTCTGAATTTTCTGAAGTAGTATATAAAATACCAAATCTTTTAGTTCCTTTCACATACCTCAGAATTCTCTTTGCTGCTTGCCAATGTGCTTCTTTTGGCTTCTCCATAAATCTGGAAATTAAACTAACAACATGCATAATATCTGGCCTAGTTGCAGTCAAATACATGAGGCTGCCAACTATGCTTTTATACAGACTTGGATCAACATCCTTGCTGCTGTCATCTTTTCTCAACTTCAATCCCATTACTGTGGGAGTAATTGCAGCTTTGCACTCCTGCATATTAAATATTTCTAAAACTTGATTCACATATTTTTCTTGAGATATAAAAATCCCTTTCTCACCTTCCTCTACTTCTATTCCTAAAAAGTATCTCAACAAACCCACGTCAGTCATTTCAAATTCATCTTTCATGATTGTTTTAAAATTTTCAACAAGGTAATCATCATTACCTGTAAAAATTAAATCATCAACATATAAAACAACAATGAGCATCTTACCATCTTTTTCTTTAATGTAGAGGGTGGGTTCTCCCTCACACTTTTCAAATCCATTTTCTAGTAGATAGGAATCTATCCTACTGTACCATGCTCTTGGAGCTTGCTTCAGCCCATAAAGAGATTTCTTCAATCTGCAGACCTTATGCTCTTGGCCTTTCTTCTCATATCCGAGAGGTTGTTCCACATATACCTCTTCCATTAAAACTCCATTTAAAAATGCAGATTTTACATCCATCTGGTATACTTTCCATTTGTTTTGTGCTGCTATGGACAACACTGCTCTTACTGTCTCCATTCTTGCAACTGGTGCAAAAGTTTCTTCATAATCAATCCCATGCTTCTGCTTATATCCCTTGACAACAAGTCTGGCCTTGTGTCTTTATATTTTTCCTTCAGCATTGCTTTTGGTCTTATAGACCCATTTAACTCCAATGACTTCTTTTCCTTCTGGGAGATCAACCAACTCCCATGTTTTGTTCTTCTCTATGGCATTAATTTCATCATCCATAGCTTCTATCCATTTTCTATCTTTAACAACATCTTCAAAATGAATAGGATCATCAACTTGACAATACAAAGAAAATAAGGAATTCATACCTTCATTTGCCGCTCCTTGCTCATATATTTCTCTAATGCTTCTGAACCTTGTTCCACTTTCACTTGGTGTAGTCGTGCTTGAAGAAGCACTCAATTCTTCTCCATGTGGTGTGCTTGGAGATGCACTCCCGCTTCTTCTCAAGAGTGTTCTTGCTGCCGCTTGAGGCGTCCCTTGCTGTCCTTGTGTTGGTGGAGGTTGTGCTACGGATGGGTTGTTAATTTCAACCACATCTCCTTCATCTTCATCATGAGACAAACAATTTTTAACATTGACTGTTTTCTCAATGCTTCCATCCCATGCTTCCTCTTCAATGAATTGCACATCTCTGCTTATTACAAACTTCTTTGTGGATGGGTTATACAGTCTGTATCCTTTGGAATCTTCACAATATCCAAGGAAAATGCACTTCTCCCCCTTACTATCCAACTTCTTTCTCAATTTGTCTGGAATGTGTACATATGCTACACATCCAAAAACTCTCATGTGGGTGACTCCCTGTTTTCTGCCACTCCACGCTTCTTCTGGAACTTTGTTCATCACTGCTTTTGTAGGGCATCTATTCAAAATATACGCAGCACAGTTTGCTGCTTCTGCCCAATACTCATTCGGAAAATGTTTTGCCTTTAGCATACTTCTCACCATTTCCATTATGGTTCGATTCTTTCTTTCAGCAACTCCATTCTGTTGCGGTGTGTACCTTGTGGTAAATTGCTTGTGTATGCCATTCTCTCTGCAAAAACGCAGAAACTCCTTTGATATGTGTTCTCCACCTCTGTCGTTTCTGAGGACTTTAATATACTACCCACTTTGTTTCTCTACAAGAGCTTTAAAGTGGAAAAATTTCTGAAAAACTTCACTCTTATATTTCAGAAAATAAACCCACACTTTTCTTGTGAAATCATCTATGAAGGTCAGCATATAGTTGCTGCCTGAAACTGATGCTGTCTGCATCAGTCCACACAAAGCTGAGTGAATGATTTCTAGGGGTGCTTTCGCCCTTATGCTTTTCCCTGAAGGAAATTTTTCTCTGTGTTGCTTTCCCAAGATGCAGCCTTCACATAGGCTGTCAGGCTTCTCAATCAATGGTAAACCTCTTACCATTCCTTTTCTGTGCAGCAAATTTAATCCTCCGAAATTGAGATGTCCAAATCTCAGGTGCCATAACCAATTTTCATCCTTTGCTTCCTTCTGAAAGGTTTCTTGAGTTACAGCTGCTACATTCTTTCCTTTTTGCTTCAAGTCAATGTTGAGCTTGAGTGGAAACATTCTATTGCTGGTCATTTTAATTTCAGCAATGATTTTCTTGCTTGGAGGTATATCTTTTATTGTGCACATATCATCTTTGAAAATTACATTGTAACCTTTGTTTATGAGCTGCCCAACGCTCAAAAGATTACACTTCAGACCTGGAACATAATACACATCAGGGACAAATTTCTGCTCCCCATTTCTTGCTCTAATACTCACTCTGCCTTTTCCTTTGACAGAGATCTTAGTATCAGTCCCTGTGGTCACTTCAGATTTTACTTCTTCATCTAGATTGGCAAACATTGCTTTGTTGCCAGTCATATGATTACTACATCCAAAATCTAAGAACCAAACATCATCATTTTTATCTTGTGCTACATTACAAGCTAACAACACATTGCTTGGGTTCTTTTCTTCTTTTGCTACATTAGCATTCTGCCTATTTTTCATGTCATTTTGCTTCTTTCTACATTCATTGGCATAGTGCCCATATTTCTTGCAATAATGACATTGGACATTGGATTTGTCATACCTTTGTCCATGAGCATGTTGGTGTTGATGTCCACCTTGTTGGCTGTTGCATTGGCCATGGCTCTGATTTTGACTGTTGCTCCTTCCATGTGAATGTGAAGGGTTGTTCCTTCCACCTCTATTTTGGCTTCTGCCTCTTCCTCTTCCTTTACCTTTACCTCTTCCTCTTCCTGAAGGCATCTGGGTCTTGAAGGCGTGCTCAAGAGATGAGGTTTCATCTCTACTCAATCTCTGTTCATGAGTTATCAGCGAGGCATGAAGTTCATCTACCGTGAACTGTGAGAGATCTTTGGTCTCTTCTATGGTGGTTACAATAACCTCAAACTTTGAGGGTAAGCTTCTCAAAAGTTTCTCCACAATCCTTCTTTCTTCAAGAGTTTCTCCATGGGATCTTATCTGATTTACAATCCCAATCACATGTGTAAAAAATGTGTCTACATTATCTGACTCTTTCATGCAAAGAGTTTCAAAATCTCTTCTCAGCAACTGAAGTTTTGCTATCTTAACTTTCTCCATACCTTGATAGGCTACTTTCAGAGTTTCCCATGCCTCCTTGGATTTCTTAGCTGCTGCTATCCTTGGAAACACACTCTCATTTACAGCTTGATACAAACAGAAGAGAGCTTTGGCATCCTTCTTCCTATTATTCTTCAACACATCTTTCTCTGCTTGAGTTAAGGCATTAAAAGCCTGCTCATCAGCTGGTTCTGTGAAACCATCTTCTACTAGTTCCCACAAGTCTTGTGAGACAAACAGGGCTCTCATGGTAATGGCCCAATAATCATAGTTCTTTCCATTAAACTGTGGAAGTTGAACATTTCCAAGACTCATACCAGTAGTTGGTCCAGCCATTGCTCTTGAACTGAACTTCTAAACTTAAACAAACTGTCTTTCCCTTTTGAAAGAAAAAACTCTTCAAACAAAATAACAAGTCTGTTATCTTTGAGAAATACCTAAATTTTCGACTATCGAGCTTTTCTGTTCTTTGGGCTTGTAACAAAGTCTTCTTCTCCGGCTTCTTTGAAAGTTTGAAGAGCACAGACTGTCCGATACCATGTTGTGGCTGACAAAGAAATTCAAGAAGAAAACGAGGAGAGAATGACGCTCTCCTCTAAACACGGAAGAAGAATTAAAAGCAAAAAATTTCAGCTTACCAGGCCGAATGGCATGAAAATGCTTTCTTCTTTATCTGCAGGACTTAAAAAAAAACTATTACAAATTTCTTCCTCGGTCAGAGGGATTCACAAATTAAACTTCGAGGCACTACAGACACGGTGCTACAACAAAATAACTCCTTTGTCTCTCTTTCAAGACCGCTGCAGTCTCAGTTCTTCTTGTTGTGTTTCTTGCTTTTCAACAATGACTCACCTAAGATTACAATGCAATACGATACATTACATTCTTACAATGCGCGCGGGTCTTTTTCTTTATATATATATGGCGCGGCGGAAAAAATTACATATGAAACCTTTGCGGAATCATAAAACTTTGACATTGGCGCGACGTACGAGTGGGGACCATATCGTAGTCGGCCATCGCAATTGGCAGTATTGCGATATGCGATATGGCGGAACGATGGAACAAACAAAAATGCGATTTGTGACATTTGCGATGATGCGATGGGCACACATCGCAACTTTCAACATTTGCGATCAAAACAATGGAATGGGCGGACTTTGCTATGTGCTATATTGCGATATAGCGCCACGTGGTCTTGTGGACCCACGGGCCTTGCTACTGTGGGAGGGCGATTGTAATATAATTTCAATGTTATATATATGGTAAACGTTCCGCTTGCGGAACTCTACCACATTCACAATACATTTGATAATTGCGATATGCGATGTTGCGATGGCGCACATCGCACATCGTAGATTTCCACATCAACAAGACACTTAACTTCTGAACTTGCAAAACTGCGCTTTTGCGCTCAAGTGGTAGGGACTACTTGTCCTTCCGCTGCATAAGTGACTTCCGCCTGTTTTAATCAATTTCACTTCAATTTGGTTGTTGAAGGCTTTTACGCCCGACTTGACTGTTTTAAATAATTTCTACTCCTCCGTGCTTAACACTACGAGAAATCTCCATTCCTCTGTCAAAAATGACTTCACCCATACTTCAAAATTAATTCCTTTCTTTGTCATACTTGGCTGCGGCCCATCAAAATTTAATTCTCCTCCATTCCTCTTTAATACAGAGTGTTGTGCACTCAATCTCCTTTGTGTTGTTGCTGCTGCTGTCCTTTGTTCTTTTTTCTTCCTGCCCAAGGCACGGCAGATGACTTTAATATTTCTAACATATTTGGACCCTAATAAAATCAAATCCATAGGGGGTGGACTTTTGTCAAATTTTTTCCTCCAAAGTAATTCATTGACACAAATTGTTGGGTGTGTGTTACATTATTTCCATGACTAGTTCCATGCGTTGTACATTGCACCACATGTTTCGGGCACGAGGGTAGCACATGTTGCGGGCACGAGGGTGGTGGCAGCCCCGGCGTCCAAGATTTTTTTTTTTTGTAATGCAGACGAGATAACAGTTGGGTGGACCCAAGGATGGGGAAAGCCCAAAAGGTAGTGGCTTGAGACCTACCCATGATTTTTTCCATGGGTTTCTAGTTTGCCGCGTTTTTTTCTGAACAGTTCCATGGTATTTTTTATATCTCGTAAAGGAAAATAAATTATGTTCTAATCGAGGGTTGTTGTATTGGGATTTATGAATGCTTAGACATGAACATATATATGCATTGTAACATTGAAACGGATATAATGAAAAATAAATCTTGTCATCTCGGTTTTGTGATCGAGGGGAAAATCGCTATGTATCTTTATTTTATGTTCTCGCCATCATATATTTTCTATTTTAAGAAAAAAATTTAGGAAAGGGGACACCTTTGGTGCTAAGGGGTTATGCTCGGCCGTGTGGTAGACCCTATTTAGTGGGAGATCTCCTTGATCGATACTTGAATTGAAAGAATAGGATGAAAAATGGAAATATAGAGATTAAGTAATTGAATAGACAAAGTTTTCAGTTGTGGAAGATCAATATGGAGGATCTATTAGTGGATAACGATAAGTCTATCATGGTAGATCTTGGTACTAAACCAATGTCAATGTTAGCATAAGTATAGGAAAATTTGGATTGAAAGGAAAATAGCAAAATATGGTTTTGTATCTCAGATTCAGTATTGTTGAATGTATCATGGGAAGATGAGGTGAACGATTTCTGGGTCAAGTTCAAGACTTTTTACCAATCTAAGTCTCTCGTGAACAAATTGTTCCTGTGGAAAAATATGTATCACCTAAGGATGGAGGTTGGAGACTTGGTGACAGAGTATTTGAAAGCTTTTACTGTTGTGGTGAATGAGTTTTTATCTGTTGATATAAAAAATTTACACGAAGATAAGTAAATCATTTTTCCATGTTCTCTATGAGATTCGTGGGATAGTGTCGTTGTTGGAATACGTAGTAGTACAAATACCTAGAAGTTTCATGAAATATTCTCATCTATGTTGTGAGAGGAGATGAGAAAAAACAAATTGGAGACCCATAATAGATATTCCTTGTAGGTACAAGGATGGTCCTACAACAAAAGAAAAGATAATTCCTCGAGTGGGAGATCTAAATCTCCACGAAAACTTGTAAATGTGTGCTCAAAATAACGAAAGGAAGGGCACTACCAATAGGAGTGTAGATCTAAAGCTCGTGAGAAAGGAATGCGATTTGATGATGCTCCTTCTGCATAGGAAAAACCACCTCATATGAATGTGTGGATGTGTACTTGGCCTCGTATTCAAGTACACATGTATATCATGAGGCATGATTAATTGACTTAGGTGCATCCTTTCACTTCACTCCCCATAGGGAGTGGTTCTCTGAGTATGATAAATATAATGGTCGCGATGTATTCGTAGGGTATGTCCGGAAGGCTAAAATCATCGATGTGGAAATTTCAAGCTGAAGTTACAAGGTGGAAGGATTAGAACACTTGATGGTGTTCTGCATATTCCCGTATTGGCCAGAAATATGATTTATGTAAGTAATATGGATGATGTTGGTGTAAAAATAGTGTTCAAGAAAGCTTCATGTAAGATAGTTCAAGGAGCACTCTTATTGGTGCAAGGATTGGATTGGAAATATTTACAAGCTTCTATGTAGCAATTTTACTCATGGTTGCAACAATTATGTGGTTCTTGAATGTGAAAGAGAAAATCTAGTGGTCTTTGGACAAAAGACCATGCTATGGAATTAGAGGCTTGGACATATTGGAGAGAACGACTTTCAAATATTTCATGTTAATGGTATGTTATAAGGTATTTCTAGTTTCTCTATCGATTTCGATTTTTGTGAGCATTGTGTATATGGGAAGAAGAATCAAGTGAGTTTTCCTTCTAGATCTAAGAGGGAGAAAGAGATATTCTACATTGTTGAGAGTGATGTGTTTCGACCGATGTGAGTTACATCATAGGGTAATTCTATGTACTATGTCTCCTTTGTAAATTGCATCTCTAGGAATACATGTATATCTTTCCTTGGGAATAAATATTAAATTCTTTGACAAGTTTAAAGAATTTAAGGTTGTGGTGGAAAATCATACAAAGAAGAAGATGAAGGTGTTGAGGATAGATAATGGTGGAGATATCTCCAAGAATGAATTTGAAGAGTTCTGTAAGAAGTGTGGTATAGAATGGAAAAATACTACTCCATACACACTTCAATAAAATGGTGTTGTAGAAAGAATGAAGAGGATGTTGATGGAAAAGGAAAGAAGCATGCTCAATGGTGTCGAGTTACGATAATAATTTTGGGAAGAGGTAATAGATATTGCATTTTTCTCGTTAACAAATCACCTTGATCAAAATTAGAGGATAAGAATCCACATGAGGCATGGAATTGTAAGAAACCCTCTCTTTCACATGTGAAGATATTTGATTGTGATGCATATGTACACATTTCAAAGGAGAAAAAAACCAAGTTTGATAATAAATCTGAAAGGCACATTTTTATTGGATATAAGGATGGTTTAAAATTTTATAATATTTGGAACCCAGAAAGAAGGAAGGTTGTGTACAACTGAGATCTGGTTTTTATATAGGTGAAGGATGTTCTTAAAAAAGAATTCCTACCAAAGGAACCTGAAAATATAGAGTTTGAACTAAAGGATAAGGAATAAGACTCTACAACAGAATAAGAATGAAAATAAGAAGAGCCACAAACTACAATTTTTAGAACATTAATTTCACAGAGGAGGAATCCAAAGAGGTATAGTCCACCTTCTTTCTGTTAAAATTTTTATTTATCTATTAGTGATGAAGATCCCATAACTATGAGGGAGACAGTGGATTCATAGGATGGAAAACTTTGCGAATATTCCATGGATGATTCAATGGAATATTTGGAAAAAAATGAGGCTTGGGTCCTCGTGGAGTTGCTAGATTGAAGCAAACCCATTCACAGTAAATCTGTGTTTAAGAAGAAGAATAATGCAGAAGGCAAGGTGGAGAAATACAAAGCTCGTATGGTGGAAAAAGGTTATTCCGAAGGGTTGGGAATTTATTTTGGTTATATGTTTTCGGTTGTTTCC
Source organism: Pinus albicaulis (assembly GCA_034641835.2). Taxonomy (NCBI): domain Eukaryota; kingdom Viridiplantae; phylum Streptophyta; class Pinopsida; order Pinales; family Pinaceae; genus Pinus; species Pinus albicaulis. The sequence goes on from CM076580.1 coordinate 31,585,387, forward strand.
ATGTTAGATTGGATTATATTACTTTTATCTATTTTTGTTGCTTTTGATTTTGAGGTAGAAAATATCGATCTGAATACAACATTTCTTAAAAGGGGTGTGGAAGAAGATGTCTATATGAAGCAACATGAAGGCTTTGTAGTGAAGGGTGAGAAAGAACAAGTATGTAGGTTAAAAAAATATTTGTATGGGTTAAAACAGTCACGAAGGATTTGATATCAGAAATTTGATACATATATATGGGGACTTGGCTTCACAAGAAGAAAATCAAATCAATGTGTATATTTTAAATTATTGGTGACCGTATTATTTATTTCATAGATATATATAGATAAAAGAAGATCTAAAAGTGGGTATGTGTTTAACCCATTCAGAGGAGCATTTAGTTAGGTCATAAATAGACATTCTATAGTGGCTCTTTAAACTACAAATTTTGAATACATGACAACCAATCATGCAAGCAAGGAATCAGTTTGGTTGTAGATATTTTGTTCAAGTATGGGGTTGGAACAAAGAGATATAAGGATAAACTGTGACATCCAAAGTGAAATTTTCTTGGACGCAAACCACTTTTCATGATCCCCCCCCTGTGTTAACTGCTCAGAGTGGGAGGGGGCTCCAAATACTCCTTCTATCATTGATATGGAAACATGTAATCAGTGTCGTTAATTGATGCATGACAATTATTAACAAGATGATAAAACATTATATCGAGCACCAATCTTTAAAAATATACTATATTTTATATATAAAGATATAAAAATCAAACTTTATGATAAAATTCAAAAAGAGACATTTTGATTGCCTCGCTATAGGGGTTTATGTTTTTTATATATATTTTTAATTTTTTTTTCTTTACTCCTTTTTTTTATACACTTTTTCATATCACCTCTTTATTTTCTTTTTATTTTATTTTTCTCTCTTTTTATTTTATTTTATTTTTTTTCGCTTCTTTTACTAACTTAAAATAATTCAAAGAATGTAACATTTATTTATAATATCCCATGAATCATAAAAATGATAATCATCAATTTATCTTTATAATTTATAGGACCCTAACAATAGTTCCAATGGGGATGGTAACCTCCCTGAGATGTATCAAGAATGTTGTCGACTAGTAACGTTCTTCCATTGGGAAGCAACTCGTTTGTCCATTTTCTGAAATAAAATTGATCAACTGTTATTCTATAGATATTATTGTGAACTTCTAAGAAAATTAGGGCCTTCTCTACAGGCTTTGACTCGTGATAGTATTCATCCATGCTTGCAACATTGAAAATAATAAAATCATATATACAATGATGTATCTTGTGACCAACTGAGTTTAGGTGAAGTAATGATTGAGAAAAATACCATTAACAGACCCTCCTAATATTGTTTCTCGAGTTATATCTTGCAATAAAAATGCATTAGTCCCATGAAAAGTTGAAACCCTATAAGGACCTTTCTACAGATGGTCAAACTTTCAAGTTTTTCCTTTGTCTTCATTTCTCAGATCCCATTTCAAAAGAAGGTCATTTTGTTTGAAATCATCTTCTTTGGTTCTTCTATCACAAGTCTTTTTGATTTTATCCTGAATGACTTCTGTTTTTTTGTAGACTTCTTCTCTTGTCTATTACAACTATACCATCTCGTTGAACCTTCTTTGTGCATAACTTAGCTCTACTTATATTTCCTGCAACACTTTTATCAAAGTAATCCCTTCGAAAGATCGAAAAATTACATATGTTCCATAAACCAATTTGAAAGGTGACATTACAATTAAGCTTTTGTGCTTATCCTATCATCCCATAGAGAATTAATAAACTTCTTGTGCCATGAGTTTTTTTTTTCTACTGCAGTAATTTCTTTATGATATTGACCAAATATTTATTAGAATATTCAAATCAATCATTTCCTTTAGGATAAGAGGCAGTAGAATGTCCTAACACTATCTGATATTGGTTGCATAAGTCAATCATCATTTTAGATTTGAAATAGTCACCATTATCCGTGATTATTTGTGTGGACAACTAAATCTCAGTAGGATATTATCTTTTATAAACTGGATGACCACATAATTTGTAGCTTGTCTAGTTGGAACACCTTCTATCCATTTTTTGAAGTAATATGTGGTTGTTAGAATAATTTTTTTCTTAACATAATAACTCGAATGAATTTATCATGTGAAATCCAATCCCCACTATTGGAAATGATTCTCCACTGAAATGGGTTTCAAAGGCAAAGGAAAGAACTTCCCCTTGCGTACAAATATTTGACACTCATGAGAAGTTTCAATATTCTTGTGAGTATAAGTAAACAAACTAGGCCAATAAAATACAACTCTTAAAACTTTATTTGTTGTAGATTTCCATTACAAATGTACTCGAGAGTCACATTTAGGAAATTCTTCCATTATCTTGTCAGCTTCATCTTTCAACAAATAATTTAGTAAAATGCCACCAACGTCTTTCCAATACAAGTCTTGATCTAAAATGCATAATTTTGCATATTTTAATTGAAGGAATATTGCCTAAGCTTTTGTCAAACTAGAAGGGGCTTGTAAATTGTGCACAATAGACAAATCATATGTATACCAGCATGAAGTAACAAAACATTCTGACATTTTTGGAGTCACTAGGTCTTGTTCTCCATCGAGAGAATCTACAAAATTTATATCAAGCGCATGAAAATTATATTCAGCCATTAACTTGGCTAACCCTTGACCTTTGATAACCTTTTTTGGTTTTATTTGAATATCCTATTCCATAATAATTGCTATTTGTTTAGTTCTTTTTCCATCTGGATCATTTTGAGTAAGAATGCCCTTTACTACTCCATTTGGAAGAAAATAAACTTTGTGAGAATGTAACACATACACTTTGAATTCCTTTAAGGCTTTGAATAAAGCAAGAGATTTATTTTCCATGATTTTATACTTCAAAGAATGATCTCTAAATCCTCTGCTGAAAAAATACATAGGTTTCTCATGTCCTTCTTCATTTTCCTGTAATAATTCTACATTAACAATATGCTCTAAAGAAAAAGAAAATATGGTGAAGTATTTGGTGTAATTTGGACTAATAAATACAAGAGCATGAGTTAATCATTATTTCACCTAATTAAATGATCTCTTTCATTTTTTATTCCATATTGTTTGAGTGTCCTTTCTCAACATGTTGGTTATAACTCTAAAAAATTCAGCCAAATTGTTTATAAATCTTCTCAAAATGTGTATCCTACCAATAAAAGATTTCACTTATTTCTTGTCCTCGGGGGATCAATTTTCATGATTGTTACAATTATTCTAGGATCAGTTTTAATACCATGCTTCAAATTATATGGCCTAATAATTTTCCCTCTTCCATTCTAAATAGAGATTTTTTGTACTAAAAGAAATGCCATATGTTCTACACCTTTCAAAAAAAAATAAAGTGATGCAGATGACCTTCATAAATCTTGTAAAAAACAATATTGTCTTCAAGGTATATAGCAATAAACCTTTTCCTCTCGTCTGCAAAATAATTATCCATTTCTCTTTGAAAAGTTGCTCCTGCATTCATGAGCTTAAAAGGAATATTGACATACATAAAATTTTCCCAAGATGTCGTGAAATTTCCATGTTCTTGATCATCTCGATGCACTAAATTATGGTGAAATTTGTCTTGATCCAACTACTCTTTGAAGTATGTAGTCAATATTTGGTAGGGGGTAGTTCTCCTTGAGGGAAACCTTATTCGGGCTTCTAAAGTTCACACATAATCTTATTTCCCCTGAATTTTTCCTTACTGGTACTAAATTTGATATCCATTTATAAAATCTAAGCGGCACCGTGACCTTTGCATTAAATATTTTTTTAACTTCCGTCTCAATTAGAGGCAATAAGACATGATTAGCTCTTCTCAGTTTTTGTTTAAAAGGCTTTTGATCCCCTTTTTTTATAGGGATAGTATGTTGAATAATAGATTTATCATAAACCTTTGAGTCATGATATCCCCATGAAAAAATCCCCATGAAAAAACACTTGTATACTCAGTAAACAAATAAATTTACCTTTGTTTTTCTTCCAGACACAATGACTTTGAAATATTAACAATATTGGGGTTTTCTTCAATGCCTATATTGAAATGTTCTACTTCTGATCTAGTTAGTTGAATTGAAGGCTTTTTAGCAAGATCATTAATGTCAAATGATTTTTCAAGGGGTAGAAGACCTCATGGGATTGTATTATTCTTGAGTTGTAATATTTTAGATTCCTCATCATATTGACTCGTTTGATTGAAAATCTTCTCCTATCCACTATCATCAATATCCTGCCCTATATCATTGTTCAAACTTTCAAATTCATCATTTAATGGCAAGAAATTGTTGAGTTGTTTGGCATTATCAAATACTTGCGAGTATCTCATGTTATCATGAATTGAACGTCTATGTTTTCCATCAATTTATAAATTCCTCCTTCCTCTAAAAGGAATTTTACATGTACTTTTTGAAGTAGCTAATGCATCAACAAATACATTCCGATCAATAAGAATTAATTACAATTGGAATTCTTGAAAACACTGTAAAAAATCTACAAAAACACTCCTATATGCTGGAATGTTTAGTTGAATATTCACCTTTTATCTGTTTTATGATAAGTTCTGAATCTCCATGAATTTAAACTCTCTTATCTCCAATTTATTTTAACTTCTTAAGTCCTAATAACAAATCTTCATATTCAGGTACATTGTGTGTACATTCAGAATTTAGTTTTTAAGAGTATTTATTTGTTGTACTTGGCTTCATATCTAAGATCCATACTCCAATCTCAGCTCCCTCTTTGCTTAATGCTCCATCAAAGTCCATGTTCCATAAGAAATATTATTTTTCATGTTCTTTACTCCCCCCCCATGATCTTGACAAAATAGTTCCATATTTGGGAGGTATATAAGCTCAAACAATGCCCATCACTAGAAATTTTGTTGGAATTTGAGTAAGGGTAACACATAAATCTTTAATTAATACCAGAAATCTTACTCTATTTGAATCAAAGGAGTAAAGTTATTATAATTTCTCGTAATATCTAATCCCAATTTTTGGATGATTACCTTTGGCAGAAGCACCAGAATGCAACATTGCATTGGGAAAAATAAAATCATGTATGTTAAGACTGAAATAGAATGGAGGAACACTGCCATCTTGTGTAATTCCATCTACTTTTGGTCCAAATAGTAACTTAGGTTTATCGTCAGTTACATTTACATTGTTTTTTCCTTATTCGATTTTCAATTCATTTACATGTTGACTTCTATACACATCCTTTTTACAAACTCAAGTAATGGAACATGGATTTTTACTTTTTAAAGTTCATTGTCAATATTAAAAGAAAGTTGATATTTTTCTACTTGGTTTGAAAAATGGCATCCATTTTTACTTCCCCAAAGAGATTAACTTGATCTTCCTCGTAGTCTTGTATGGTTTCTTGTTCTTCTTCAGCAAAATTATCTTAAAAATAGGGTCTAATTTATGTTGATCCACTTGGTTTCTTTTCTCTCTTTTCTTGATTTGGGGCTATTGGCTTTTAAAGTTTGGATTTCTAATTTGAGGGTCTCCTTATGGTTGTGTTGGAGGGGCTCTATGAGCACAATTATTCTCTCCATCATCCTTTCCATAGTTTTAACTAATTTGTCTAAATTTTCACCTAATGAAGAAAAAGAAGGTTTTTCTTTAATGGTCACTCTTCTCTCGGTCCTAAACTTTCCCTTTTGGCTAGCACATTAGCCTCTACACTAACAAAATTTCTTTGCATTTCTACAGGGGTAGGTGGATTTATTTCTCTCAATTGATAAGCCATATCAGAATCAAATCCATTTGTAAAATGAATCAAAGAAGGTTTTGGTGGGGGTTTTATTGTTGTTGGGATGGAATTGTAGAAATTATTAAATCTAATTCAATAATCCTCACCAGTTTCATTTGGATCTCTCCTTAATTTTTCATATTCTACAAGGATATGAAGGGGATTCTTTTTTTACTTCTGACCTAGAAAGGAAATTTTGATGGAATTGTTGTAAGTCAGAAATACTTCACTCTCGCAAACCTTTTTATCATTTATTTATGTCACTGATTAATATTTGTGTAGATAATCTCATTTTTACATCATCATGATCGAATTTCTCTAGATATGATAATTCATTTATTCTATCAATGTTTTGTTGTGTTGTTACTCGACCTGTATCATCGAATTGTAGTATTCTCTATTCATAGTTCTCATTCAATGATGCCTTTAATGATAAAGTGTCATATTGCCCTGCCATGACTTGAGTATGAGAAGAGGATGATATTACAGTAGTGGTCGATGAAAAGGGTTGAGGACCTGGTGGCATTGTTGATGAGGATGATGATGCAGTGTTTTGTACAATCGAAATATTATGGGTAGGAGTTGAAACCAAAATTGAGAGCATACAATTTCATCATGTTTATGGAGAACAAAAATAGATAACAAGCTTGTTATTTAAGAAAAGGATCAATATGAATAAAGCTATATCTTTTTCAATGAATTTAGAGTGGAAAATTGATAAATGAAAGTAACAACAATATCTCATAGTAGACCCTAGTAACTTTTAGAATTACTATATAATATTTTGAAACAAAAAGTTTTATAATATTCATAATCATGAATTAGGATGAACATAAAATATTATGACTAGATTGAAAAATAGGGCAAAAGTAAAATGAAAAAAATAGAAATGTTTAAATGATTGTAAAACTTACAGATGTACTTTTTTTTCTTTTGTTAATAGAAAAAAGTATTGTTTTTTAGTTGGGAAAAATGTTAAGGAGTTGTGAGAGAAGGAGGAATTGATGGGACGATCCGGAATGAGGGCCAAAAAAATTTAAGAAATCTTACACTAACATTATTTGAATGATGATTTTGATGGTGAAATCTTACAGTAACATTATTTGAATGATGTTTGATGGTGGAAATGTATTCAGCACCATAAAAAACCTCTAGGGCACCCAAAATATTAAAGTTTTATAGTTATAATGGATTTAAAAAAATCCATGCCCGATTTTCTTAAAATCTTACTAAAATCTCCATGATTTTGAGGGCAAAAAAGTAGTCTAGTTAGACTAGGGTAGTTAAACTAGACTTCTTTTTAGCCGTGAAAATCATGGAAATTCAGGTAAGATTTTAAGAAAATCAGGAGTGATTTTTGTAAATCCACTTTATACCTATCAAACATTAATATTTTGGGTGCCGTAGATGTTTCTGATGATGGTGAATCAATTTCCACCATCAAAATCATCATTCAAACAATGTTACTGTAAGATTTCTTAACTTTGGATTCACCCAATTTTGGCCTTCTTGGCAATTCCTTAGTCTCTTTAGACAACTCCTTTACAGCTCCTTAAACCACAGTGAGAATTATAACTAGTCTACAAAGAAATATACACAATTTTAAAGGACAATGTGTAATAATGTTCCAACAAATCCAACTGAATGTAATACTTCATTACCAAGATTTTACATGCAATTAAATGTTGAGGTCTCCATGGGAGAGCGAAAATAAAATAAGAGTAAAAAAAAATCAAGGACGACATGGGGCCTTTTCTCAGTAAATTTGACCAAAACTCATTTAGAAATGAGTACTTCCAGCAAATAAAATTAGCTATGAAATTTGGGGCACGCTACTTGAAAATTGCATGGAAGAGGAGAAGACCGTTAGGGGAAACCGAATCGGGTACATGTATCACTCCAAAGCACATGAAGCGTGTGGTACCTACCGAATCATAGCAAATAGAAGCAGGTGTTAGTGGTGTAATAGCAGTTTTTGAAAATTGCAATACGTTACCTTCATAAGTGAACATCCCAAGTGTAAAAGCTTTATAAGTGGTTATAGTTTCTGAACATCCTAGTAACCTTCATACGTTACCTGTAATGAGCAGAGAATGCCGAATGTGAACTCTGCAAGCGCCAAACGGGCATGACCTCCACCAAAACCTAACCGTTACGGGACATGCCATAATAAATAGCGAAAAAAAACCATAATAAAGTGGCCATAAATATAAAATAATTTACTTAAACTTAAATTTTGTAATGGCATGTGATAACTCTCTTTTCATCCTCGCTTCATTAATAAACTCGGATTTATATGAGTTCTGTAGGTGCGCTAATGCGCATGATTTGAAAACAATCGGATACAAGACACTGATTGTTGGATTAATTTCCAATCTGAAAATGAGTTGCGAGGCGAGCACGGCGGACGAGGATGGTCGGCACGTCGTGAGGAAATGCGAGACGACAACGAATTTGATGGCCCGGTAAGTTATCGCTGACGTCATGTTGACAAAAGATCGACCATGTGCGGGGGTCAGTGCTTATGCTAGGTTAACGGGGAAAATATGCCCACGCAGGTTGTCTTTGAGCTCGAGCTTTGACCCGGAAATCGACGGCTGTGGTGAATTGCGGGGGGTCACCCATTTGAGGTGTACGGGCAAACATGTACCCCCCGTAAACACCACTTTGTGGTGGCTCTGCCCACTCACCGCCAGCACGCCACCGTTCCGCCACCACCGCGGGAAATTCACAATTCTGCCACGATTGAAATTTGCCATAAATTTGTCTATCGGTGCTGACAGAATTTATGGCACCATAAATTTTTTTTAAGTGGTGATTGCAAAGTCAATGAATGACATTAATGAAATTTAGATATTTTGTTTATATGTAATAGAACATAATTTTTTTTGTTGTTGCTAAGATATAGAACAGAGCAGTTCTATTTTTTATATACGCACAGCAGTGCATTGTTTTTTTTTTTAAAAGATAGAGAGAGTGCAGAATTAAAAATATACACAGCAGAGTATATTTTTTGTAAAACAGAGAGCTGTTTATTTTTAATAGACAGAGACAGTGAATTGGAAATTCACAGCAGAGTTTTTTTTTAAAGAGACAGAGAAAGTTTTTTTTTGTTTTTGGAACTGTGCTTAGAAGCAGTCCAGCAACAGTTGTAATTCCTCTGCAGTGAGGAAGCATTGTAACAAGTTTTTTTTAATAAATTTTTTTTTATGAGAAAAATCTGTCACTGTGTCTGCAAATTTTAAATATTTCTCTGTGTTAAAGAGAGGGACTTTTATTGTTTTGGAATTTTCAAATTTCCAACATGGTATCAGAGCCAATCCAGGCTATTTGAAGGTCAAATACGCTGAAGGAACAGAGTTCGTTTTTGCAGCAGCCTCTCCAGCAGAGTGAAGGTTCAGACAAGAAGAATTCGAAGGTATTTCTCTATACAGTCTTTGTGTAATTGTTGCAGAACAGTTAGTAATTTAAGCACACAGTCAAGTGTTTTTGAGATCATAGTTAAGAGTACAGAATGGCTGGAGCAGCCAGCACAGGTATGAGTTTGGGAAGTGTCCATCTCCCACAATTTAATGGGAAGAATTATGACTACTGGTCAATAACTATGAGGGCTTTATTTGTCTCCCAAGAGTTATGGGAATTAGTTGAGGATGGCTTTGAAGAGCCAGCAAATGAAGTAGAGTTTCTTCTTTTAACTCAGGCAGAAAGGGAGTCACTGAAGAACAATAAGAAGAGAGATGCCAAGGCTCTTTTCTTTTTGTATCAAGCAGTGCATGAGAGTGTGTTTCCGAGGATAGCAGCAGCTAAGAAATCCCAAGAAGCATGGGAAACTCTCAAGACAGCTTATCAGGGTATGGAGAAGGTGAAGACAACAAAACTTCAGTTGCTGAGGAGAGACTTTGAGACTCTCTGTGTGAAAGAGTCAGACACTATTGACTCATTCTTCACTCATGTGATTGGAATGGTCACACAAATTAGATCTCATGGAGAAACTCTTGAGGACAAGAGGATTGTGGAAAAACTCTTGAGAAGTTTACCCTCAAGGTTTGATGTGATTGTCACCACCATAGAGGAGACTAAAGATCTCACAAAGTTTTCAGTGGATGAACTTCATGCATCACTGATGACCCATGAACAGAGATTGGGTAGGAGTGAAAACTCATCTCTTGAACATGATTTTAAGACCCAGATGTCTTTCGGAAGAGGAAGAGGGCAAGGCAAAGGAAGAGGAAAAGGCAGAAGCCAAAACAGAGGTGGAAGGAACAGTCCAGCAAATGCTCAAGGAAGGGGCAGCAATCAGCATCAAGGCCAAGGCAGCCAGCAAAGTGGACAGCAGAATGATCAAGGACAAAGGTATGATAAATCCAATGTTCAATGTTACAATTGTAATAAATATGGTCATTATGCTAATGAATGTAGAAAGAAGAAACAAGATATGAGAAGTGGAACTAGTGCAAATTTCACAAAAGAAAATAGCAGCCAAAACAATTTGTTTTTAGCTTGTAATATGGCTGAAGAAAAGAATGAAGATTTATGGTTTCTAGACTCAGGTTGTAGTAACCATATGACAGGAAACATAGCCATGTTTTCTATGTTAGATGAGAGTGTGCAGTCACAAGTCACACTAGGAACTGATAGCAAAGTTTCTGTTATGGGAAAAGGAGATGTGAATGTTTTAACAATATTAGGTGCAAAGAAATCCATAGCAGATGTTTATTATGTTCCAGGAATGAAGTGTAATCTCTTAAGTATTGGACAGCTTGTCCATAAGGGATATAATGTTTTCTTTGATAATGATGTTTGTACCATCATGGATAAACCACCCAGCAAACAGTGTATTGTTGAAGTGAAGATGACAAGGAACAGGATGTTCCCTCTCAGAATGAGAGCAGACTTGAAGAATGGTGAAGAGAAAGCAGCAGTTGCACAGGAGACTTTCCAAAGCGAACCAAAGGATGACAATTGGTTATGGCACTTGAGATTTGGTCATATCAACTTTGGAGGTCTTAATCTGTTGAACAGAAAAGGAATGGTAAGTGGTTTACCATTAATAGAGAAACCGGACAGCCTTTGTGAAGGTTGTATTCTTGGGAAACAACACAGAGAAAGTTTTCCTTCCGGGAAAAGCATAAGGGAAAAAGCACCCTTAGAGATTGTCCACTCAGATGTATGTGGACCGATGCAAACTCCATCACTTGCTAGCAGCCACTATGTGCTAACATTTATAGATGATTTTACAAGAAAAACATGGGTTTACTTTTTGAAAAACAAAAGTGAAGTGTTTGAAAAATTTTGCAATTTCAAAGCACTTGTTGAGAACCAGAGTGGGCTGCATATCAAAGTCTTAAGGACTGATAGAGGAGGTGAGTATATCTCTAAAAAATTTCTACGTTTTTGTAGAGAAAATGGTATTCAAAAGCAGTTTACAACTAGATATACTCCGCAGCAAAATGGAGTAGCCGAAAGGAAGAACCGAACCATAATGGACATGGCGAGGAGTATGTTGAAGGCAAAGCACTTGCCTAATGATTATTGGGCTGAAGCTGTACATTGTGCAGCGTATATTTTGAACAGGTGCCCTACAAAAGTAGTTATGAACAAAGTGCCGGAAGAGGCATGGAGTGGCACAAAGCAAGGTGTCACACACATGAAGGTTTTCGGATGTGTGGCTTATGCACACATTCCGGATCAGCTAAGGAAGAAGTTGGACAGCAAGGGGGAGAAATGTATTTTTATTGGATACAGTGAGGAATCCAAGGCATACAGGTTATATAACCCATCCAGCAAGAAGTTTCTTGTGAGCAGGGATGTTCAGTTCATTGAAGAGGAAGCTTGGGATGGAAGCATAGAGAAAACGGTGAATGTTAAACACTGTTTATCTCATGATGAGAATAATGATGAGTTGGCTGAAATACATCCCCAAATAGCAACACCAACACCGCAGAGTACACCCTTGAGGAGAAATGAAAGTGCTTCTCCAAGCACACCACAAGGAGGAAATTCAAGTGCTTCTTCAAGTACTTGTACACCTACAGAAAGAGGTAAGAAATTCAGAAGTTTGAAAGAAATTTATGAAAAAGATATAGCTAATGAAGGTATCAATTCTTTGTTTGCTTTATATTGTCATGTTGATGATCCTGTTCATTTCGAAGAAGCTATCAAGGATAGGAAATGGATAGAAGCTATGGATGAGGAAATAAACGCCATAGAGAGGAACAAAACTTGGGATTTGGTTGAACTCCCAAAAGGTAAAGATGTCATTGGTGTTAAATGGGTCTACAAGACCAAGAGTAATGTTGAAGGCAAGATAGAGAGACACAAGGCAAGGCTTGTCGTCAAAGGCTATAAGCAGAAGCATGGCATAGATTATGAGGAAACTTTCGCACCGGTTGCAAGAATGGAAACCGTGAGAGCAGTGTTGTCCATAGCAGCACAAAATAAATGGAAAGTTTACCAAATGGACGTGAAGTCAGCATTCCTAAATGGAGTGTTAATGGAAGAGGTTTACATTGATCAACCTCTCGGTTATGAAAAGAAAGGCCAAGAGCACAAAGTATGCAAGTTGAAGAAAGCTCTTTATGGGCTGAAGCAAGCGCCAAGAGCGTGGTACAGTAGGATAGATTCCTATCTACTGGAAAATGGTTTTGAGAAGTGTGAGGGAGAACCCACCCTCTACATCAAAGAACAAGATGGTAAAATTTTGATTGTAGTCTTGTATGTTGATGATGTTATTTTTACAGGTAATGATGATTGTCTTATTGAACATTTCAAAATAGTCATGAAAGAAGAATTTGAGATGACTGACATGGGTTTGTTGAGATACTTCTTGGGAATAGAAGTAGAACAAGATAAAAATGGGATTTTTATCTCACAGGCAAAGTATGTTAATGAGGTTCTTGAAAGATTTAACATGCAGGAATGCAAAGCAGCAATCACTCCCACAGTGATGGGATTAAAGCTCAGCAGAGAGGACAGCAGCAAGGATTTTGATCCAAGTTTATATAAGAGCATAGTTGGCAGCCTTATGTATTTGACTGCAACTAGGCCGGACATAATGCACGCTGTTAGTTTGATTTCTAGGTTCATGGAAAAGCCAAAGGATACACATTGGCAAGCAGCAAAAAGGATTTTGAGGTATGTTAAAGGTACTAAAAGGTTTGGTATTTTTTATACTACTTCAGAATGTTCAGATTTAGTTGGATACACTGACAGTGATTGGGCTGGAAGTGTAGATGATCGGAAGAGCACTTCCGGTTATGTTTTTCACATGGGTTTAGGAGCCATTTCATGGGCTTCTAAGAAACAACCCATTGTAGCGTTGTCTACAGCAGAGGCAGAATATGTGGCAGCTACAGCAGCAGCGTGTCAAGCAGTTTGGATGCGGAAAATGTTGAGAAGCTTATGTCAAGAACAGGTAAAAGGGACAGTGATATTTTGTGACAATAGCTCAGCTATTGCATTGTCCAAAAATTCAGTTTTTCATAAGAGGACTAAACACATTGATACCAAGTTTCACTTCATACGTGAATTGGTTACCAATGGAGAAATCGTTTTGCAGCATTGTAGAATGGAGGATCAGTTTGCAGATATCCTCACAAAGCCACTTCTTGGCAACCTTTGGTGCGAGAAAATGCTTGGGTATTCGGGAAAACCCGGCGGTTGAAACTAAGGGGGAGTGTTGGAGGTAATTTCCAGCTGAGAAATGAATACCAGGCGAGCATGACGGACGGGATGGTCGGCACGTCGACGAAATTTGGACGGCAACAGGTTGATGGCGCAGAGAGTTATCGCGGCGGCATGTTGACAGAGATCAACCGTGTGCGGGGGGTCGAACAGCACGGCGGTTAACGGGAAGCCACCCCCCGCAGTTGACTTTGTGATCGGGCTTTGACCCATAATCGACGGTTGTGGTTTATTACGGGGGGTCACCCATTTGATGTGTACGGGCAGAACCATACCCCCCGCAACCACCAGCTTGTGGTGGCTCCGCCCACATGCCACCAACATGCCACCAAATCACCACCGCCGCGGAAATTCATAAATTTCTGCCACGTTCAAAATTGTCATCAATTCGATTTTGAAGCGGTGAAGCCAGAATTTATGGCACCATAAATGAAATTCTTAAGCGGTAGAATTTTGGCAATTTTGTCAATGAATGACATTAATTGAAGTTAGATATTTTTCTTATAAATATAGAACAGAGATGAATTGTTTCTTTTTAATACACGAGAAATTAAGCACGAAGCGGTGCGTTTATAAAAACGAGAGAAGCGAATTAAATTTTTTACACGAGCGGTGTGTTCGGTTTTAAATTTTGTGTGAGGCAATTTTTTTTTTGGGTGTGCTTAGAGGCAGTCCGAGTAACAATTTGTAATTCCTGTTGTAGCGAGGAAGAATTGTAACAAGTTTTTTTCTTTTGAATATAAATTTTTTATGTGGAAATTATGTTACTTGTGTATGCAAATTTTAAATATATATACGTGTTAAAGAGCAGATAGAGGGACTTTTATTGTTTTTGGAATTTTCAAATTTCTCACTTGTTAATTGCATTAAATTGATGAATTTGTGTACATAATGGAGGATTTAACTTTAACTGAAGTTGTTGAAAGATCTAAGAGGTAATAAATGATTTAGTGTACATTATTTGGTGAGCTACATCGACACAGCAAACCATGAAAAAATAGTCGAAAAACACTTTCTACACAAGCGAAAAAGCATATGACAATGCGGCAGCCTTTTGAAAGGACCTCAAACAAAGCTAAATTTCCCTGCCCGAACAACCTCCGCAGCGGCCAGACGACCACCCACACTATCATAGTTCGGGCCCCTCTGCTTAAGGTGGCGGTGTGGACCTTGTAATGGAAGCTGTAGGGGGCTGGGAAATTTGTTTTGCCATGGGGCTCTTTTAAATTTTTAGCGGCATTGTCATATTTTTTCAGTTGTTTCCTCATTTGTGTCCATCTGCAGTTCTTGTTAGCCCGTCAGAACTGTATTTTTATGCAATAAAATAACTGTAATATGGTTAATATTAGTAGAAACACACCCACCTAATAAAAATTTGCAATTAAACTACACAGAAAGCTAATCACTAAAAAGGTTTGCAGATGGGCTCTCTTCACATTTTTAGATGTAGGAGTCTGCTGGTCTGTGCCATTTTATTGGTTTAAGAAAGGAAAAAAAAACAAGGAACTAAGATTTGGAACATTTTCTCCTTAATATCAAATGTTTTAATACTATTTCTACATTAAGCATGTTTCATATTAATATCAATTATATAATAGATCAAATATATATTTCAACATTAATTAAATTATGCTATTTTCAATTTATATAATTTCAAATTGTATTAAAATTTAATTGCAGTAATTACTTATAAACTTTCATAACCTTTTTTACATTTAAACTCAAATAAAACATGGTCCAGAAAAAATCAAAGGAATATATATATAGATTTTACTTATCAAAACCATAGATATAAGAAAAATAAAAAGAAAATATAACTAATGAGGAGAGCCATGGTTTTTAAAACAATCTTTTATGCTACAAATTATGGTCATAAGGGTATATGAACTAAATGTAATTGTGTAGTTCATAAACAGTTGTTTTTTCTTTTGTTGCATAAGCCATCAATTTATCCAATAAGTATAGCATCCATTAAACCCTATTAGTAATAGAGCACATTCTCCAATTTAACCCATCAAGACCCAACTTACAAAATCATGAGTTTCCTTGCTTCCTTAGGAAATAGCTTCACAAATATTTAAAGTACCTTACAGATTAGGTTTTCCTAATAAAGACCTAACATAGATACAACCACAATAATATAGATACTTTAGTATAAGTTTTCATTCCGCCACATTTCAAACCTTTTGTATCTAGAAACTAACTAGTGGCTATTATTGATGCCAAATTAGCCCTCCTGTGCTCCAAACCTTAATATATTCCACCTTGTTTGAAAACAACATTATAGGGGAGTAAGCCGACAATTGTCTTTGGATGCTTCCAAAAGTGCCACAACACTTGGAATTAATCCTTAGGCTAGCTCAAAGGTACTCCCAAGTGTCATAAGCAAGCATTGCGCTGTGCTAAATTGATCATGATGTTGGGAGGCTAACATGCTCATTATTTATAGTATTCTTTAAGCCTTCAATACCAGGGGTAATTACCATAGATAAATACCATGGGCTAATACCAGGGTTAAATAACATGGATGGATACACTTTCTATTATGTTCATACTGCCACAAATTCATTAATAAATATTGTCCTTCTAACACTAGATGGATATATCAACCACTTTAATAATTAGAAGTTGTATGGTAGGAATCTAATATTAATATTAATTAATAGGTTTAGTCTCTAATATTAATATTAATTAATAGACTTAGTCTAGCTTATAAAGTAAATGGTCATTGTTATTTTTAATAAAAAATATGTGAGTGATTTTTAAAAAGTTTAAGTTGTTTAATAGGTATAATTATATCCTAGTAGAGTTTATAGATCTAAGAATTTTGTGATACATAATGTAGATAAATGTCTTTGGCATTAATCACATCATTAGGATTAATCCTAAACACATTTATGTATATATTAATATTATTATATGTAGTCGTCTTTAATGCTACTTTTTGAAAAAATTTCCTATTTGTTTTTTCGATGTTATTTTTCTAAAATGGGGAAGGATTTCATTAAAATAACAAGTTTGATGGGTAAACTCTTCAAAATCTAAGTGTGCTAAGGGTTTTTCACGCTGGTGAATCCATATATGCAATAAAAAAAAAAAAAAAATAACACAAATCAAGATTTCACGTCAAAATTTTCAACTTCAAAAGGTCTTATTAAACACAACTCCTTATTATATTAATATTATATGATTTACATTAATTAGTATATAATTATAACATAACAGATTCTAGTAAATGGTTTTAATATAAGTAACGGTGATTTAAGTATTCAACTAAATGAGTATGTTTAAATCAACATTAAGACCCTATAGTAAACCCAACATCATAAACTCAATATTAAACTCTAATTTCAAACTCAATGTTATAAATATTACTATTAAAACCATTATTATAAACCCGATTTTAAACCTCAATATTGAATAAATTATATTATAATGTAACATTGTCAAATTGATTGTGACATTGTAGCAATGTTTGTCACAATATGACATTCTATATATTTATGTACAAATTCAGCATTACAATATTAAAATAAATATTATAGATCCTAACATTAAAAAAAATATTATAAAACCTAAAATTAAACTCAATATTAAATATTAATATTAAATTCAATATTATAAAATCAATATCAAAGTCAATATTGTAAATGTTAATATTAAACCCAACATTATAAACTGTAATATTAAATTCAATGTTAAGCCATAATATTAAATGCAATATTATAAACCCTAATATAAAGCGTTCCAAAACACCATGTCACACGAAATTAGTTCTTACTTTATCCAAAGTTATTATAGAATCCCCATAAGGATGGGGTTATCCTAATTTGATCATGGTATTTGGGGCTAAGATGGGAGCCATCAATGCTAAGAGAGGAGGGGAGGCTCATTATTTATAGCATTCTTCATGCCTTCAATACCATGGGAAAATACCATGGTTAAATACCATTGGTAAATATAATGTGTGGATACAAATTTCCATTACGATTATAAATATGGCCTCACAATATGAACCACTACTTCATCCAATGCCCTACAATTCATATGTATCCCTATTTGGACCCTAATAAAAATCAAATCCATAAAGGGTGGACTTTTGTCAAATTTTTTCCTCCAAAGTAATTCATTGACACAAATTGTTGGGTGTGTGTTACATTATTTCCATGACTAGTTCCATGCGTTGTACATTGCACCACATGTTTCGGGCACGAGGGTAGCACATGTTGCGGGCACGAGGGTGGTGGCAGCCCTGGCGTCCAAGATTTTTTTTTTTTTTTAATGCAGACGAGATAACAGTTGGGTGGACCCAAGGATGGGGGCAAGCCCAAAAGATAGTGAGCAGACCTACCCATGGTTTTCTCCATGGGTTTTCTAGTTGGTTTTGGGTGTAATGGTCTTTTTCCATGGTATTATTTATATCTCGTAAAGGGAAATACAATTATGTTCTAATCGAGGGTTATTGTATTGGGATTTATGAATGCTTAGACATGTACATATATATGCATTGTAACATTGAAATGGATATAATGAAAAATAAATCTTGTCATCTGGGTTTTGTGATCGAGGGGAAAATCGCTATGTATCTTTATTTTATGTTCTCGCCATCATATATTTTCTATTTTAAGAACTTTTTTGCAGGGAATTTCTAGGCAAGGTAAAAACTTACGTTTCGTATCAAAGTTGTAAAGGGGACACCTTTGGTGCTAAGGGGTTATGCTTGGCCGTGTGGTAGACCCTATTTAGTGGGAGATCTCCTTGATCGATACTTGAATTGAAAGAATAGGATGAAAAATGGAAATATAGAGATTAAGTAATTGAATAGACAAAGTTTTCAACTGTGGAAGATCAATATGGAGGATCTATTAGTGGATAATGATAAGTCGATCATGGTAGATCTCGGTACTAAACCAATGTCAATGTTAGCATAAGTCTAGGAAAATTTGGATCCAAAGGAAAATAGAACAATATGGTTTTGTATCTCAGATTCAGTATTGTTGAATGTATCATGGGAAGATGAGGTGAACGATTTCTGGGTCAAGTTCAAGACTTTTTACCAATCTAAGTCTCTCGTTAACAAATTGTTCCTGTGGAAAAATATGTATCACCTAAGGATGGAGGTTGGAGACTTGGTGACAGATTATTTGAAAGCTTTTACTGTTGTGGTAAATGATTTTTTATCTGTTGATATAAAAAATTTACACGAAGATAAGTAAATCATTTTTCCATGTTCTCTACGAGATTCGTGGGATAGTGTCGTTGTTGGAATACGTAGTAGTACAAATACCTAGAAGTTTCATGAAATATTCTCATCTATGTTGTGAGAGGAGATGAGAAAAAAAAAATTGGAGACCCATAATAGATATTCCTTGTAGGTACAAGGATGGTCCTACAACAAAAGAAAAGATAAGTCCTCGAGTGGGAGATCTAAATCTCCACGAAAACTTGTAAATGTGTGCTCAAAATAACGAAAGGAAGGGCACTACCAAAAGGAGTGTAGATCTAAAGCTCGTGAGAAAGGAATGCGATTTGATGATGCTCCTTCTGCATAGGAAAATACCACCTCATATGATGTGTGGATGCGTACTTGGCCTCGTATTCAAGTACACATGTATATCATGAGGCATGATTAATTGAATTAGGTGCATCCTTTGACTTCACTCCCCATAGGGAGTGGTTCTGCGAGTATGATAAATATAATGGTCGTGATGTATTCGTAGGGTATGTCCGGAAGGCTAAAATCATCGATGTGGAAATTTCAAGCTGAAGTTACAAGGTGGAAGGATTAGAACACTTGATGGTGGTCTGCATATTCCCGTATTGGCCAGAAATATGATTTATGTAAGTAATATGGATGATGTCGGTGTAAAAATAGTGTTCAAGAAAGCTTCATGTAAGATATTTCAAGGAGCACTCTTATTGGTGCAAGGATTGGATTGGAAATATTTACAAGCTTCTACGTAGCACTTTTACTCATGGTTGCAACAATTATGTGGTTCCTAAATGTGGAAGAGAAAATCCAGTTGTCTTTGGACAAAAGACCATGCTATGGAATTAGAGGCTTGGAAATATTGGAGAGAACGACCTTCAAATATTGCATGTTAATGGTATGTTATAAGGTATTTCTAGTTTCTCTATCGATTTCGATTTCTGTGAGCATTGTGTATATGGGAAGAAGAATCAAGTGAGTTTTCCCTCTAGATCTAAGAGGGAGAAAGAGATATTATAGATTGTTGAGAGTGATGTGTTTCGACCGGTGTGAGTTACATCATAGGGTAATTCTATGTACTATGTCTCCTTTATAAATTGCATCTCTAGGAATACATGTATAGATTTCCTTGGGAATAAATATTAAATTCTTTGACAAGTTTAAAGAATTTAAGGTTGTGGTGGAAAATCATACAAAGAAGAAGATGAAGGTGTTGAGGATAAATAATGGTGGAGATATCTCCAAGAATGAATTTGAAGAGTTCTGTAAGAAGTGTGGTATAGAATGGAAAAATACTACTCCATACACACTTCAATAAAATGGTGTTGTAGAAAGAATGAAGAGGATGTTGATGGTAAAGGAAAGAAGCATGCTCAATGGTGTCGAGTTACGATAAGAATTTTGGGAAGAGGTAATAGATATTGCATGTTTCTCGTTAACAAATCACCTTGATTAAAATTAGAGGATAAGAATCCACATGAGGCATGGAATTGTAAGAAACCCTCTCTTTCACATTTGAGGATATTTGATTGTGATGCATATGTACACATTTCAAAGGAGAAAAAAACCAAGTTTGATAATAAATCTCAAAGGCACATTTTTATTGGATATAAGGATGGTTTAAAAGTTTATAATATTTGGAACCCAAAAACAAGGAAGGTTGTGTACAACTGAGATCTGGTTTTTATATAGGTGAAGGATGTTCTTAAAAAACAATTCCTACCAAAGGAACCTGAAAATATAGAGTTTGAACTAAAGGATAAGGAATAAGACTCTACAACAGAATAAGAATGAAAATAAGAAGAGCCACAAACTACAATTTTGAGAACATTAATTTCAGAGAGGAGGAATCCAAAGAGGTATAGTCCACCTTCTTTCTGTTAAAATTTTTATTTATCTATTAGTGATGAAGATCCCATAACTATGAGGGAGACAGTGGATTCATAGGATGGAAAACTTTGCGAATACGCCATGGATGATTCAATGGAATATTTGGAAAAAAATGAGGCTTGGGTCCTCGTGGAGTTGCTAGATTTAAGCAAACCCATTCACAGTAAATGGGTGTTTAAGAAGAAGAATAATGCAGAAGGCAAGGTGGAGAAATACAAAGCTCGTATGGTGGAAAAAGGTTATTCCGAAGGGTTGGGAATTTATTTCGGTTATATGTTTTCGGTTGTTTCCATGTTAGATTGGATTATATTACTTTTATCTATTGTTGTTCCTTTTGATTTTGAGGTAGAACATATGGATCTGAATACAACATTTCTTAAAAGGGGTGTGGAAGAAGATGTCTATATGAAGCAACATGAAGGCTTTGTAGTGAAGGGTGAGAAAGAACAAGTATGTAGGTTAAAAAAATATTTCTATGGGTTAAAACAGTCACGAAGGATTTGATATGATAAATTTGATACATATATATGGGGAATTGGCTTCACAAGAAGAAAATCAAATCAATGTGTATATTTTAAATTATTGGTGACCGTATTATTTATTTCATAGATATATATATATATATATATATAGATAAAAGAAGATCTAAAAGTGTGTATGTGTTTAACCCATTCGGAGGAGCATTTAGTTAGGTCATAAATAGACATTCTATAGTGGCTCTTTAAACTACAGATTTTGAATAGATGACAACCAATCATGCAAGCAAGGAATCAGTTTGGTTGTAGATATTTTTTTCAAGTATGGGGTTGGAACAAAGAGATATAAGGATAAATTGTGACATCCAAAGTGAAATTTTCTTGGACGCAAACCACTTTTCATGATCCCCCCTGTGTTAACTCCTGAGAGTGCGAGGGGGCTCCAAATACTCCTTCTGTCATTGATATGGAAACATGTAATCAGTGTCGTTAATTGATGCATGAAAATTATTAACAATATGATAAAACATTATATCAAGCACCAATCTTTAAAAATATACTATATTTTATATATAAAGATATAAAAATCAAACTTTATGATAAAATTCAAAAAGAGACATTTTGATTGCCTCGCTATAGGGGTTTATGTTTTTTATATATATTTTTAATTTCTTTTTCTTTACTCCTTTTTTTTATACACTTTTTCATATCAACTCTTTATTTTCTTTTTATTTTATTTTATTTTATTTCCCTTCTTTTAGTAACTGAAAATAATTCAAAGAATGTAACATTTATTTATAATATCCCATGAATCATAAAAATGATAATCATCAATTTATCTTTATAATTTATAGGACTCTAACAATAGTTCCAATGGGGATGGTAACCTCCGTGAGATGTATCAAGAATGTTGTCGATTAGTAACGTTCTTCCATTGGGAAGCAACTCGTTTGTCCATTTTCTGAAATAAAATTGATCAATTGTTATTCTATAGATATTATTGTGAAATTCTAAGAAAATTAAGTCCTTCTCTACAGGCTTTGACTCGTGATAGTATTCATCCATGTTTGCAACATTGAAAATAATAAAATCATATATAAAATGATGTATCTTGTGACCAACTGATTTTAGGTGAAGTAATGATTGAGAAAAATACCATTAACAGACCCTCCTAATATTGTTTCTCAAGTTATATCTTGCAATAAAAATGCATTAGTCCCATGAAAATTTGAAACCCTATAAGGACCTTTCTACAGATGGTCAAACTTTCAAGTTTTTCCTTTGTCTTCATTTCTTAGATCCCATTTCAAAAGAAGGTTATTTTGTTTGAAATCATCTTCTTTGGTTCTTCTATCACGAGTCTTTTTGATTTTATCGTGAATGACTTGTGTTTTGTTGTAGACTTCTTCTCTTAACTATTACAACTGTACCATCTCGTTGAACCTTCTTTGTGCATAACTTAGCTCTACTTATATTTCCTACAACAATTTTATAAAAGTAATCCCTTTGAAAGATCGAAAAATTACATCTGTTCCATAAACCAATTTGAAAGGTGACATTACAATTAAGATTTTGTGCCTATCCTATCATCCCATAGAGAATTAATAAACTTCTTGTGCCATGAGTTTTTTTTCTATTGCAGTAATTTCTTTATGATATTGACCAAATATTTATTAGAAGATTCAAATCAATCATTTCCTTTAGGATAAGAGGTAGTAGAATGTCCTAACACTATCTGATATTGGTTGCATAATTCAATCATCATTTTAGATTTGAAATAGTCACCATTATCCGTGATTATGTTGTGTGGACAACGAAATCTCAATAGGATACTATCTTTTATAAACTGGATGACCACATAATTTGTAGCTTGTCTAGTTGGAAAACCTTCTATCCATTTTTTGAAGTAATATGTGGTTGTTAGAATAATTTTTTTCTTAACATAATAACTCGAATGAATTTATCATGTGAAATCCAATCCCCACTATTGGAAATGATTCTCCACTGAAATGGGTTTCAAAGGCAAAGGAAAGAGCTTCCCCTTGCGTTCAAATATTTGACACTCATGAGAAGTTTCAATATTCTTGTGAGTATAAGTAAACAAACTAGGCCAATAAAATACAACTCTTAAAACTTTATTTGTTGTAGCTTTCCATTACAAATGTACTAGAGAGTCACATTTAGGAAATTCGTCCATTATCTTGTCAGCTTCATCTTTCAACAAATAATTTAGTAAAATCCGACCAAAGTCTTTCCAATACAAGTCTTGATCTAAAATGCATAATTTCGCAGATTTTAATTTAAGGAATATTGCCTCAGCTTTTGTCAAACTAGGAGTGGCTTGTAAATTGTGCACAATAGACAAAATATATTTATACCAGCATGAAGTAACAAAACATTCTGAAATTTTTGGAGTCACTAGGTCTTGTTCTCCATCGAGAGAAGCTACAAAATTTATATCAAGTG
Source organism: Pinus albicaulis (assembly GCA_034641835.2). Classification (NCBI taxonomy): domain Eukaryota; kingdom Viridiplantae; phylum Streptophyta; class Pinopsida; order Pinales; family Pinaceae; genus Pinus; species Pinus albicaulis. The sequence continues at coordinate 31,608,926 of CM076580.1, forward strand.
CATGAAAATTTGATTCAGTCATTAACTTGGCTAACCCTTGACCTTTGATAACCTTTTTTGGTTTTATTTGAATATCATATTCCATAATAATTGCTATTTGTTTAGTTCTTTTTCCATCTTGATCATTTTGAGTAAGAATGCCATTTACTACTCCATTTGGAAGAAAATAAACTCTGTGAGAATGTAACACATACACTTTGAATTCCTTTAAGGCTTTGACTAAAGAAAGAGATTTATTTTCCATGATTTTATACTTCAAAGAATTATCTCTAAATCCTCTGCTGAAAAAATACATAGGTTTCTCATGTCCTTCTTCATTTTCCTATAATAATTCTACATTAACAATATGCTCTAAAGAAAAAGAAAATATGGTGAAGTATTTGGTATAATTTGGACTAATAAATACAAGAGCATGAGTTAATCATTATTTCACCTAATTAAATGATCTCTTTCATTTTTTATTCCATATGTTTGAGTGTCCTTTCTCAACATGTTGGTTATAACTCTAAAAAATTCAGCCAAATTGTTTATAAATCTTCTCAAAATGTGTATCCTACCAATAAAAGATTTCACTTATTTCTTGTCCTTGGGGGATCAATTTTCATGATTGTTACAATTATTCTAGGATCAGTTTTAATACCATGCTTCAAATTATATGGCCTAATAATTTTCCCTCTTCCATTCTAAATAGAGATTTTTTGTACTAAAAGAAATGCCATATGTTATACACCTTTCAAAAAAAAATCAAGTGATGCAGATGATCTTCATAAATCTTGTAAAAAACAATATTGTCTTCAAGGTATATAGCAATAAACATTTCCCTCTCATCTGCAAAATAATTATCCATTTCTCTTTGAAAAGTTGATCCTGCATTCATGAGCTGAAAAGGAATATTGACATACATAAAATTTCCCCAAGATGTTGTGAAATCTTCATTCACATTTTTGATCATCTCGATGCACTAAATTATGGTGAAGTTTGTCTTGATCCAACTACTCTTTGAAGTATGTAGTCAATAGTTGGTAGGGGGTAGTTCTCCTCGAGGGAAACCTTATTCGGGCTTCTAAAGTTCAGACCTAATCTTATTTCCCCTGAATTTTTCCTTACTCGTACTAAATTTGATATCCATTTAGAAAATATAAGCGGCATCGTGACCTTTGCTTTAAATACTTTTTTAACTTCCGTCTCAATTAGAGGCAATAAGACATGATTAGCTCTTCCCAGTTTTTGTTTAAAAGGCTTTTGATCCTCTTTTATAGGGATAGTATGTTGAATAATAGATTTATCATAAACCTTTGAGTCATGATATCCCCATGAAAAAACACTTGTATACTCAATAAACAAATAAATTTACCTTTGTGTTTCTTTCAAACACAATGACTTTGAAATATTAACAATATTGGGGTTTTCTTCAATGCCTATATTGAAATGTTCTACTTCTGATCTAGTTAGTTGAATTGAAGGCTTTTTAGCAAGATCATTAATGTCAAATGATTTTTCAAGGGGTAGAAGACCTCCTGGGATTGTATTATTCTTGAGTTGTAATATTTTAGATTCCTCATCATATTTACTGGTTTGATTGAAAATCTTCTCCTATCCACTATCATCAATATCCTTCCCTATATAATTGTTCAAACTTTCAAATTCATCATTTAATGGCAAGAAATTGTTGAGTTGTTCGGCATTATCAAATACTTGCGAGTATCTCATGTTATCATGAATTGAAGGTCTATGTTTTCCATCAATTTATTAATTCCTCCTTCCTCTAAAAGGAATTTTACATGTACTTTCTGAAGTAGCTAATGCATCAACAAATACATTCCGATCTCTAAGAATTAATGACAATTGGAATTCTTGAAAACACTGTAAAAACTCTACAAAAACACTCCTATATGCTGTCATTATGGAATGTTTAGTTGAATATTCACCTTTTATCTGTTTTATGATAAGTTCTAAATCTCCATGAATTTAAACTCTGTTAGCTCCAATTTATTTTAACTTTTTAAGTCCTAATAACAAATCTTCATATTCAGGTACATTGTGTGTACATTCAGAATTTAGTTTTTAAGAGTATTTATTTGTTGTACTTGGCTTCATATCTAAGATCCATTTAATGCTCCATCAAAGCCCATGTTCCATAAGAAATATTATTGTTCATGTTCTTTACTTGCCCCCCATGATATTGACAAAATAGTTCCATATTTGGGAGGTATATAAGCCAAAACAATGCCCATCACTAGAAACTTTGCTGGAATTTGAGTAAGGGTAACACATAAATCTTTAATTAATACCGGAAATCTTACTCTATTCGAATCAAAGGAGTAAAGTTATTATAATTTCTCGTAATATCTAATCCCAATTTTTCGATGATTACCTTTGGCAGAAGATTGTCTGAGGCACCAGAATGCAACATTGCATTGGGAAAAATAAAATCATGTATGTTAAGACTGAAATAGAATGGAGGAACACTGCCATCTTATGTAATTCCATCTACTTTAGGTCCAAATAGTAACTTAGGTTTATCGTCAGTTACATTTACATTGTTTTTTCCTTATTCGATTTTCAATTCATTTACATGTTGACTTCTATACACATCCTTTTTTACCAACTCAAGTAATGGAACATGGATTTTTACTTTTTAAAGTTCATTTTCAATATTAAAAGAAAGTTGATATTTTTCTACTTATTTAATACTTACATCATGATTTTGAGAAATTTCCTTTTCATTATCTCCATTTTTTATGCTAGTAGAAGGTATATCAGTTTGAGTCTTCTTGGGAGAGTTCACTACAACATTTTTTACTTCCTACATTGTATTATTTGTGTACTTCAATGGTAGCATTACTATATAATTTTTTATAATATATTGATTTTACATGCATATCTTCTCGTTGTGATAACAAGATAATATCTTATTTCTCCTTGGTTCGAAAAATGGCATCCATTTTTACTTCCCCAAAGAGATTAACTTGATCTTCCTCGTAGTCTTGTATGGTTTCTTGTTCTTCTTCAGCAAAATTATCTTAAAAATAGGGTCTAATTTATGTTGATCCACTTGGTTTCTTTTCTCTCTTTTCTTGATTTGGGGCTATTGGCTTTTAAAGTTTGGATTTCTAATTTGAGGGTCTCCTTATGGTTGTGTTGGAGGGGCTCTATGAGCACAATTATTCTCTCCATCATCCTTTCCATAGTTTTAACTAATTTGTCTAAATTTTCACCTAATGAAGAAAAAGAAGGTTTTTCTTTAATGGTCACTCTTCTCTCAGTCCTAAACTTTCCCTTTTGGCTAGCAGATTAGCCTCTACACTAACAAAATTTCTTTGCATTTCTTCAGGGGTAGGTGGATTTATTTCTCTCAATTTATAAGCCATATCAGCATCAAATCCATTTGTAAAATGAATCAAAGAAGGTTTTGGTGGGGGTTTTATTGTTGTTGGGATGGAATTGTAGAAATTATTAAATCTAATTCAATAATCCTCACCAGTTTCATTTGGACCTCTCCTTAATTTTTCATATTCTACAAGGATATGAAGGGGATTCTTTTTTTACTTCCGACCTAGAAAGGAAATTTTGATGGAATTGTTGTAAGTCTGAAATACTTCGCTCTCACAAACCTTTTTATCATTTATTTATGTCACTGATTAATATTTGTGTAGATAATCTCATTTTTACATCATCATGATCGAATTTCTCTAGATATGATAATTCATTTATTCTATCAATGTTTTGTTGTTTACACGACCTGTATCATCGAATTGTAGTATTCTCTATTCATAGTTCTCATTCAATGATGCCTTTAATGATAAAGTGTCATATTGCCCTGCCATGACTTGAGTATGAGAAGAAGTAGTGGTTGATGAAAAGGGTTTAGGACGTGGTGGCATTGTTGATGAGGATGATGATGCAGCATTTTGTACAATCGAAATATCATGGGTAGGAGTTGAAACCAAAATTGAGAGCATACAATTTCATCATGTTTATGGAGAACAGAAATAGATAACAAGCTTGTTATCTAAGAAAAAGATCAATATGAATAAAGCTATGTTTTTTTCAATGAATTTATAGTGGAAAATTGATAAATGAAAATAACAACAATATCTCATAGTAGACCCTAGTAACTTTTAGAATTATTATATAATATTTTGAAACAAAAAGTTTTATAATATTCACAATCATGAATTAGGATGAACATAAAATATTATGACTAGATTGTAAAATAGGGCAAAAGTAAAATGAAAAAAATAGAAATGTTTAAATGATTGTAAAACTTATAGATGTACTTTTTTTTCTTTTGTTAATAGAAAAAAGTATTGTTTTTTAGTTGGGGAAAATGTTAAGGAGTTCTGAGAGAAGGAGGAATTGATGGGACGATCCGGAATGAGGGCCAAAAAAATTTAAGAAGTCTTACACTAACATTATTTGAATGATGATTTTGACGGTGAAATCTTACAGTAACATTATTTGAATGATGTTTGATGGTGGAAATGTATTCAGCGCCATCAAAAACCTCTAGGGCACCCAAAATATTAAAGTTTTATAGTTATAATGGATTTACAAAAATCCATGACCGATTTTCTTAAAATCTTACTAAAATCTCCATGATTTTGAGGGCAAAAAGGTAGTCTAGTTAGACTAGGGTAGTTAAACTAGACTGCCTTTTAGCCGTGAAAATCATGAAAATTCAGGTAAGATTTTAAGAAAATCAGGAGTGATTTTTGTAAATCCACTTTATACCTATCAAACATTAATATTTTGGGTGCCCTAGATGTTTTTGATGATGGTGAATCCATTTCCACCATCAAAATCATCATTCAAACACTGTTACTGTAAGATTTCTTAACTTTGGGTTCACCCAATTTTGGCCTACTTCGCAATTCCTTAGTCTCTTTAGACAACTCCTTTACAGCTCCTTAAACCACAGTGAGAATTATAACTAGTCTACAAAGAAATATACACAATTTTAAAGGAGAATGTGTAATAATGTTCCAACAAATCCAACTGAATGTACTACTTCATTACCAAGATTTTACATGCAATTAAATGTTGAGGTCTCCATGGGAGAGCGAAAATAAAATAAGAGTAAAAAAAAATCAAGGACGACATGGGGCCTTTTCTCAGTAAATTTGACCAAAACTCATTTAGAAATGAGTACTTCCAGCAAATAAAATTAGCTATGAAATTTGGGGCAAGCTACTTGAAAATTGCATGGAAGAGGAGAAGACCGTTAGGGGAAACCGAATCGGGTACATGTATCACTCCAAAGCACATGAAGTGTGTGGTACCTACCGAATCATAGCAAATAGAAGCAGGTGTTAGTGGTGTAATAGCAGTTTCTGAAAATTGCAATACGTTACCTTCATAAGTGAACATCGCAAGTGTAAAAGCTTTATAAGTGGTTATAGTTTCTGAACATCCTAGTAACCTTCATACGTTACCTGTAATGAGCAGAGAATGCCGAATGTGAACTCTGCAAGCGCCAAACGGGCATGACCTCCACCAAAACCTGAACCGTTACGGGACATGCCATAATAAATAGCGAAAAAAAACCATAATAAAGTGGCCATAAATATAAAATAATTTACTTAAACTTAAATTTTGTAATGGCATGTGATAACTCTCTTTTCATCCTCGCTTCATTAATAAACTCAGATTTATATGAGTTCTGTAGGTGCGCTAATGCTGCTTCAGTTGAAAACAATCATATACAAGACAGTAATTGCATTAAATTGGTGAATTTGACGCACATAATGGAGGATTTAACTTTAACTGAAGTTGAAAGATCTAAGAGGTAATAAATGATTTAGTGTACATTATTTGGTGAGCTACATCGACACAGCAAACCATGAAAAAATAGTCGAAATACACTTTCTAGACAAGCGAAAAAGCATATGACAATGCGGCAGCCTTTTGAAAGGACCTCACGCAAAGCTCACCAGCCTTTTGACAATGCGGAAGCCTTTTGAAAGGACCTCACGCAAAGCATATGACAAATTCCCCTGCCCCAACAGCCTCCGCAGCGGCCAGACGACCACCCACATTATCATAGTTCGGGCCCCTCTGCTTAAGGTGGCGGTGTGGACCTTGTAATGGAAGCTGTAGGGGGCTGGGAAATTTGTTTTGCCATGGGGCTCTTTTAAATTTTTAGCGGCATTGTCATCTTTTTTCAGTTGTTTCCTCATTTGTGTCCATCTGCACTTCTTGTTAGCCCGTCAGGACTGTATTTTTATGCAATAAAATAACTGTAATATGGTTAATATTAGTAGAAACACACCCACCTAATAAAAAATTGCAATTAAACTACACAGAAAGCTAATCACTAAAAAGGTTTGTAGATGGGCTCTCTTCACATTTTTAGATGTAGGAGTCTGCTGGTCTGTGCCATGGGTTTAAGAAAGGAAAAAAAAATAAGAAACTAAGATTTGGAACATTTTCTCCTTAATATCAAATGTTTTAATACTATTTCTACATTAAGCATGTTTCATATTAATATCAAATATATATTTCAACATTAATTAAATTATGCTATTTTCAATTTATATAATTTCAAATTGTATTAAAATTTAATTGCAGTAATTACTTATAAACTTTCATAACCTTTTTTACGTTTAAACTCAAATAAAACATGGTCCAAAAAAAATCAAAGGAATATATATATATATAGAGTTTACTTATCAAAACCATAGATATAAGAAAAATAAAAATAAAATATAACTAATGAGGAGAGCCATTGTTTTTAAAACAATCTTTTATGCTACAAATTATGGTCATAAGGGTATATGAACTAAATGTAATTGTGTAGTTCATAAACAGTCGTTTTTTCTTTTGTTGCATAAGCCATCAATTTATCCAATAAGTATAGCATCCATTAAACTCTATTAGTAATAGAGCACATTCTCCAATTTAACCCATCAAGACCCAACTTACAAAATCATGAGTTTCCTTGCTTCCTTAGGAAATAGCTTCACAAATATTTACAGTACCTTACAGATTAGGTTTTCCTAATAAAGCCCTAACATATATACAACCACAATAATATAGATACTTTAGTATAAGTTTTCATTCCCCCACATTTCAAACCTTTTGTATCTAGAAACTAACTAGTGGCTATTATTGATGCCAAATTAGCCCTCCTGTGCTCCAAACCTTAATATATTCCACCTTGTTTGAAAACAATATTATAGGAGAGTAAGCCGACAATTGTCTTTGGATGCTTCCAAAAGTGCCACAACACTTGGAATTAATCGTTAGGCTAGCTCAAAGGTACTCCCAACTGTCATAAGCAAGCATTGCGCTCTGCTAAATTGATCATGATGTTGAGAGGCTAAGATGCTCATTATTTATAGTATTCATTAAGCCTTCAATACCAGGGGTAATTACCATAGATAAATACCAGGGTTAAATACCATGGATGGATACACTTTCTATTATGTTCATACTGCCACAAATTCATTAATAAATATTGTCCTTCTAACACTAGATGGATATATCAACCACGTTAATAATTAGAAGTTGTATGGTAGGAATCTAATATTTATATTAATTGATAGGTTTAGTCTCTAATATTAATATTAATTAATAGACTTAGTCTAGCTTATAAAGTAAATGGTCATTGTTATTTTTAATAAAAAATAGGTGAGCGATTTTTAAAAAGTTTAAGTTGTTTAATAGGTAGAATTATATCCCCGTAGGGGTTTTCTAGGTCCCTTAATCCATTTATGCATTCAAAAATGAATTTTAAACAACAACAAAATCACATTCTTTATCGAAATTGTTTTACTAGATTCCCGTGAAAACTTACATTTAAAATTTTAACTCATATATAATAAGTATGGTATAGTATTATTATATTATATTTATAATAATTAATATAGTTATATATTATAGTTAAAGATATTAATATTATTAGATCTAAGAATTTTGTGATACATAATGTACATAAATGTCTTTGGCATTAATCACATCATTAGGATTAATCCTAAACACATTTATGTATATATTAATATTATTATATCTAGTAGTCTTTAATGCTACTTTTTGGAAAGTTTTCCTATTTGTTTTTTCAAAATCTAAGTGTGCTAAGGGTTTTTCACACTGGTGAATCCATATATGCAATAAATAAAAAAATTAAAATAACACAAATCAAGATTTCACGTCAAAAGTTTCAACTTCAAAAGGTCTTATTAAACACAACTCCTTATTATATTAATATTATAACATTTACATTAATTAGTATATAATTATAACATAACAGATTCTAGTAAATGGTTTTAATATAAGTAACGGTGATTTAAGTATTCAACTAAATGAGTATGTTTAAATCAACATTAAGACCCTATACTAAACCCAACATCATAAACTCAATATTAAACTCTAATTTCAAACTCAATGTTATAAATATTACTATTAAAACCATTATTATAAACCCGATTTTAAACCTCAATATTGAATAAATTATATTATAATGTAACATTGTCAAATTGATTGTGACATTGTAGCAATGTTTGTCACAATATGACATTCTATATATTTATGTACAAATTGAACATTACAATATTAAAATAAATATTATAGATCCTAACATTAAACAAAATATTATAAAACCTAAAATTAAACTCAATATTAAATCTTGATATTAAATTCAATATTATAAAATCAATATCAAAGTCAATATTGTAAATGTTAATATTAAACCCAACATTATAAACTGTAATATTAAATTCAATGTTCAGCCATAATATTAAATGCAATATTATAAACCCTAATATAAAGCGTTCCAAAACACCATGTCACACGAAATTAGTTCTTACTTTATCCAAAGTTATTATAGAATCCCCATAAGGATGGGGTTATCCTAATTTGATCATGGCATTTGGGGCTAAGATGGGAGCCATCAATGCTAAGAGAGGAGGGGAGGCTCATTATTTATAGCATTCTTCATGCCTTCAATACCATGGGAAAATACCATGGTTAAATACCATTGGTAAATATAATGTGTGGATACAAATTTCCATTACAATTATAAATATGGCCTCACAATATGAACCACTACTTCATCCAATGCCCTACAATTCATATGTATCCCTATTTGGACACTAATTAAAATAAAATCCATAAAGGGTGGACTTTTGTCAAGTTTTTTCCTCCAAAGTAATTCATTGACACAAATTGTTGCGTGTGTGTTACATTATTTCCATGACTAGTTCCATGCGTTGTACATTGCACCACATGTTTTGGGCACGAGGGTAGCACATGTTGCGGGCACGAGGGTGGTGGCAACCCCGGCGTCCAAGATTTTTTTTTTTTTAAATACAGACGAGATAAGAGTTGGGTGGACCCAAAGATGGGGGCAAGCCCAAAAGATAGTGAGCAGACCTACCCATGGTTTTCTCCATGGGTTTTCTAGTTGGTTTTGGGTGTAATGGTCTTTTTCCATGGTATTATTTATATCTCGTAAAGGGAAATAAAATTATGTTCTAATCGAGGGTTATTGTATTGGGATTTATGAATGCTTAGACATGTACATATATATGAATTGTAACATTGAAATGGATATAATGAAAAATAAATCTTGTCATCTGGGTTTTGTGATCGAGGGGAAAATCGCTATGTATCTTTATTTTATGTTCTCGCCATCATATATTTTCTATTTTAAGAACTCTTTTGCACGGAATTTCTATGCAAGGTAAAAACTTACGTTTTGTATCAAAGTTGTAAAGGGGACACCTTTGGTGCTAAGGGGTTATGCTTGGCCGTGTGGTAGACCCTATTTAGTGGGAGATCTCCTTGATCGATACTTGAATTGAAAGAATAGGATGAAAAATGGAAATATAGAGATTAAATAATTGAATAGACAAAGTTTTCAGTTGTGGAAGATCAATATGGAGGATCTATTAGTGGATAACGATAAGTCGATCATGGTAGATCTCGGTACTAAACCAATGTCAATGTTAGCATAAGTATAGGAAAATTTGGATCGAAAGGAAAATAGCACAATATGGTTTTGTATCTCAGATTCAGTATTGTTGAATGTATCACGGGAAGATGAGGTGAACGATTTCTGGGTCAAGTTGAAGACTTTTTACCAATCTAAGTCTCTCGTCAACAAATTGTTCCTGTGGAAAAATATGTATCACCTAAGGATGGAGGTTGGAGACTTGGTGACAGAGTATTTGAAAGCTTTTACTGTTGCGGTAAATGAGTTTTTATCTCTTGATATAAAAAAATTACACGAAGATAAGTAAATCATTTTTCCATGTTCTCTATGAGATTCGTGGGATAGTGTCGTTGTTGGAATACGTAGTAGTACAAATACCTAGAAGTTTCATGAAATATTCTCATCTATGTTGTGAGAGGAGATGAGAAAAACCAAATTGGAGACCCATAATAGATATTCCTTGTAGGTACAAGGATGGTCCTACAACAAAAGAAAAGATAAGTCCTCGAGTGGGAGATCTAAATCTCCACGAAAACATGTAAATGTGTGCTCAAAATAACGAAAGGAAGGTCACTACCAAAAGGAGTGTAGATCTAAAGCTCGTGAGAAAGGAATGCGATTTGATAATGCTCCTTCTGCATAGGAAAATACCACCTCATATGAATGTGTGGATGTGTACTTGGCCTCGTATTCAAGTACACATGTATATCATAAGGCATGATTAATTGAATTAGGTGCATCCTTTCACTTCACTCCCCATAGGGAGTGGTTCTGTGAGTATGATAAATATAATGGTCGTGATGTATTTGTACGGTATGTCCGGAAGGCTAAAATCATCGATGTGGAAATTTCAAGCTGAAGTTACAAGGTGGAAGGATTAGAACACTTGATGGTGTTCTGCATATTCCCGTATTGGCCAGAAATATGATTTATGTAAGTAATATGGATGATGTCAGTGTAAAAATAGTGTTCAAGAAAGCTTCATGTAAGATAGTTCAAGGAGCACTCTTATTGGTGCAAGGATTGGATTGGAAATATTTACAAGCTTCTACGTAGCACTTTTACTCATGGTTGCAACAATTATGTGGTTCCTCAATGTGGAAGAGAAAATCTAGTGGTCTTTGGACAAAAGACCATGCTATGGAATTAGAGGCTTGGACATATTGGAGAGAACGACCTTCAAATATTGCATGTTAATGGTATGTTATAAGGTATTTCTAATTTCTCTATCGATTTCGATTTCTGTGAGCATTGTGTATATGGGAAGAAGAATCAAGTGAGTTTTCCCTCTAGATCTAAGAGGGAGAAAGAGAGATTATAGATTGTTGAGAGTGATGTGTTTCGACCGGTGTGAGTTACATCATAGGGTAATTCTATGTACTATTTCTCCTTTGGATTCAATGGAATATTTGGAATCAAGTGAGTTTTCCCTCTAGATCTAAGAGGGAGAAAGAGATATTATAGACTGTTGAGAGTGATGTGTTTCGACCGGTGTGAGTTACATCATAGGGTAATTATATGTACTATTTCTCCTTTATAAATTGCATCTCTAGGAATACATGTATAGATTTCCTTGGGAATAAATATCAAATTCTTTGACAAGTTTAAAGAATTTAAGGTTGTGGTGGAAAATCAGACAAAGAAGAAGATCAAGGTGTTGAGGATAGATAATGGTGGAGATATCTCCAAGAATGAATTTGAAGAGTTCTGTAAGAAGTGTGGTATAGAATGGAAAAATACTACTCCATACACACTTCAATAAAATGGTGTTGTAGAAAGAATGAAGAGGATGTTGATGGAAAAGGAAAGAAGCATGCTCAATGGTGTCGAGTTACGATAACAATTTTGGGAAGAGGTAATAGATATTGCATGTTTCTCGTTAACAAATCACCTTGATCAAAATTAGAGGATAAGAATCCACATGAGGCATGGAATTGTAAGAAACCCTCTCTTTCACATGTGAGGATATTTGATTGTGATGCATATGTACACATTTCAAAGGAGAAAAAAACCAAGTTTGATAATAAATCTGAAAGGCACATTTTTATTGGATATAAGGATGGTTTAAAAGTTTATAATATTTGGAACCCAGAAACAAGGAAGTTTGTGTACAACTGAAATTTGGTTTTTATATAGGTGAATGATGTTCTTAAAAAAGAATTCCTACCAAAGGAACCTGAAAATATAGAGTTTGAACTAAAGCATAAGGAATAAGACTGTACAACAGAATAAGAATGAAAATAAGAAGAGCCACAAACTACAATTTTGAGAACATTAATTTCAGAGAGGAGGAATCCAAAGAGGTATAGTCCACCTTCTTTCTGTTAAAATTTTTATTTATCTATTAGTGATGAAGATCCCATAACTATGAGGGAGACAGTGGATTCATAGGATGGAAAACTTTCCGAATACGCCATGGATGATTCAATGGAATATTTGGAAAAAAATGAGGCTTGGGTCCTCGTGGAGTTGCTAGATTTAAGCAAACCCATTCACAGTAAATGGGTGTTTAAGAAGAAGAATAATGCAGAAGGCAAGGTGGAAAAATACAAAGCTCGTATGGTGGAAAAAGGTTATTCCGAAGGGTTGGGAATTTATTTTTGTTATATGTTTTCGGTTGTTTCCATGTTAGATTGGATTATATTACTTTTATCTATTGTTGTTCCTTTTTATTTTGAGGAAGAACATATGGATCTGAATACAACATTTCTTAAAAGGGGTGTGGAATAAGATGTCTATATGAAGAAACATGAAGGATTTTTAGTGAAGGGTGAGAAAGAACAAGTATGCAGGTTAAATAAATATTTGTATGGGTTAAAACAGTCATGAAGGATTTGATATGAGAAATTTGATACATATATATGGGGACTTGGCTTCACAAGAAGCAAATCAAATCAATGTGTATATTTTAAATTATTGGTGACCGTATTATTTATTTCATAGATATATATAGATAAAAGAATATCTAAAAGTGGGTATGTCTTTAACCCATTCGGAGGAGCATTTAGTTAGGTCATAAATAGACATTCTATAGTGGCTCTTTAAACTACAGATTTTGAATACATGACAACCAATCATGCAAGCAAGGAATTAGTTTGGTTGTAGATATTTTTTTCAAGTATAGGGTTGGAACAAAGAGATATAAGGATAAATTGTGACATCCAAAGTGAAATTTTCTTGGACGCAAACCATTTTTCATGATCCCCCCCTGTGTTAAATGCTCAGAGTGCGAGGGGGCTCCAAATACTCCTTCTGTCATTGATATGGAAACATGTAATTAGTGTCGTTAATTGATGCATGAAAATTATTAACAAGATGATAAAACATTATATTGAGCACCAATCTTTAAAAATATACTATATTTTATATATAAAGATATAAAAATCAAACTTTATGATAAAATTAAAAAAGAGACATTTTGATTGCCTCGCTATAGGGGTTTATGTTTTTTATATATATATTTAATTTCTTTTTCTTTACTCCTTTTTTTATACACTTTTTCATATCACCTCTTTATTTTCTTTTTATTTTCTTTTATTTTTTTCCCCTTCTTTTAGTAACTGAAAATAATTCAAAGAATGTAACATTTATTTATAATATCCCATGAATCATAAAAATGATAATCATCAATTTATCTTTATAATTTATAGGACCCTAACAATAGTTCCAATGGGGATGGTAACCTCCCTGAGATGTATCAAGAATGTTGTCGATTAGTAATGTTCTTCCATTGGGAAGCAACTCGTTTGTCCATTTTCTGAAATAAAATTGATCAACTGTTATTCTATAGATATTATTGTGAACTTCTAAGAAAATTAGGGCCTTCTCTACAGGCTTTGACTCGTGATAGTATTCATCCATGCTTGCAACATTGAAAATAATAAAATAATATATACAATGATGTATCTTGTGACCAACTGAGTTTAGGTGAAGTAATGATTGAGAAAAATACCATTAATAGACCCTCCTAATATTGTTTCTCGAGTTATATCTTGCAATAAAAATTCATTAGTCCCATGAAAAGTTGAAACCCTATAAGGACCTTTCTACAGATGGTCAAACTTTCAAGTTTTTCCTTTGTTTTCATTTGTCAGATCCCATTTCAAAAGAAGGTCATTTTGTTTGAAATCATCTTCTTTGGTTCTTCTATCACGAGTCTTTTTTATTTTATCCTGAATGACTTGTGTTTTGTTGTAGACTTCTTCTCTTGTCTATTACAACTGTACCATCTCGCTGAACCTTCTCTGTGCATAGCTTAGCTCTACTTATATTTCCTGCAACACTTTTATCAAAGTAATCCCTTCGAAAGATCAAAAAATTACATCTGTTCCATAAACCAATTTGAAAGGTGACATTACAATTAAGATTTTGTGCTTATCTTATCATCCCATAGAGAATTAATAAACTTATTATGCCATGAGTTTTTTTTCTATTGCAGTAATTTCTTGATGATATTGACCAAATATTTATTAGAAGATTCAAATCAATCATTTCCTTTAGAATAAGAGGCAGTAGAATGTCCTAACACTATCTGATATTGGTTGCATAAGTCAATCATCATTTTAGATTTGAAATAGTCACCATTATCCGTGATTATTTTGTGTGGACAATGAAATCTCAATAGGATATTATATTTTATAAACTGGATGACCACATAATTTGTAGCTTGTCTAGTTGGAACACCTTCTATCCATTTTTTGAAGTAATATGTGGTTGTTAGAATAAATTTTTTCTTAACATAATAACTCGAATGAATTTATCATGTAAAATCCAATCCCCACTATTGGAAATGATTCTCCACTGAAATGGGTTTCAAAGGCAAAGGAAAGAGCTTCCCCTTGCGTTCAAATATTTGACACTCATGAGAAGTTTCAATATTCTTGTGAGTATAAGTAAACAAACTAGGCCAATAAAATACAAATCTTAAAACTTTATTTGTTGTAGCTTTCCATTACAAATGTACTCGAGAGTCACATTTAGGAAATTCTTCCATTATCTTGTCAGCTTCATCTTTCAACAAATAATTTAGTGAAATCCCACCAACGTCTTTCCAATACAAGTCTTGATCTAAAATGCATAATTTTGCTGATTTTAATTTAAGGAATATTGCCTAAGCTTTTGTCAAACTAGGAGGGGCTTGTAAATTGTGCACAATAGACAAATTATATGTATACCAGCATGAAGTAACAAAACATTCTGACATTTTTGGAGTCACTAGGTCTTGTTGTCCATCGAGAGAAGCTACAAAATTTATATCAAGTGCATGAAAATTTGATTCAACCATTAAATTGGCTAACCCTTGACCTTTGATAACCTTTTTTGGTTTTATTTGAATATCCTATTCCATAATAATTGCTATTTGTTTAGTTCTTTTTCCATATGTATCATTTTGAGTAAGAATGCCCTTTACTACTCCATTTGGAAGAAAAGAAACTTTGTGAGAATGTAACACATACACTTTGAATTCCTTTAAGGCTTTGACTAAAGCAAGAGATTTATTTTCCATGATTTTATACTTCAAAGAATGATCTCTAAATCCTCTGCTGAAAAAATATATAGGTTTCTCATGTCCTTCATTTTCCTGTAATAATTCTACATTAACAATATGCTCTAAAGAAAAAGAAAATATGGTGAAGTATTTGGTATAATTTGGACTAATAAATACAAGAGCATGAGTTAATCATTATTTCACCTAATTAAATGATCTCTTTCATTTTTTATTCCATATTGTTTGAGTGTCCTTTCTCAACATGTTGGTTATAACTCTAAAAAATTCAGCCAATTTTTTTATAAATATTCTCAAAATGTGTATCCTACGAATAAAAGATTTCACTTATTTCTTGTCCTCGGGGGATCAATTTCCATGATTGTTACAATTATTCTAGGATCAGTTTTAATACCATGCTTCAAATTATATGGCCTAATAATTTTCCCTCTTCCATTCTAAATAGAGATTTTTTGTACTAAAAGAAATGCCATATGTTCTACACCTTTCAAAAAAAAATCAAGTGATGCAGATGACCTTCAAAAATCTTGTAAAAAACAATATTGTCTTCAAGGTATATAGCAATAAACCTTTCCCTGTCATCTGCAAAATAATTATCCATTTCTCTTTGAAAAGTTGCTCCTGCATTCATGAGCTGAAAAGGAATATTGACATACATAAAATTTCCCCAAGATGTCGTGAAATTTTCATTTTCTTGATCATCTCGATGCACTAAATTATGGTGAAATTTGTCTTGATCCAACTACTCTTTGAAGTATGTAGTCAATATTTGGTAGGGGGTAGTTCTCCTTGAGGGAAACCTTATTCGGGCTTCTAAAGTTCACACATAATCTTATTTCCCCTAAATTTTTCCTTACTGGTACTAAATTTGATATCCATTTAGAAAATCTAAGCGGCACCGTGACCTTTGCATTAAATATTTTTTTAACTTCCGTCTCAATTAGAGGCAATAAGATAGGATTAACTCTTCTCATTTTTTCCTTAAAAGGATTTTGATCCTCTTTTATAGGGATATTATGTTGAATAATAGATTTATCATAAACCTTTGAGTCATGATATCCCCATGAAAAAATCCCAACGAAAAAACACTTGCATACTCAGTAAACAAATAAATTTACCTTTGTTTTTCTTTCAGACACAATGACTTTGAAATATGAACAATACTGGGGTTTTCTTCAATGCCTATATTGAAATGTTCTACTTCTGCTCTAGTTAGTTGAATTGAAGGCTTTTTAGCAAGATCATTAATTTCAAATGATTTTTCAAGGGGTCGAAGACCTCCTGGGATTGTATTATTCTTGAGTTGTAATATTTTAGATTCCTCATCATATTGACCGGTTTGATTGAAAATCTTCTCCTATCCACTATCATCAATATCCTTCCCTATATCATTGTTCAAACTTTCAAATTCATCATTTAATGGCAAGAAATTTTTTAGTTGTTTGGCGTTATCAAATACTTGCGAGTATCTCATGTTATCATGAATTGCAGGTCTATGTTTTCCATCAATTTATAAATTCCTCCTTCCTCTAAAAGGAATTTTACGTGTACTTTCTGAAGTAGCTAATGCATCAACAAATACATTCCGATCTCTAAGAATTAATGACAATTGGAATTCTTGAAAACACTATAAAAACTCTACAAAAACACTCCTATATGCTGTCATTCTGGAATGTTTAGTTGAATATTCACCTTTTATCTGTTTTATGATAAGTTTTGAATCTCCATGAATTTAAACTCTCTTAGCTCCAATTTATTTTAACTTTTTAAGTCCTAATAACAAATCTTCATATTCAGGTACATTGTGTGTACATTCAGAATTTAGTTTTTAAGAGTATTTATTTGTTGTACTTGGCTTCATATCTAAGATCCATACTCCAATCTCAGCTCCCTCTTTGCTTAATGCTCCATCAAAGTCCATGTTCCATAAGAAATATTATTGTTCATGTTCTTTACTTCCCCCCCATGATCTTGACAAAAGAGTTCCATATTTGGGAGGTATATAAGCCAAAACAATGCCCATCACTAGAAACTTTGTTGGAATTTGAATAAGGGTAACACATAAATCTTTAATTAATACCAGAAATATTACTCTATTCGAATCAAACGAGTAAAGTTATTATAATTTCTCGTAATATGTAATCCCAATTTTTCGATAATTACCTTTGGCAGAAGATTGTCTGAGGCACTAGAATACAACATTGCATTGGGAAAAATAAAATCATGTATGTTAATACTGAAATAGAATGGAGGAACACTCCCATCTTGTGTAATTCCATCTACTTTAGGTCCAAATAGTAACTTATGTTTATTGTCAGTTACATTTACATTGTTTTTTCCTTATTCGATTTTCAATTCATTTACATGTTGACTTCTATACACATCCTTTTTTACCAACTCAAGTAATGGAACATGGATTTTTACTTTTTAAAGTTCATTTTCAATATTAAAAGAAATTTGATATTTTTCTACTTATTTAATACTTACATCATGATTTTGAGAAATTTCCTTCTCATTATCTCCATTTTTTTTGCTAGTAGAAGGTATATCAGTTTGAGTCTTCTTGGGAGAGTTCACTGCAACATTTTTTACTTCCTACATTGTATTATTTGTGTACTTCAATGGTAGCATTATGATATAATTTTTTATAATATATTGATTTTACATGCATATCTTCTCGTTGTGATAACAAGATAATATCTTCTTTCTCCTTGGTTCGAAAAATGGCATCCATTTTTACTTCCCCAAAGAGATTAACTTGATCTTCCTCGTAGTCTTGTATGGTTTCTTGTTCTTCTTCAACAAAATTATCTTAAAAATAGGGTCTAATTTATGTTGATCCACTTGGTTTCTTTTCTCTCTTTTCTTGATTTGTGTCTACTGGCTTTTAAAGTTTGGATTTCTAATTTGAGGGTCTCCTTATGGTTGTGATGGAGGGGCTCTATGAGCACAATTATTCTCTCCATCATCCTTTCCATAGTTTTAACTAATTTGTCTAAATTTTCACCTAATGAAGAAAAAGAAAGTTTTTCTTTAATGGTCACTCTTCTCTCAGTCCTAAACTTTCCCTTTTGGCTAGCAGATTAGCGTCTACACTAACAAAATTTCTTTGCATTTCTTCAGGGGTAGGTGGATTTATTTCTCTTAATTGATAAGCCATATCAGCATCAAATCCATTTGTAAAATGAATCAAAGAAGGTTTTGGTGGGGGTTTTATTGTTGTTGGGATGGAATTGTAGAAATTATTAAATCTAATTCAATAATCCTCACCAGTTTCATTTGGAGCTCTCCTTAATTTTTCATATTCTACAAGGATATGAAGGGGATTCTTTTTTTACTTCCGACCTACAAAGGAAATTTTGATGGAATTGTTGTAAGTCTGAAATACTTCCTGCTCGCAAACCTTTTTATCATTTATTTATGTCACTGATTAATATTTGTGTAGATAATCTCATTTTTACATCATCATGATCGAATTTCTCTAGATATGATAATTCATTTATTCTATCAATGTTTTGTTGTGCTGTTACATGACCTGTATCATCGAATTGTAGTATTCTCTATTCATAGTTCTCATTCAATGATGCCTTTAATGATAAAGTGTCATATTGACCTGCCATGACTTGAGTATGAGAAGAGGATGATATTACAGTAGTGGTTGATGAAAAGGGTTGAGGACTTGGTGGCATTGTTGATGAGGATGATGATGCAGTGTTTTGTACAATCGAAATATTATGGGTAGGAGTTGAAACCAAAATTGGATTAAATGAATTTTGGGTGGTGGAAGAAGGGGGAATGAATGTAAAAGTGGGTAATTGATAAGAGGAAACAAAAAAATAATGTTGATCAACGAATGAGTCTTCTATTGTTTTACTTAATATATTAACCAGATCTTAGAGTTTTTGAAACGTATTTAAAATATCCTTATCATATTTCGAAATGACTAGATTTTTTATTAAATGCTACTAGGTCCTGAATTGAGTGTCATCCAAAATCTCTTAGGAACAAAAAATTCTAACTTGGATCTGAAAATACTATGTTCAAACTATAAGTTAAACTAAATGTTTTCAATTGTCACAAGAATCTCTTGAAGAGAATTTGTTCTTGGTAAAGGATTATTACTAGCTTGACTTTCTGTAAAACTCTTTTTTCTTAATATATTTTCAAGCTCATTCAAAGTTCCCAAAGGATTTGGATCTAGGTGGGATCTCGCATATATCCTTTTGGGAATGAGATATTCTAAATGGATTATTCATAATAGGATTCTATTGAAAAGGTGGTGGATATACATATTTTAGGTGAATAATTCATCCTTTTAGTTTCTATTTCACTGTCACCTACAAGGAATAGTATTTCAAACATTAGAACCAATATTTACTAGGGAAAACTTTTTTTATGAGATCGTTCCCAAGTATGGTCTCCAGAATGTTATCACTCCATAATTTTTCTAGGTTGAGTAGGAAATTGCAGAGGTAGCCAAAAACCACTTTTAAAGTTGGGATCTAACCTTTCGAGCTTTAGAGAGGGATATCTTTATCTTGTTTAGATTTCTCCTTCAGATTTTATGCTAGGTATTCAAAATTGAAATGGATTTTTTAAATGCTCAATTGAAAAATGCAGGGAAATTCCATTGGGGATGGAGTCATGAATGTTTTGGTAGTAAAACACAAAAATTAATGAGCATCTGTAACATGACAGGATAGGAAATATTTTCTATCTTATAAAATATTTGTGGCGGGAAGGATGAATATGTTTTAATTTAAATTAATAGAGCATACTCAGATGAATTCTATAATTAATATGAGAAAGAAAACGTCCATGGGATCTTGGATAAACGATGATCAGATCATCTGTTAGGGCACTCCTTGATGTGAAGTCACTAGTTTAATTCCCCGCCCCTATTGGGGTGATATATTGGACATGATGAAGATGTATTCATGCCAAGATTACAAAAAAATATTAGAAAGAAAACATTGACATTGTTTACAAGTGAGAGCAAAGTATAGCTAGGTAAATTCGACACTTATTCTTCTTGTAACAATAAAGAGAGAAAGCATATGGAAAACTAAGAGGGACAAATATCTTGAAATAAGAATAAACATCACCAATTTCTTGACACGAGAATCATAAAACAAAACTCTCTATATTATCTGTAATTTGACGACTTCAGTATAGTGCACTGCTTTACATCAAAATTCAGACCCTTCCTTTACAAAAGTTCCAACCCCTTTCTCTATATCCTTAAAAAGTATTTATAGAATTTTTACATCTCATTCGGACTTCAAAATAAAATATATTCACAAAATAATATTTTTTTAAAATATAGATATTTTAGATATAGAATAATATACAAAAGGAAGGTAAAATTTGTTGCGCTGTTGAAATTCTAGATGAAATCATTGATGGTTGTAGTTACTTTGTTACAAATGTTGTTTGTGTGTTGCCAAAATTTTAGGCCTTCCCTTATGCTCATTCAATTAGTTCTAGTAACTTGTCGCGCCCTTCTTCACTTGGGATAGAAAAACTTACCATATTTATAAACCTATCATCTACCTCAGTGTGGGTGTCAAACATTGGCTTATTCACAAATATGTGATGGATCTCATGTTTATTATTGAGATCAAATTTCAGGTCTTCCAAAAAAGCTTCTCCAATAATATTTCATTTTTCCTTTGTGAATATTGAGGCATCAATATCTATGTCACATAACATTTCCTATTAATTCTCTAATGGAATCAATTTTCCATTAAACTTCTTCAAAGTTGGTAGACCTTTCTCCTGAAATATAGAAAATTTCATGCAGAATCTTCTGACCTATAACTCAAGTTATTTACACTTAGTTTCTAATTGTATCATCAAATTATTTTTAGGTAAGAATATTTTAATTTCCATCACTGTTGTTGTTATTTCCCTAATGTTTAACTCTTCCATTTCATCTATGGTTTTAGAATTTACCGATTTTATCATTTTCCATGCTTCTTCTAGTCCGTGTTTAAGATCTATTTTAGCATTTTGAATTTCTTCTTTGAATCTATCCACTAATTCCTCCTATTCAAAGGTGATCTGAATTGATGGCCACATGTTTGTCACATTAGAATTATTTTTTCTCCAATTGCTTCTTTTGGCCTTAGTTATCATTCATGTGATAAAGGACTTGTCATGATATTGTTGTGTTTGTTGAATCAACTTATAATTATTTTGTATTTCTGCAAGGTAAGAATTATCCATTTTGAGGTTATTTTCCTCCATTTGGGTCAATTTTATTGACAAATTCTCTTTTCCTACATTTTCTAATGATAACTCTTCTAAATCTTTGCCAATTTTTTCCTTAGAACCTGAAGAGGTTTGTTTCGATGATGTACATGATTTTGTTGATGTTCCAGATGTAGATATACTTGTTTCTTCCCATTTTTATTTTTTATTTTAATAGTGTTTCCATGTCATGTTCCATTTTTTGTATATGTACATTTTTTTCAACTACGAGTGTAAAAATTTTCTCCTTTTCCATCTCTAAGCTAGTAACTTCTTTAGCCTAGGGGTGTTTTGTGGATGGTAATTTTATCTCCTTCCTTAGTGCTTGAATATATGCATTATTTTCTTTAATAAACTATTATGCTCCCTTTATATTACCAGGATCATGCCCTAGTTGTATCACCAAGTCTTCTATGGATTCGATTCTTGTGTCTTTGGCTAATGAAGACATCTTCTCAATATTTAATTGAGAATGCATGTTACTCAAAGATGAATGTAATTTTGAAGTAGTCGAGATAGTAATTGTAGAAAATATGAGTTCCCATGTTTGTTTATTCAAGTCGATTTGACCAATTGCATGGATCCTCTTAGTGTCAATTGACAAAATAGAGGCCTTGTAGTCTTCATAATTATTATGGGTTGGTACTAGAGGTTCCATAAAATCTATTTTAAATTGTCCTTTCTCTGAATCAAATGCATAAAGTAGTATATGATTTTTTTGGGTTGTTTTATTACAAAATACTAAATAAGTTGAAACTTTCAAACCTCCATTCTTTAACTTGATTTCTTTGTACCCTAAAAATATTGTTTTCTGAACTCAAATTTGACTAGTAGAAGATATTGTAGATTGATTTATTTGTTCCACTCTAGGCGAATGAGTTATTTGTTCTACATCAGGAGATTGAATTGTTTGTTCTACACCAGGATGACAAGTGACAAGAGTTATTGTCATAACTACTATAGGATGCTTGTGTGTATCTATTTCTTCTGAAGGATATTGTTGGATAGTGATCACTTTAGGATCAGATTGAGTGTCATAATTTAGAGTGGTATGTAGATCCATATTTTTTCTTTTAAATACAATAAGCTCTACAGCTTTAGCCTCATAATTATAGGGGAGATAATCAGCTCTGTCTCTTATTATATTTTTATTTATAAATAGGATTCTGCATAAATTATTGGCTAACCAGTTGTTCTTCATCTTCTTGTAAGCTGCATTTTGTCCATTCCTCCAGGTTAGTATATTTTTCTATCTCAAGTCTGGGTGTATGTGCATAAGAAGCACTTATCTGTTCAACTCTAAGTATCGAGATAATTATTAGAGGACCATAAGGACATGATAACATATGCTTGAATTTCATTTGATTTAAGATGACTTCCACTTCCTTTGATGCAACTCTCGTGTTGAAAATATAAGGACCTACATGGGCCTTTAGCTTGAACTGATATTTCTTCTTTTTGGACACAAATTTCCATTCATCCATATTTACCATCTATCTAATATAATCTAATGCACAAATTACAACCGGTACAAACACTAGTAGCATGAAAGGAGGTAGCGTTGATCCATAAATACCAACCTTGGCATAGTTTTGGTACAAATACCAGTCTCCAAATTTTTATTATTCAGATATATGTAAATTTTTCTTTATCTCTCATGAAATTATTGGAATAATATCACTACTAAGTAAACATAATAATGTATGAAGAAACTTATCAGAGAAGCCAGTATGCTTATATTCTTATGAGTTGTTTCTAACCTGAGAAGTCCAATGGATAACTGATAATGTATTACCCCCATCATATTTCTTTTGTAAAGTAAATTTTAATATCTCTATCTCGTTAAATAAGATGAGATACACCAACACTCGTTGATACTTAAAAACACGTTCAACTTTGAAATTTACAAATTAATTATGCATAACATCAGATAGAAACTGGTTTTAATTAAAAAATATTTAAGGTTTTTTATCGGCTAAAAATATTCATAAGAATCATAAAACTACTTCAATGACCCCTTGATCTATATAATACCCAAGTAAATAGGTAACCATGGAAACAACTTGCTCGGACATCTCTGGGAAAATTGCAACACGGTATTAGGAACGTTTTCTGGGTAATTCAGAATTTTCAAGGAGAAAACGCTAAAAAATATGAGCTCTCTCTCGAAAGGTGAGTTTTTAATATAATTACATCAATATATTAACTAAAAATGACGAAAGTGAATATTGGACAGTTATTTCAAATATTGACAAATACTCTCAAGGGAAATAGAAAAAGTAACCTCATTCTTGTGGGAAATGATAGCTTTCTTGATGGGGAGGTATAGATAATGACACCAACTGGAGAATTTGGGGAAGAAATTAGTTTGGGGGAAGATAAATTGAGGGAGGATGGATTCCAAAATACTCAAGTGGTTGATGTGGTCTGTTATCGAAAAATCAGACCTGATAGGCTTCTAATCAAGTTAATCTCATGTCACTGTTTCATACCAATATTTTGATTGAGCCTTAGCCTCCTCAACCTGAGAGGGCTCTCTCAAGGGTGTATGACTTTTGATAAACATGTAGATGGATAACTCTATATAGGGTAAAAGCAAATAAATGATATAAACTGGTTTTAAATCACACTAGCAAGTGTACATTGGGCTTATGGAGTCATAATAGCTTCAAAAAAAACCAAACAATCTACGTAGCATGGAAGTCAAGGAATATCAGAGTTCAAGTCAAGGAATACACATGTGAAACAGTCAAACACACAGTGAGTTTGTCTATGAAGGAAGTCAGAGCATCAATGATAAATTCTGAGTAACATAATCAAACACCACTGCAATAGGATATAGAAAAGATGTCATCAAAACAAGAATATACAATAAGTCTTCATGAATCTTTAGTTGGCCAAGTAGAAAACTCTGTATTAAGCTGAAAATAGTTACTTACAATAAACACAGTATTTTTGCTAAAAAATTCCAACCCTTCGCTAATTTCATCCCTTAGTATTTAATAGACATATTACAACATGTGATGATCTGCCTTTAGGCTATATACATCAAATTTCAAACTACTGACACTAACTGACACCTTGCATAACTGTAAGATATGGACTTTTTTACATAAAGACACCTAATCTACTTAACAATCCTAATCCAAAAAAGACTCAAACTGCTTATTGTTATCTAAAACAACCTTATCCACCTACATTTACATCATTTTCCAATTGTAACAACACATAGTCAGATTTGGATGATGTGCTTCAGCTCTTCATGTCCACTTGGTTTGACCTCCACAAAAACATGAAACCATACCTTGTTTTTTAGGCATCACATCCATTGTATTCTTTGAACAATTTGATCATCAATTAAGCTTGATTTCGTGGTCCTTATATGTTGGAGATTGTCTTAACATGTCTCCTCACCTATCCCTAATCTCTAGCATGTCAAAACCACTTCCAAAAATTGTTTAAGGAAGCTGTAATAAACTGCGCTACGAAAACACAGCAGTTTCGTCACGCCTTTGAAAAACTGTCATCTCAAGTGTTAATTATTCAAAAAATGAATCCTTTCCACTTGAATCACTTCACTTACCCATATCAGTTTCAACTCTTTAATCACTCTTCAACCTCTCAAAAATTGACCAAAATCAACAAGAAAAGTAGCTACAACAGTTTAGTAGTGCTTTTCTCCTTTTTCACACAGAATGCGCTACGAAACTGTTGAGTATGCTGATTCTTCCAAATTTTTCCAAAATTTAAAATGTGAATGTGGAAAAAACATAAAATAGACCTTATTTCATCATATCACTTGGCAAACAGAGTCATTCCAGCCTTCTTGAGGTCCCTTCTTCATTTGCAATAGGTTGGGCTATTGGATTTTCCTGTTTTTTCCTGAAAAATAGGTCTTGGGACAAAGCCTATATCTCTTACTCCATGATGTATTTTGAGAAAATGAAGGAAATTTTTGTAGGCCTTTATTTCATGAATAAAAAAATCTCTTGGGTTTTTTAACCATATCTCCTACTGTCCATAAACTTCCTTTGCAAAAAATGTGTAAAACAGGAAAAATCTGTTTCTGAAAATAGGGCTTCAAATAAATCCTTGTATCCCCCCACGGATAACACATATGATAAAATTGAGAGAGGTTATTGTAGATGGGATCATGGTAAATACAAACCTCTTTCAGAATTCCAAATTTTTTTTTCATTTGGCCAGAAACGGAACTTGAAGATGACTACTAAACAATCATGCACAAGACATTTTGTAAGAGCAGTTTCGTAGCGCATTGTAATTTATCAATTTTTCCCACATCCTAATAAATTTGAGGAAATGGAGAGAGGTTTTTGTAGCGAGTTTTGTTAGGATGAAAAAACCTCTTTTAGTTTTCCTAAATTCATTTTTAGCTGCTCATAAACTTCCTTGGAAGTTGACTACTCAAAACTAGAAAACAGAGTTTTTGCTTCATCACTTTCAGCAGTTTCGTAGTGCAAATAAATTTTTTTGAACTAGCGGTGCTATGAAAGTAAGGTTTCTTGGCTAATTTGACTAGTTTTGACATGAGACTTTAGGAAATGACTCACAAATGGAAACTATGGATATTTGGCAATGAATGAACCTTAAAAAGACTTTATTTGAACTTAAGGATGGGCTTTGATCTTATAAAAATCTAACCTACCCTTAACCAAACCCTATATTGACTTGTAAACCTAATTTGAACCATCACCAAAAAAAACATAACACAATGATTTTTTTTTCAGAATTTTTGGGTGATAACAGAGGCTCCGCTTGGGATAGTGTGCCCTTGTGGTACACTAAGAACGAGTAGTTATAGTGCTGCTATCCATTTTCTTGACCGAAATAGAAACAAATTTGAAATTGCCAAGCTCTTCTTCAAACTTTTATAGCCTTCACCTTGGGCTCAAGATTGATGATCACTGCAGAAGAACTAAATCGGTACCTACTGAAAATATGCTCAGTCAACTTTGAGCTTATTCACACACTCCTACCTACCCTATCAGCTGCGAACTCCATTTGTAACTCAAGGAGCATGAAACTTCCAATGAAGCTAGTCATTGATCTAATTTGACACTTGAATCTCTTGACTGTGCTTGAACCAAAAGTAAACATGATACTGAAATAACCAAGGCAACATGAGATGTAACTAATCTTCAAAATGAAAATATAACTGGAAATATAGACTGTAAAACTCTTACATGTATTCAACTATAGGATCAAAGAAGACATGATATGTTTGATGCTTCTCATGACATTCTGCCACTTTGGACATCTCATCCATTCTTTGATCAACCACACAAGGCTTCAGTTGTGTGCTTTCAAACTACTTTTGAAACTCATTTATAAAAACAATGTATTCTTCCTCAATCTCTAAGAATAAAGGTAGCAACACCCCTCTTTGTGGTCTGGCATTAAAACCATTTGAAAAGACTGATCTTGATCATGAATACTATAAGATTGAATTTTATCTTTTGAAACTTGAATGTCCTTTTCAATTTTCTGTATAACTTCATCCACAAACTGAATCTTATCTTCTGACTTGCACTCGAATGAGTTCAGATTAGAAGACAAGGATAAAGAATTTTTTTCACCCACTTTTCCTTAGTGTGATCATTATTCTATGTAGGTTGCTATAAGGAAATACATGAAAAATCAACACTTTCCTTAACTTGAGGGTTATAGAAACTATCTTCCAGTATTTCCTCTTGTTGTTTGCAATGATTCTCATACTCCTGATGATCAAAAGACTGACAAGTCTGCTACAACCTTTCATCAAACTCAGAGGATGTATCATAATTTTCAAAAGTAAACTCCTGCTGGGTTTCATTTTCATCTAAGAAGGAGGCTATCGCTTCTTCTTGGTGATGAAAGGGATTGTCATGAAGAGGTTCTAAAATTTCCTCATCAATGAACTCATCATCTTCATAACAATTCTCCAAATATTCAATAAAACTCACACAATGTTTATAGTAGTCTTTGACCAGCAATAAGGAGGGATGAAACTCTTCATACATCTCATAAAATGCAACATGGAAATCAACAAGAGAATATAATGAACCATTTGGCAAGCTTTCATACCAAGATCATGTGTTTCCTTCCAAAGTGGCCATAAATATCTTCATGAGACAACCCTCAGGGAACTGAACCTTAATACTGTGTACATGCATATGTAATCTAACCAAATGAAGAGCAACATTGTCTTTATTTTCATCTTTTAATATAGGAAGATCAGTTAACCATTCACCTTTGGCATAGGATTTGGAAAACCAGGGATATGAAATCGATTCATAGGGCCATACCTCACATTTATTCTTGTAATGGGACTCATTCTGAAACTTCACCAAGCTATTGATATTCAAGTAGTGGAGTCACCTTTCAATTGATTATTTTATGTTTGGAGTCGCCAAGGTAGATGCAACCTTGAAAAGCTTCCTGAGCTCCTGCTACCTTCAGAAGTTAAGCTTCAAAATATCGAGAAAGTATAATCTTCAGACTCCCGGCAGAAGCACCAAAATGTTATCACAAAGTCAGACCTGATAAGGTGCCAATCAAGTTAATCTCATGTAACTATTTCATACCAATCTTTTGGTTGAGGCTTAGCCTGCTCAACCTGAGAGGGCTCTCTCAAGGGTTTATGATTTTTGATAAATATGTAGATGGCTAACTCTATATGGGATAAAAGAAGATAAATGATATAAAATGGTTGTAAATCACATTAGAAAGTGTACATTAGGCTTATGGAGTCATAATAGCTTCAGAAAAAACCAAGCAATATACCTAGCATGGAATTCGAGGCATATTAGAGTTCAAGTCAAGGAATACACATGTGAAACAGTAAAGCACACAGTCAGTTTGTCTATGAACGAAGCCAGAGCATCAATGATGAATTATGAGTAACATACGCAAACACCACTGCAATAGGATATAGAAAATATGTCATCAAAAAAATAACATACAATAACTCTTCATGAATCTTGAGTTGACCAAGTAGAAAACTCTGTATTAAGCTAAAAACAGTTACTTACAATAAAAACAGTCTTTTTGCTAAAAAACTTCAACCCTTTGCTAATTTGACCCCTTGGTATTTAATAGACATATTATAACATGTGAAGATCTGCCTCTAGGTTAGATACATCGAATTTCCAACTACTGACACGAACTGACACCTTGCATAACTATAAGATATGGAATTTATTACATAAAGACACCTAATCTACTTAACAGTCCTAATCCAAAAAGGACTCAAACTACTTCTTGTTATCTAAAACATATTTATCCACCTACATTTGCATCATTTTCCAATTTTAACAACACATAGTCGAATTTGGATGATGGGCTTCACCTCTTCATGTCCACTTTGTCTGACCTCCACAAAAACAGGAAACCATACCGTGTTTTTTAGGCATCACATCCTTTGCATTCTTTGAATAATTTGATCATCAATTAAGATTGATTTCATGGTCCTTAGATGTTGGAAATTATCTTAACATGTCTCCTCACCTATCCCTACCCTCTATCATGTCAAAACCACTTCCAAAAATTGTTTAATAAAGTTGTAAAAAACTGCGCTATGAAAACACAACAGTTTCGTAGCGCCTTTGAAAAACTGTCATTTCAAATCTTAATTCTTCAAAAAATGAATCCTTTCCACTTGCATCACTTTAATTACCCCTTAATACATCTCCCATATTAGTTTCAGATCTTCACTCACTCTTCAAACTTTATAAAATTGACCAAAATGAGCAAGAAAAGCAGCTATATCAATTTCATAGTGTTTTTTTGCTTTTTTACATTGAATGCGCTATGAAACTGCTGAGTATGCGGATTCTTCCAAATTTTTCCAAAATTTAAAGTGTGAATGTGCCAAAAACTTAAAATAGACTGAATTTCATCATATCACTTGAAAAAAAGAGTCATTCCAGCCTTCTTGAGGTCCATTCTTCCTTTGTAATAGGTTGGCCTATTGGGTTTTCCTATTTTTCCATGAAAATAGGTCTTAGGACAAAGCCTATATCTCTTACTCCATGATGTATTTTGAGAAATGGAAGGAGTTTTTCTTAGTACATTATGTCTTTAATAAAAAACTCTCTTGGGTTTTTTAACCATATCCCTTGCTGTCGAGAAACTTCCTTTGAAAACAATGTGTAAAATAGGAAAACTCTGTTTCTGAAAATAGGGCTCCAAATAAATACTTGTATATCCCCACTGATAACACATATGAGAAATGTGAGAGGTTATTTTATATGAGGTGGTGATAAAGATAAACCTCTTTCAAAATTCCAAAACACTTTTTCATTTGGCCGGGAACGGAACTTGAAGTTGACTGCTAAATAATCATGTATAGGACATTTTGTAACAGCAGTTTTGTAGCATTTTAATTTATCAATTTCTCCCACCTCCTAATGAATTTGAGGAAATCGAGAGAGGTTGTTGTAGTTAGTTATATTAGGAGGAAAAACCTCTTTCAGTTTTCCTAAATGCATTTTAGGTTGTGCATAAACCTCCTTGGAAATGGACTACTCAAAACTAGAAAACAAAGTTTTTGCTTCATCACTTTCAGCAGTTTTGTAGCGCAAATCAACTTTTTTAAACTAGCGGTGCTACGAAAGTAATATTTCATGGCTAATTTGACAAGGTTTAACATGATACTTTAGGAAATTACTCCCAAATGGAAATTATGGATATTTGACAATGAATGGACCTTAAAAAGACTTTATTTGAACTTAATAATGGGCTTTGATCTTATAAAAATATAACCTACCCTTAAGCAAACCCTATATTGACTTATAAACCTAATTTGAAACATGACCAAAAAAAATCATAACACAATGATGTTGCTTTGAGAATTTTTGGGTCATAACATGGTCTAGGAATTTCTTCTTGGCCCATTTATGAAGCTTGTAAAAAAAGAATTTACCCTCGGTCTCTGCAATTTTGTAATGGGTGTCAACTAAGGGAGATTTGTCTAGGTCAAGAATGGGAGGGATATCGGATCTTCTTCTAGGATTTTTTCATTTTCTTTCCTTCAATACATTTCAATTAAAAAATATGTTCAAGCATGTAGGAGGTTATCGGTATATTTTAGCTTCTTGAAAATTTGACGAGGAATGATAACAAACCACACATGTACTGTAGATTCTCTTACCTATGACCTACATTGATTATAAAAACATGGAAGGGAGGAAATTCAGTCTTATGGGATGATTTTATAATATAATGATCATGGGGTGATAACAAAAAAAAATATTTTTTAGGAGAGGGAGCTATTAATTCGGAAACTGGAAAGTGGTGGGAAAAATAAAACTTACAATCGAATTGGCGGGTGATTTTAAATTTTTCAACATTCAGGTGACATGGTAGGAGTGATGCGGGAGAGGGAGAGACATGGCAGTATATGAGTGGAGAGAGGTAATGTGGTAGAATATATTACATAGTGCAAATTTTGTAGTGGAGGGAGAGTTAGTAAGTGGTTTTCCGGGAGAGGGGATGTACGGCGGATTATGGTTTGGAGAGGGGAACCCCCGAAATGACTGTAGAGGTGACACGTTAGGTGAAGTGGTTTGGAAGAAAACCACTTTTCGAGACCCCCTCCCTACATTAATCACCATTAATCACCGAGAGTGCAGGGGGGAGGGCGAAATACTCCTTTAGTTGTTGATCTCGAAACATGTGATCACAATCATTAATTGATGCATGACAATTATTCACAAGACGTTAAAACATTACATCGAGTGAAATTTTTTAAAAATAACTATATTTGATATAAAAATACATAAAAATCAAACTTTATGATAAAATTTAAAAAATGACATTTTCTTTGGCTCGCTATAGGGGTTTATCTTTTTTATATATTTTCAATTTTAATTAATTTTTTTTTTTTATATATACACTTTTTCATATTCCCTATTTTGTTTCTTTTTCTTTTCTTTTCTATCCCTTTATTTTATTTTATATTATTTACTTCTTTCAATAACTGAAAATAATTTGAAGAATGTAACAATTATTTATATAATATGAACCATAAAAAAAATAATCATCAATTGATCTCTATAAATAATACGACCCTTACAACAACATTATCACATAAGGAATTATGTAATATTCCCAAATTTTCACATAATATTTGGAATATTAGAGTTCTTAATTTTCTTAATGAATTAAGTTAATAAAAGGGTGGAGGGACCCATATTCCTCAAGATGAATAAATATCCACTTTTTATGTGTGAATGTGGATTGATTAAGCCTAGATCTACATAATGGGGTAGTGGAGAAACTACTAATGAGAATGGAGTGGAGATCATGTCTCATTAATGAGATAGATCATGGAGGTTGAAGCAGACAACTAAGATCATGGAAGGCATCTAATGTAATATTATAGAGCATTAAAGATGAAGTGATGGACGAAGTAGTGCAGTTAATGAACACATGATGGAGAGAGTGTACATTGTATGTAGACATGATGGATGACTTCGAGAGACAACGCAGTCAAACATGGAGGATTATGTCCACATGCACAACGTAGTTTAGAGGTGGGCCAAGGCATGGGAAGGCTCATAAACTATATAAAGGATATGAAGGCAACAATGGATGTATGCTTTTTATTATTCATTTGAAGGTCTATTTAGATATGGAATTATCATTTGACATTATATGCTTTCTTTGGCTGGTTAGCTAAGATTGCAAGTGTTGTTTAGCACTGGGTGTTCCTTGTTGGGAATTCCACTGCTTTCATTGAGTATCTCTTGGAAGAGGGTTGTCCTTCATTCATTATAAGGCATTTGGGCCACACATCATTTCAATTCTCTGCAAATCACCTACCTTCAAGAATTACACACTTTCTGAAGATCAATTTGGGAGGTGGAGGTTGTCTTCAGTATTTTAGCTCGATAACTTGTGTAGGATTATTCCTATCAGCTTAGGCTTAAAGCACAGAATTCCCAGGGCTTCATTTCATATTTGGCATCAGGTCAAACATTATTTACCTCCTATCAAAAACAATCCCATTAAGGATTGCGCAACCCATCATTGCAGATCCAAAGGAGGAAGGAAGTTACTAGTATTTCAGCTAGCAATCTTCTGAGGGATCATCCCCTCACCTTGCCATTACCATTTCCATCAGCCTGGAGTTTATTGCAACACATTTCAGTAGGAATAGAGCCTCTCCCTCTTGTACAACACAGTTTTTATAGCAGCTGCATATTCAGTTGCTGCAACTTGAAGGAGGAAGAGGAGAAAAGATATCAAGCTCCTAGCTTGTAGATTTGAAGGAGGGATCAACCCTCAAAGCTCAGATCTATTTGTATAACATATTGCAGCAACCATTGGATCGGATCTAGCTTCGGATATGTATAACCCAGCATTCAAAGGATAAAACCCTGGGAGGGATATTTTCCAAAGTTGTAGATCTGGAAAATCATTTTCCCTTTTCTTCGGTTCCCATCACAGTGGCCAAATCTTGAATCTTGGCATCATCAGAGCTCTTGAACTCCATAGATCTGCATTTCATTTTGCAGCATCTTCATGTACATTAGCAACAAAAGGGGAAATGCAATATTTCTTCCTATAATCTCACCATTTACACAGTGGTAGTTGTAGCATGTTTGCAGGATGATTCTAGGCCATCCCTTTGGCTAGATTCACTCATCTTTTGTACATTGTGTAACTCAATCCTCTCCATATAATAAAAAGGCTCAACTTCTTTGTATATTCTGATGTTTTCTTCACATTTGTTGTTTACTTAGTTTTAGTTCCTATATTGTGTTTCAGTATTACTGCATTCTGCCTTTTGGGATATTACAGTGGTATCAAAGCATTATCTTTGCCTTAGCTTGTGGACACTTCATCTTTTGCATCAAAAGAAGAAGCAAATAAATGAGATCTATCATGAAAGAGGATTGTATTTTTTCCACTCCTATATTTAGATATATGCAATATCTCTCCAAGGAGGTCAGGAAAATGAAGAGAGAAAGGAAAAAGAAGGATCCAAGAAGAATATTTGATGAGGAAGGTCCAAGCACTTCCTATCAGCAGAAAAGAAGACTAGAGAATCATAGATCTACTATGCCCACTTTATTTTAGGAAGGTGAATGGTATAGAAATAAAGAAAGGAAAGGACCTGAGGCTTATGAGACTCTCAATCTGTATATTTAAGAGTACAAAGCACAATCTAGAGCATTCAAAGAGAGTCTAACTCTCCAATAATTCTTCGAACTCAAAGAAGAAATAAGATCGTATAGAAGCAATATAAGAAAGAGGCACAATAGATTATATTTGCCTACATTTGATGGATCTTCCACAAGAACTGTTAAGGCTTGGAGGAAAGAGTTAGATACATTTTTCATGCTACATCCTATGGCTGAAAATGAGGTTGTCCAAATTACAGCACTTCATATTTTAGGTGAAGCCAATGATTGGTGGTTTGGTCACATGGAGCATGCAAAGGTGACTAAATATTCAGATTTCTTTCACAATTTGAGAAGGAAGTTTGATGTGAGAAAACCAGAGATGTGTCACAAAGAGACACTTTTTAAGGAAACGAAGGAGGATGTCAATCTTGTCACTCTAGACTAAGAGTCACTACATTCACCACCAGCTGCAGAAGTACTTGCATCTAGAGAAGAGGCACTTGCAACATTGCAAGATAGTCTTGAGCTCTTGACACATAGAGTGCCATGCATGATCTAGGAGATGCATGAGGAAGAGGAGGAAGTTTCCAACACTAGTAAATTTGTAGAAGAACACCCATCACTCTTACCAACAGTTGGAGACAACATTGTCTCGGTTGGAAGAACTCTCCTGTTATGGCAAGAAGTTCCCACATATGAGTTGATACAAGGTATGCATGCACTTTCATCACATATTGTTTCGGTAGATCTTATTGAAACTTATCAGGACATGCCATCAGGGCGAATTCATAACCAAGGATTAAAAAAAAATGATTATTTTAAGCAGCAACCTATCACATCGCAGAGGACCCTTGATCTAATCAAGGAGGAAATGAAAAGCTATCCCAGTTTTTCATTGATGGACTATATTAAACCCTTTGAGTTGAAGTGTAGAATTTTAGAAAATTTGATGAGAATGATCCTATGGACACTGACTGCTTATGAGATCAATATTGTGCCTTGCTTTGAAACAACACCTGTAATACCATGTACATCTACAATGATGTCAGTTAGTAGCAGTGATAAAGGAGGAGCCCCATTATTCTGGGAGCATTCTAAAGCTAGTTTCACTCATGAAGAAATTCAGGTTGAGATGATAGATGGTAGACATCTTGAGATGATAAATATTTCTCCTTTCTATATGGCACTTTCTCAATGAGCATCTCATAGCTCAAAGAGAATCTTCTACCTACAGCAGATCCAAAACATCACTAGTTTTGGAGGGCCATTGATGAGAATAAGGTCTCATTAAGAGATCTCATTGGAGGTGCACTTCAACATTTCATGGAGTGAAAATATGTTCATCATTTTGGGAAGGATGGTATTCTACAAAGGGAGCATAGCATGTCTATGCAATACATCATTCATCATCCACATTGGGATAGGTAGGGGAGGATGATAAACAAGGAGTTGCATGACCACTTGCACATATATGACATTGGTTAGCAAGAAGCCTAGTTACGCCGGTTGCTCTTGGGTGATTTTGGTTACTACCCAAAGGCTAATATTTCTTGGGTCCATGCCCTAGAAATCACTCATGTAATGAAGAAGGAGGCATGGTTGCACTGCCTTCTCTTGGGTGAGTATGGTTACCA
This sequence comes from Pinus albicaulis, assembly GCA_034641835.2. Classification (NCBI taxonomy): domain Eukaryota; kingdom Viridiplantae; phylum Streptophyta; class Pinopsida; order Pinales; family Pinaceae; genus Pinus; species Pinus albicaulis. Next base: position 31,644,383 of record CM076580.1, read on the forward strand.
CCTAATAGCTCATATTTTCTTGACTCATGCCTTTTGTATCAATGATAGTATGAAACAAAGAAAGGCATGTTCATTTCAGTTGTCGTTGAGTCTATAGTTTGGCCATTACATGACATCTTGTATGTCTATGTGTTTTGTATTGTGTAAATCTTGGCATGATTGTCTCATGATGTGTATTAATGTTTCTTACTTGTATTGGGATAATGTGACATTCCACATGTATATCAGTATTTCTTTAATCCATGATGCACATCAGGAGGAGAGAGCACAACAATATCTCTTTTTTCTTTGGTTTCTTTTGGGGGAGTTTGGTTTATACATCTTACTTGGGGGAGATGGACGATGGCAACAAAGGTACTTACTCTAGTGGTTACTTTTGGGAGAGTATGGTTTGACTTATTTTTCTACCCATATATCTCTATTTATTATTTTTCATAATGTTGGAGTGATTCTTAGACCTAATAAGGCCAATAGGTCTAAAGATGAGGGCATGTCATTGCTCAATGTATTTCATAAAGCATGGGATGAAGAGATGTATTGTGAGATGGAGATTTTCCTTTATGGAAAGAACCATGTTATTTTATGTATCTGATGTATTAATGATGATGTTGGAAATTATATGGTAGTCACTTGGTACTTCATGGAGAGAGGAGGACATCTAACCATGTATTTGGAGGTCATTCTATGCATTTTTTAGAGACAAATTTGCAACCAAACATGCATGACACATTGCAGCAAACGGAGGAGGCCTTCCTTATGTGGATGCCATTTGGATGGGAATAGATGGCTTTCAATCTACTTTTGCAGTTTCTTGAGGACAAGCAACATTTTGTTGGGGAAGACTGTAATATTCCCAAATTTCACATAATATTTGGAATATTGGAGTTCTTAATTTTCTTAATGAATTAAGTAAATAAAAGGGTAGAGGGACCCATAATCATCAAGATGAATAAATATCCACTTTTTATGTGTCAATGTGGATTGATTAAGCCTAGATCTACAAAATGGGATAGTGGAGAAACTACTAATGAGAATGGAGTCCAGATCATGTCTCATTAATGAGATAGATCATGGAGGTTGAAGCAATTAACTGAGATCATGGAAGGCATCTAGTGTAAGATCATAGAGCATTCATGAAGAAGAGATGGAGGAAGTAGTGAAATCAATGCACACATCATGGAGAGGGTGTACATTGTATGTAGACATGATGGATGACTTGGAGAGACAACACAGTCAAACATGGAGGATTATGTCCACATGCACAACGTAGTTTATAGGTGGGACAAGGCATGGGAAGGCTCATAAATTGTATAAACAAGATGAAGGAAACAATGGAGGCATGCTTCTGATTATTCATTTGAAGGTCTATTTAGATCTGGAATTGTCATTTGACATTCGATGCTTTCTTTGGCTATTTAGCTAAGATTGCAAGTGTTGTTTAGCACTAGGTGTTCCTGGTCGGGAATCCCACCTCTTTCATTGAGTATCTCTCAGAAGAGGGTTTTACTTCATTCATTATCAGGAATTGGCGCCACACAACATTTCCATTCTCTACAGATCACCTACCTTCATGAATTATGTAATTTCTGAGGATAATTTTGGTAGGTGGAGGTTATCTTCAGTATTTCAGCTGGAGAACCCGTGTAGGATTGTTCCTATCACCTTTGACTTAAAGAGTAGCATTCCCAGGGCTTCATTTCAGACCTGGCATGAGGCCAAAAATTATTGAAATCCTATCAGCAGAAGTCCCATCAAGGATTGTGTATTCCATCATTGCAAATACAAAGGAGGAAGGAAGTTAGTAGTATTTCAACTAGTAATCCTGTGAGGGATCATCCCCTCACCTTTCCATCACCATTTCCATCAGCCTGGAATTTATGATAGCACATTTCAACGCGCATAGAGCCTCTCCCTCTTGTACAATGTAGTTTCTGTGGCAGCTGCATATTTAGTTGCTATAACTTGAAGGAGGAAGAAGAGGAGAGAATATCTCAAGCTCCTAGCTCATAGATCTGAAGGAGGGATCCACTCTCCAAGCTCAGATATGTTTGTATAACATATTGCAGCCACATTTGGATCAAATATAGCTTTAGATCTATATAACCGAGTATTCAAAGGATCAAACCCTAGGAGGGTGATTTTCCAGTTGTAGATCTAGAAAATCCTTTTTGGGTTATCTTCGGTTCCCATCGCATTGGCCAGATCTTGAATCTTGGCATCATCGGAGCTCTTGACCTCCATATATCTACATTTCCTTTTGCAGAAGCTTCATGTATGTCAACAGAAAAAGTGATAGTGCTATATTTCTTCCTGTAATCTCACCAGTTACGCAGTGCTAGTTGTAGCATGTTTGCATGATGATTCTAGGCCATCTCTTTAGCTAGATCCACTCATCTTTTGTACATTGTGTAGCTGAATCCTCTCCATATACTAAAAAGGATATGCTTCTCTGTATATTCTAATGTTGTCTTTAGATTTATTGTTTAATTAGTTTTAGTTCTTATATTGTGTTTCAGTATTACTGGATTCTCCCTTTTCGGATATTACAAATTATGGATCAATGTTTTGTAGGGTTAAAAACCAAAAATAGTAAGTCTAATGAAGTCCTTTACATACGTCAACATGAACTATTGAGATGTGATATACCCAAAGGGTTATGGTTTTTGAAACTATGAAAACCCTTGTATGCACCGAAAAAAGTGAGCCACATGAAGGAATTAACTATTTCCATATCGAAAATGTAACTCATTATATAAATTTCACTTGAATACAAAAACCACTAAAAATTTCTTTAAATAACATGTTAGGATTTGTAAATTTGAAAATCATTTAGTTTCATTCAACCCACAAAGGAATTCTAAAAGTTAAAACTCTAAGGGTAAATCTAGACAATAATGATTTTTAAAAACAACCTTGAGATATGGTTAAGATGTTGAAAATGTAGTTGGAATATTACACAAAAAAATATAACCAGAATATGGTTCTGGCCTACGATAATATGGACACATAGAGAACCCAGAAATAAAACATACCAAAAAGTTAAACCATTTATGTGGAAGGGAGGAGAATGCTAGAAAACTTGGTATTTTAAACAAACTTTGTTAAAACAATGAAAATACCTTCAAATTAAATATGAATCGTAGTCAAAATAAATTTGGGATAACTTCTTAAAAGAAATAGAGGAATTAAACCATATCTATTGCCTAAAACCATCAAAATACACCAAACCTAAATGAGTTGGTGGGTTGTACATAGACACGTGAAGAAATTAGAATAGATGAAAATGTAGGATGTTGCTAATCGGAATGATTACAACAAAATACTAATATGCATTGGCGATAATTCCCAAAACAATAGTAGTCAGCAATTTTAAGGTTTTGTATGAACCCTTCTGCAATAAAATCAAGAAAACACATGGATCATAATAAATTCACCATGTTTTTGAACTTCCCCATCCCCAATGTATATATATATGTATGGTAAAGATATATTAGTGAATACATGTATGTGATGGGAATAAACTCATATATAATGTAATCCATATAATACGTTTGTAATGATAGTAATTGGGTTAATAAATTCCAAATTTGAAGATGACCGTAAGGGTTATAAAAACACTTTTAATATATATAGTGTGTGTGAGGCCAACTTATTGTTTACGTTGGTATATATTTCATTTTCCATTGAACTACAAAGGTGTTTTTGTCTTATTACTATGGTTTGTTTTAGTTACTAGTTTCCCTTAAGAGAAAATAATTTTTTAAATTAAAGGCTGCTACATAATGATAAATTCTGTAGTAGCCCAAAATCATATTAAAAATATTAATTAGGTAACTGATATACATTAACTTGATCAATTCCTATGTTTAATATTTTTTTCATGAACCTGTGATACAAAATGTTTCGAATGTTTCATATGGATAACCTTAACCTAAAGTTCAAACTTACACTTGTCACACTGTGTGTTTTGCGTTTATTGATTATATGAATTGAACATACCATGTCCATTACTGATATTCCATATTTAATGGTCAATTCATTCAACTTGAATATATGATTCTCGCAAATCATTTCATGGATACACACTTATTGTAATTACCATGGTCGACCAAGCTGACATGTTAATACACCTTATCACCTGTTTTCATGGAAGCTTAAACACTTAAGTGTCAGTATCTATTTGCACCAACTATTATAAGGTTTGATTATGGTTCGATTGCAAAAACTTCAAGTTTGTCATTATGATTTCATATACCTATACCTTATAATTATTATGTGATATCCAAGGTTTCTCTAGAGGGTTTTGCTAAACGACTCATTTTGCCCCCAAGGGTTCTGTGACTTAGGGTTGTATGTTTTTTTTTACTGTTTTAAACTATATTCTACCATAACCTCTAAAATTTCTCTTAATGATATGGGCCCATTATTTTTATCAGAGCTCATTGGAGTAGAAATGTTTGAGGCAAATGATGAATGCTTAGCTCTATTTCATCAATTAGGTTGGTGGAGGTTTTTGCAATTATTTTAAAGGCACAATGATGCTTATTTCAATTGAAGGAGAAATTATATTGGTGGCCATGAAGTTAAGGTCAATTTATAGTTTTTGGAACAAGATACCGAGTTACCCTTAGACGGAAAATGTTGGTCGAAAAATGTTGCGGCAAAGGAAATTTTGTGGAAGAAATTGTTAGAAAAACAATATTGTGAGTACTTTGTGTGCTTATATAATTTCTTAAAACAAATTCACATAAAATTTTACATTTTATTTTTATATATATAATAACTGAGAGTCATTAAAACATTTTTTTACATGTATCAAATTCATCTTTTGATGGCCATTTTAGGCTACGAACTAAATTTTCCCTACTTTCTCCTAAATAGTTTAATGATGATGTCTATGTCTTACCAAGCTAAAAAATAAATACCTAAACAATATCTCTAAAATCGTGGGTTAATATCTATATGAGTTAGACATTTTTAGAAATTATACAAACAACATGTATTCCAATGAATTCAATGTGATCATGCAATATACTAGAAATATATTGAATCCTTCTACAATTAATCCTATGGAAATTAAACACGATCGTACAATCACACCAATTAAAAGAAAGAAGCAAATAAATCCACAACATATATGTTTTTCCTAGGGCTCAAAACCCCTCTATCTATATTGTATAATCAACCAAGGAACAATGAAACAATACAATGCATTCTTGTTCACAAGAATATGTTGCACTCTTTTGACTGTCTCACACACTGATCCAGACAAAATTTGGCCAACACTTAGCCAATTATCATCCTGTCTTGCGCCTTCCATGCTCACACACTCCTTGTGGAATACAATCAATATTCCTTAGGAATTTTAGCCTTCCTTGATTGCGTAAGTATCATGGGAAATCATGTGGTGTTTAAACTACATCTAGGCAGTTTGCTAAAACTACAACTAATAGTAAAATTCACTTTAACCTTAGTCTCAACTCGGTCTTCATCAGAATTGACATGCATGAAGCCATGAATAGTAAATCATTAGTCACTTGATAGATCATTGTATGTCAATTAAATATGATTTAATTGACATGAACTCTCACTTGTGCGACAATGAGTTACAACTAGTTAGTTTGACTTTAACTCAGTTAATTCAGTAAATTGATTTCTCATGCATTAAACTCATGCACTTCACTAAAACTTGGACTCAAAAACTAATAGAATCACTCTACATGCCTCACCAACCACCCTCAACTCGAAATTCATGAGCTAACTTAGTCTATCACACTCAGTTAACTATCACAAGTGTTTATGACATAAGATTACATTTTATTGTCCAATTTAATTAAGGGATAGTTAAATTATACATATTTTCAATTTATTTAATAAATTGGCTTGCACACTAATGTACCGCTAGGGCACATCACTGTGTGACCTGTGGTCCCACACTAGTGTGTGCTCTCTCATGTTTTTTCTGGATGCCAATTTCACTGTTTCTTGTTGCAAATTTCAACACTCCCTCTCAACAAGAAAGGAATCAATCAGTCTCGATCCAATACCTTTGGAATGTTCTTGCATACGCACATGCAACTCTTGCATGCAACACTTTTCTAGTGTTTTTTTCACATGCAATTCTTCCATGCAACACTTCTCTAATGTTGTTTGCACATGAAACTCTTGCCTGCAACACTTACCTACTGTTGTTCGCACATGCAACTCTTGCATGCAACACTTATGAAAATGAATAGCCTCCAAAAAACTGAATGAGTATAATGCATCTATCATCAGAGTCTTTTGACTGCTGGTACCTACTACACATGTCTACTAGACTCTCTCCACTATTTACATCTACATCCATGCACTCTGCACTATTTGCATCTCTGATTTGTGCTCCAATATCCAACACCTGTCACTCTGATTTCTATCTTCCTGAAATATGAGTGCATCAATCTAACCTATCCTGCTACAGATGTAGTGTGGGATCCTTGCAGCTAGGTTCGATCCATGAGACACACCATCTCTAGCACCCTGCCCAATTTCTTCTTGGGATTAATTTTGCACATCGCCCCACCTCACACGTGGAGGTATAGCTACATGTAATCCCTCTGCCCTTCTGGATTGAAATTTCCCCCTCCTGGAGGTCTCTTCTTGAGCGGAGACTTCCACTCGATCTCCTCTATGCATTTCCAATATGGTCCAAAAGGACGCTGTATAAGGAAGATAATGTAAAAATAAGGTGAAAGGGGACTTGGATCACTTTTTGAACACATCATACACTAAAATTATAGAATCTAAGCTCAAATAAATCCCCCAAGGTGGGTTAAACATATCTCCCACACCATGGTATCTTAGAAAAGTGCTCAAAGAGACAGCTACAACAATACATGAACATAATCATTAAACTCTGTAAATATGGACATGTCAATAAAGGGAATATAATGAAGCCATAATTTTCATTAATATATCAGCAATAATACACAATAAAATCATGAGGGACAAGCCACTCAAGCTATTGGAACCAATCTCCAATGATCAAACTATGAAATACATGAGATGCTGCAACTACAAAAAATGCCGGAGAGCAGTTTCTGCGCAGTCTCTATGAGAGTAGCAGCTGCTAAATACATGTAAAATGATAATGGGGCTGAAGGATACAAATAAATTCCCAAGAATAGTAGAATGGTCTCCAATACAAGATTTCTAGCCAATCTAGGACAGATTGCTAGAAATGTCAGAGAATGTACAGTGTGACAATTTTCTTGTCACTGCAACTAAATGAAAATATAAAATCAGGTTGTAGCAGATCTGAAATGTTGATTCCCTCCTCTAATATTGTATCTTAGCAAAAGGCCGATCCCTTTACTCAGAAACAACTCCTCCCGATGAGCTCAAATGACCCTCCCAGCAACTGCCTGCAAAAATAACGCAGATCTAGCTGGAGACTACACTGTGAGGGAAGAAGGATGGTTGGCCTGATGAAAATGATATTAAAATAAGCCCGAGAGTCCTCCTCATTGATCCTCCAATAGATAGACAATCCCTCCACTGAAAAAAAATCCAAGGAACAACTCAAGAGATCCTCTGTTGCTGCACCCTGCAGCACAAAGTTATCCTTCTCCTGGAATAACGTTATGACTGAAGGAAGTAGCTTTGGCCAAATGAAAAAATGAGGAAATGCAGCTCTAGAACCTCTCCTTCCCTGAGGATGAGGTAGGGATTCCCGACCGGGAATTCCCTAGTGCTATGCAGCACTGCACTCTTTCTAAACAACAAGAGCAGTGTAGTCTCAACGGACCAAGAAAATAATAATCAAGCATGAATAACAATGGCTCTCCTCCTCTTCCTATATAGCAAGTGCTCCTCTCCCCCATGGGTCCCATCCACATGTGCCTTCCAACTCGTGCAAGTGATCCTCCTCTAAAACGACACAGTCCATCAAGGAGATACATTGTATCTAGACAGTGCATGTGGACTTGGTCAAAATGACTAGATCAAACATGATCCAATCTTGTTCACACCATGTGGTGTTCAAATCAGCTACTTTATTCTTCTTCCTTTCACATGAGGAGTGTTATTCTTCATCCTTAAGGATTATGGGGCCTTCTTACCCCCTTTACTTACCTATCTAGGATAAAATCAACTATAATATTCAATTTAGATAAAATCTAAATTTTGGGAACATTACAGTCCTCCCCCTTCAAAACGTTGGTTGTCCTCAAGAAACTACAAGGTAGAGAAAAAATCTCCCCCCTTTGTTCTTGTGTACTCCTCACAAAATGAATCAACCATGAAGTGCCTCCTCCAACAATGCATCTTCTCCCAATGGCTCCTCCTACATGAAGGAAAAAGGAGTGATGTGGTAATCATGGTGTGCCCATTGTTCCTCCTGAAACATACAACATGTGAAAAGGGGAGAATCATACTCCCAATGTGCATCCTCAACTCCAATCCCACTCTCCAAGCAAAGCTTCCCGTCAGCATAAACATATCAGCAATATATGGAAGAAAAAGATAATGAAAACAAGCTGCCAAATGACAACCGGAGAGTGAATCATAGTTCCACCAATGGAACCAGCGTAGTGCAATTCCTGCCTGCATCAAAACAAGTCATAACAAGTGCTTTACCAGCCACTTTTTTGCTGTCACATTCATCACATAATATGCGAAAATGAATGTACAATGTGGTGTCAATGGTGCACACCAAGATTCATGTGGCTTCCCCCACAAACCACCATTAAGGTAGCCAAAATCAATGCTACAAGTAGCTGCAAGTACATCATACAATATACAAGAAGGGATTTTCCTCCTTGGCAAAATATGTTGCTCATATAAAGTAAAGAAGTACAAATCACAATGTGAAATTATACCTTCTCTACTATGTACTTGAGGCCTTGATCTGAAATGGCTCAAGTGAAGAAGATCCCTCACTCCCGATGAGTAGGAAGGTGGCTGTGACATACTCTCTATCACCATACGGGCTATGCATCTCTCCATATGCTGATATATGTCCTGCTGGATGCCCTCCCAAGTGAACTCGTCTAACACAAAAATATATGCATCAAGGTGCATAGCTAGGAAGTCCTCATGTGCTGCATGTAATAGTTTCTCCTTCAGACTAGAAGATCTAGTCAAGAAGATTCTTCCATAAGAATAGATGACCACATCATCCATCATGTATCTCTCATCTCCCTCCTAGTCATCAAGAATCATGCATGCACTAATATCCTTAGAGTACTCCACTGAGAGCTGAGATATCCAATACGGATCAATCCTCCTTAGAGACAACGCTGGTGATCTAGCATGTGAAGCTCCCCTCATGATGTTGCTTGCTACTTTGACATCCCCCATGCCAAATTTATCTTCCAAAATGCTGCCATGCCCATCATGCAACTGCTCATGCCCTGATAGTAATGGTTACCTTTAGAAGTTGGTCTCCCATGAGAAGCTGTCATCCAAAAGGAATCTCCCAAGATGGGTCAAAGTAGGCATGAGTGGCCTCCATCCACTCCCATGTGTGAAAGAGTCCTCCCTCAAAGGAAGTATCCTTGGTCTCTCCAAATCTGTGGAGCAGTTATCTTGCATCATGAAGATGCTATCCTTTATTCCTGTAGCAATCTCTGTCAGTGCAGTATGGGTAGTGAGAGTGGGTGATGTTGAAAATGAGAGAGTGTCTCCCTTCTCCTTGAGTCTATTCCAAACTCTCTGCACTATGTTGGATTCCTCCAAAGTCTTCACCTCTCTAGCATCCAAGAGTGGTGAACTACATGAAAAGATGTCCCTCATCAACTCTAGATCAAGGGGTCTCCAGGTGGAATGCCTCCATATAGTGAGACATCTAGTTCAGAAGTTGATTGTATATAGGAGTCGACTGATTTCCCCCCCTCTTCATTGTGTAGTACAGTCTCCTTCTCTTGTGCAAAAACTCCCCAGAATAGATAAGGGTGTATCATCCCTTGATGTTGATCCTTCTCTTCCTCCTCCATCTCATAATCCCCAAAAACTGTTGCATATGGCTCTGGAATTGTGTCTTGGTTCCCAAATCTTGAATCATTTGGAACTCCTTGTAGAGATACAAGGGCTCCTCTAATTGAAGCAATGGCTCCCTTTTCACCTTCATGTGGTGATGGATCTTCTCAGTTTTTGTTTAAAACGCTTTTGATCCTCTTTTATAGGGATAGTATGTTGAATAATAGATTTATCATAAACCTTTGAGTCATGATATCCCCATGAAAAAATCCCCATGAAAAAACACTTGTATACTCAGTAAACAAATAAATTTACCTTTGTTTTTCTTTCAGACACAATGACTTTGAAATATTAACAATATTGGGGTTTTCTTCAATGCCTATATTTAAATGCTCTACTTCTGATCTAGTTAGTTGAATTGAAGGCTTTTTAGCAAGATCATTAATGTCAAATGATTTTTTAGGGGGTAGAAGACCTCTTGGGATTGTATTATTCTTGAGTTGTAATATTTTAGATTCCTCATCATATTGACTGGTTTGATTGAAAATCTTCTCCTATCCACTATCATCAATATCCTTCCCTATATCATTGTTCAAACTTTCAAATTCATCATTTAATGGCAATAAATTGTTGAGTTGTTTGGCATTACTAAATACTTATGAAAATTCTATGTTATCATGAATTGGGTTCATGTTTTCCATCAATTTATAAATTCTCCTTCCTCTAAAAGTACCTTACATGTACTTTCTGAAGTAGCTAATGCATCAACAAATACATTCTGATCTCTAAGAATTAATGACAATTGGAATTCTTGAAAACAGTGTAAAAACTCTACAAAAACACTCCTGTATGCTGTCATTCTGGAATGTTTAGCGTAATATTCACCTTTTATCTGTTTTATGATAAGTTCTGAATCTCCATGAATTTAAAATCTCTTAGCTCCAATTTATTTTAACTTCTTAAGTCCTAATAACAAATATTCATATTCAGGTACGCTGTGTGTACATTCAGAATTTAGTTTTTAAGAGTATTTATTTGTTGTACTTGGCTTCATATCTAAGATCCATACTCCAATCTCAGCTCCCTCTTTTCTTAATGCTCCATCAAAGACCATGTTCCATAAGAAATATTATTGTTCATGTTCTTTACTTCCCCCCCATGATCTTGAAAAAATAGTTCCATATTTGGGAGGTATATAAGCCAAAACAATGCCCATCACTATAAACTTTGTGGACTTTGAGTAAGGGTAACACATAAATCTTTAATTAATACCAGAAATCTTACTCTATTAGAATCCAAGGATTAAAGTTATTATAATTTCTCGTAATATCTAATCCCAATTTTTCGATGTCCACCTTTAAGTGTATATCATCAAGGCACTTAATGCAACATTGCATGGGAAAAAATAAAATCATGTATGTTAAGACTGAAATAGAATGGAGGAACAGTGCCATCTTGTGTAATTCCATCTACTTTAGGTCCAAATAGTAACTTAGGTTTATCATCAGTTACATTTACATTGTTTTTTCCTTATTCGATTTTCAATTCATTTACATGTTGACTTCTATACACATCCTTTTTTACCAACTCAAGTAATGGAACATGGATTTTTACTTTTTAAAGTTCATTTTCAATATTAAAAGGAAGTTGATATTTTTCTACTTATTTAATACTTACATTATGATTTTGAGAAATTTCCTTCTCATTATCTCCATTTTTTTTTGCTAGTAGAAGGTATATCAGTTTGAGTCTTCTTCATTGCAACATTTTTTACTTCCTACATTGTATTATTTGTGTACTTCAATGGTAGCATTATGATATAATTTTTTATAATATATTGATTTTACATGCATATCTTCTCGTTGTGATAACAAGATAATATATTATTTCTCCTTGGTTCGAAAAATGGCATCCATTTTTACCTCCCCAAAGAGATTAACTTGATCTTCCTCGTAGTCTTGTATGGTTTCTTGTTCTTCTTCTAAAGAAAATTATCTTAAAAAATAGGTCTAATTTATGTTGATCCACCTGGTTTCTTTTTCTCTTTTCTTGATTTGGGGCTACCGGGCTTTTAAAGTCAGATTTTAATTTGATAGGTCTCCTTATGGTTGTGTTGGAGGGGCTCTATGAGCACAATTATTCTCTCCATCATCCTTTCCATAGTTTTAACTAATTTGTCTAAATTTTCACCTAATGAAGAAAAAGAAGGTTTTTCTTTAATGGTCACTCTTCTCTCAGTCCTAAACTTTCCCTTTTGGCTAGCACATTAGCCTCTACACTAACAAAATTTCTTTGCATTTCTTCAGGGGTAGGTGTATTTATTTCTCTCAATTGATCAGCCATATCAGCATCAAATCCATTTGTAAAATGAATCAAAGAAGGTTTTGGTGGGGGTTTTATTGTTGTTGGGATGTAATTGTAGGAATTATTAAATCTAATTCGATAATCCTCACCAGTTTCATTTGGGGTTCTCCTTAATTTTTTATATTCTACAAGAATATGAAGGGGATTCTTTTTTTACTTCCGACCTAGAAAGGAAATTTTGATGGAATTGTTGTAACCCTAAAATACTTCCCTCTCGGACACCTTTTTATGATTTATTTATGTCACTGATTAATATTTGTGTAGATAATCTCATTTTTACATCATCACTGTGTAGATAATCTCATTTTTACATCATCATGATCGAATTTCTCTAGATATGATAATTCATTTATTCTATCAATGTTTTGTTGTGCTGTTACACGACCTGTATCATCGAATTGTAGTATTCTCTATTCATAGTTCTCATTCAATGATGCGTTTAATGATAAAGTGTCATATAGCCCTGCCATGACTTGAGTATGAGAAGAGGATGATATTACAGTAGTGGTTGATGAAAAGGGTTAAGGACGTGGTGGCATTGTTGATGAGGATGATGATGCAGTGTTTTGTACAATCGAAATATTATGGGTAGGAGTTGAAACCAAAATTGAGAGCATACAATTTCCTCATGTTTATGGAGAACAAAAATATATAACAAGCTTGTTATCTAAGAAAAGGATCAATATCAACAAAGCTATGTTTTTTTCAATGAATTTAGAGTGGAAAATTGATAAATGAAAGTAACAACAATATCTCATAGTAGACCCTAGTAACTTTTAGAATTACTATATAATATTTTGAAACAACAAGTTTTATAATATTCACAATCATGAATTAGGATGAACATAAAATATTATGACTAGATTGAAAAATAGGGCAAAAGTAAAATGAAAAAAATAGAAATGTTTAAATGATTGTAAAACTTACACATGTACTTTTTTTTCTTTTGTTAATAGAAAAAAGTATTGTTTTTTAGTTGGGAAAAATGTTAAGGAGTTGTGAGAGAAGGAGGAATTGATGGGACTATGGGCCAAAAAAATTTAAGAAATCTTACACTAACATTATTTGAATGATGATTTTGATGGTGAAATCTTACAGTGACATTATTTGAATGATGTTTGATGGTGGAAATGTATTCAACACCATCAAAAACCTCTAGGGCACCCAAAATATTAAAGTTTTATAGTTATAATGGATTTACAAAAATCCATGCCCGATTTTCTTAAAATCTTACTGAAATCTCCATGATTTTGAGGGCAAAAAAGTAGTCTAGTTAGACTAGGGTAGTTAAACTAGACTGCCTTTTAGCCGTGAAAATCATGGAAATTCAAGTAAGATTTTAAGAAAATCAGGAGTGATTTGTGTAAATCCATTTTATACCTATCAAACATTAATATTTTGGGTGCCCTAGATGTTTTTGATGATGGTGAATCCATTTCCACCATCAAAATCATCATTCAAACACTGTTACTGTAAGATTTCTTAACTTTGGATTCACCCAATTTTTGCCTTCTTGGCAATTCCTTAGTCTCTTTAGACAACTCCTTTATAGCTCCTTAAACCACAGTGAGAATTATAACTAGTCTACAAAGAAATATACACAATTTTAAAGGAGAATGTGTAATAATGTTCCAACAAATCCAACTGAATGTACTACTTCATTACCAAGATTTTACATGCAATTAAATGTTGAGGTCTCCATGGGAGAGCGAAAATAAAATAAGAGTAAAAAAAAATCAAGGACGACATGGGGCCTTTTCTCAGTAAATTTGACCAAAACTCATTTAGAAATGAGTACTTCCAGCAAATAAAATTAGCTATGAAATTTGGGGCACGCTACTTGAAAATTGCATGGAAGAGGAGAAGACCGTTAGGGGAAACCGAATCGGGTACATGTATCACTCCAAAGCACATGAAGCGTGTGGTACCTACCGAATCATAGCAAATAGAAGCAGGTGTTAGTGGTGTAATAGCAGTTTTTGAAAATTGCAATACGTTACCTTCATAAGTGAACATCCCAAGTGTAAAAGATTTATAAGTGGTTATAGTTTCTGAACATCCTAGTAACCTTCATACGTTACCTGTAATGAGCAGAGAATGCCGAATGTGAACTCTGCAAGCGCCAAACGGGCATGACCTCCACCAAAACCTAACCGTTACGGGACATGCCATAATAAATAGCGAAAAAAAACCATAATAAAGTGGCCATAAATATAAAATAATTTACTTAAACTTAAATTTTGTAATGGCATGTGATAACTCTCTTTTCATCCTCTCTTCATTAATAAACTCAGATTTATATGAGTTCTGTAGGTGCGCTAATGCTGCTTCAGTTGAAAACAATCAGATACAAGACAGTAATTGCATTAAATTGGTGAATTTGACGCACATAATGGAGGATTTAACTTTAACTGAAGTTGAAAGATCTAAGAGGTAATAAATGATTTAGTGTACATTATTTGGTGAGCTACATCGACACAACAAACCATGAAAAAATAGTCGAAAAACACTTTCTACACAAGCGAAAAAGCATATGACAATGCGGCAGCCTTTTGAAAGGACCTCACGCAAAGCTAAATTTCCCTGCCCCAACAGCCTCCGCAGCGGCCAGACGACCACCCACACTATCATAGTTCAGTCCCCTCTGCTTAAGGTGGCGGTGTGGACCTTGTAATGGAAGCTGTAGGGGGCTGGGAAATTTGTTTTTCCATGGGGCTCTTTTAAATTTTTAGCGACATTGTCATATTTTTTCAGTTGTTTCCTCATTTGTGTCCATCTGCAGTTCTTGTTAGCCCGTCAGAACTGTATTTTTATGCAATAAAATAACTGTAATATGGTTAATATTAGTAGAAACACACCCACCTAATAAGGAATTGCAATTAAACTACACAGAAAGCTAATCACTAAAAAGGTTTGCAGATGGGCTCTCTTCACATTTTTAGATGTAGGAGTCTGCTGGTCTGTGCCATTTTATGGGTTTAAGAAAGGAAAAAAAAATAAGGAACTAAGATTTGGAACATTTTCTCCTTAATATCAAATGTTAATACTATTTCTACATTAAGCATGTTTCATATTAATATCAATTATATAATAGATCAAATATATATTTCAACATTAATTAAATTATGCTATTTTCAATTTATATAATTTCAAATTGTATTAAAATTTAATTGCAGTAATTACTTATAAACTTTCATAACCTTTTTTACATTTAAACTCAAATAAAACATGGTCCAGAAAAAATCAAAGGAATATATATATATATAGAGTTTACTTACCAAAACCATAGATATAAGAAAAATAAAAAGAAAATATAACTAATGAGGAGAGCCATAGTTTTTAAAACAATCTTTTATGCTACAAATTATGGTCATAAGGGTATATGAACTAAATGTAATTGTGTAGTTCATAAACAATCGTTTTTTCTTTTGTTGCATAAGCCATCAATTTATCCAATAAGTATAGCATCCATTAAACCCTATTAGTAATAGAGCACATTCTCCAATTTAACCCATCAAGACCCAACTTACAAAATCATGAGTTTCCTTGCTTCCTTAGGAAATAGCTTCACAAATATTTAGAGTACCTGACAGATTAGGTTTTCCTAATAAAGCCCTAACATAGATACAACCACAATAATATAGATACTTTAGTATAAGTTTTCATTCCGCCACATTTCAAACCTTTTGTATCTCGAAACTAACTACTGGCTATTATTGATGCCAAATTAGCCCTCCTGTGCTCCAAACCTTAATATATTCCACCCTGTTTGAAAACAATATTATAGGAGAGTAAGCCGACAATTGTCTTTGGATGCTTCCAAAAGTGCCACAACACTTGGAATTAATCCTTAGGCTAGCTCAAAGGTACTCCCAAGTGTCATAAGCAAGCATTGGGATGTGCTAAATTGATCATGATGTTGGGAGGCTAAGATGCTCATTATTTATAGTATTCATTAAGCCTTCAATACCAGGGGTAATTACCATAGATAAATACCATGGGCTAATACGAGGGTTAAATACCATGGATGGATACACTTTCTATTATGTTCATACTGCCACAAATTCATTAATAAATATTGTCCTTCTAACACTAGATGGATATATCAACCACGTTAATAATTAGAAGTTGTATGGTACGAATCTAATATTAATATTAATTAATAGGTTTAGTCTCTAATATTAATATTAATTAATAGACTTAGTCTAGCTTATAAAGTAAATGGTCATTGTTATTTTCAATAAAAAATAGGTGAGCCATTTTTAAAAAGTTTAAGTTGTTTAATAGGTAGAATTATATCCCCGTAGGGTTTTTTTAGGTCACTTAATCCATTTATGCATTCAAAAATGAATTTTAAACAACAACAAAATCACATTCTTTATCGAAATTATCTTTACATTAATCACATCATTAGGATTAATCCTAAACACATTTATGTATATATTAATATTATTATATCTAGTCGTCTTTAATGCTACTTTTTGAAAAGTTTTCCTATTTGTTTTTTCGATCTTATTTTTCTAAAATGGGGAAGGATTTCATTAAAATAACAAGTTTGATTGGTAAACTCTTCAAAATCTAAGTGTGCTAAGGGTTTTTCACACTCGTGAATCCATATATGCAATAAAAAAAATAAAAATTAAAATAACACAAATCAAGATTTCACGTCAAAATTTTCAACTTCAAAAGGTCTTATTAAACACAACTCCTTATTATATTAATATTATAACATTTACATTAATTAGTATATAATTATAACATAACAGATTCTAGTAAATGGTTTTAATATAAGTAACGGTGATTTAAGTATTCAACTAAATGAGTATGTTTAAATCAACATTAAGACCCTATAGTAAACCCAACATCTTAAACTCAATATTAAACTCTAATTTCAAACTCAATGTTATAAATATTACTATTAAAACCATTATTATAAACCCGATTTTAAACCTCAATATTGAATAAATTATATTATAATGTAACATTGTCAAATTGATTGTGACATTGTAGCAATGTTTGTCACAATATGACATTCTATATATTTATCTACAAATTCAACATTACAATATTAAAATAAATATTATAGATCCTAACATTAAACAAAATATTATAAAACCTAAAATTAAACTCAATATTAAATATTAATATTAAATTCAATATTATAAAATCAATATCAAAGTCAATATTGTAAATGTTAATATTAAACCCAACATTATAAACTCTAATATTAAATTCAATGTTAAGCCATAATATTAAATGCAATATTATAAACCCTAATATAAAGCGTTCCAAAACACCATGTCACACGAAATTAGTTCTTACTTTATCCAAAGTTATTATAGAATCCCCATAAGGATGGGGTTATCCTAATTTGATCATGGTATTTGGGGCTAAGATGGGAGCCATCAATGCTAAGAGAGGAGGGGAGGCTCATTATTTATAGCATTCTTCATGCCTTCAATACCATGGGAAAATACCATGGTTAAATACCATTGGTAAATATAATGTGTGGATAAAACTTTCCATTACGATTATAAATATGGCCTCACAATATGAACCACTACTTCATCCAATGCCCTACAATTCATATGTATCCCTATTTGGACCCTAATAAAAATCAAATCCATAAAGGGTGGACTTTTGTCAAATTTTTTCCTCCAAAGTAATTCATTGACACAAATTGTTGGGTGTGTGTTACATTATTTCCATGACTAGGTCCATGCGTTGTACATTGCACCACATGTTTCGGGCACGAGGGTAGCACATGTTGCGGGCACGAGGGTGGTGGCAGCCCCGACGTCCAAGATTTTTTTTTTTTTTAATGCAGACGAGATAACAGTTGGGTGGACCCAAGGATGGGGGCAAGCCCAAAAGATAGTGAGCAGACCTACCCATGGTTTTCTCCATGGGTTTTCTAGTTGGTTTTGGGTGTAATGGTCTTTTTCCATGGTATTATTTATATCTCGTAAAGGGAAATACAATTATGTTCTAATCGAGGGTTATTGTATTGGGATTTATGAATGCTTAGACATGTACATATATATGCATTGTAACATTGAAATGGATATAATGAAAAATAAATCTTGTCATCTGGGTTTTGTGATCGAGGGGAAAATCACTATGTATCTTTATTTTATGTTCTCGCCATCATATATTTTCTATTTTAAGAACTTTTTTGCAGGAAATTTCTATGCAAGGTAAAAACCTACATTTTGTATCAAAGTTGTAAAGGGGACACCTTTGGTGCTAAGGGGTTATGCTTGGCCGTGTGGTAGACCCTATTTAGTGGGAGATCTCCTTGATCGATACTTGAAGTGAAAGAATAGGATGAACAATGGAAATATAGAGATTAAGTAATTGAATAGACAAAGTTTTGAGTTGTGGAAGCTCAATATGGAGGATCTATTAGTGGATAACGATAAGTCGATCATGGTAGATCTCGGTACTAAACTAATGTCAATGTTAGCATAACTCTAGGAAAATTTGGATCGAAAGGAAAATAGCACAATATGGTTTTGTATCTCAGATTCAGTATTGTTGAATGTATCACGGGAAGATGAGGTGAACGATTTCTGGGTCAAGTTGAAGACTTTTTACCAATCTAAGTCTCTCGTCAACAAATTGTTCCTGTGGAAAAATATGTATCACCTAAGGATGGAGGTTGGAGACTTGGTGACAGAGTATTTGAAAGCTTTTACTGTTGCGGTAAATGAGTTTTTATCTCTTGATATAAAAAAATTACACGAAGATAAGTAAATCATTTTTCCATGTTCTCTATGAGATTCGTGGGATAGTGTCGTTGTTGGAATACGTAGTAGTACAAATACCTAGAAGTTTCATGAAATATTCTCATCTATGTTGTGAGAGGAGATGAGAAAAAACAAATTGGAGACCCATAATAGATATTCCTTGTAGGTACAAGGATGGTCCTACAACAAAAGAAAAGATAAGTCCTCGAGTGGGAGATCTAAATCTCCACGAAAACTTGTAAATGTGTGCTCAAAATAACGAAAGGAAGGGCACTACCAAAAGGAGTGCAGATCTAAAGCTCGTGAGAAAGGAATGCGATTTGATGATGCTCCTTCTGCATAGGAAAATACCACCTCATATGATGTGTGGATGCGTACTTGGCCTCGTATTCAAGTACACATGTATATCATGAGGCATGATTAATTGAATTAGGTGCATCCTTTGACTTCACTCCCCATAGGGAGTGGTTCTGCGAGTATGATAAATATAATGGTCGTGATGTATTCGTAGGGTATGTCCGGAAGGCTAAAATCATCGATGTGGAAATTTCAAGCTGAAGTTACAAGGTGGAAGGATTAGAACACTTGATGGTGGTCTGCATATTCCCGTATTGGCTAGAAATATGATTTATGTAAGTAATATGGATGATGTCGGTGTAAAAATAGTGTTCAAGAAAGCTTCATGTAAGATAGTTCAAGGAGCACTCTTATTGGTGCAAGGATTGGATTGGAAATATTTACAAGCTTCTACGTAGCAATTTTACTCATGGTTGCAACAATTATGTGGTTCCTGAATGTGGAAGAGAAAATCTAGTGGTCTTTGGACAAAAGACCATGCTATGGAATTAGAGGCTTGGACATATTGGAGAGAATGACCTTCAAATATTGCATGTTAATGGTATGTTATAAGGTATTTCTAATTTCTCTATCGATTTCGATTTCTGTGAGCATTGTGTATATGGGAAGAAGAATCAAGTGAGTTTTCCCTCTAGATCTAAGAGGGAGAAAGAGATATTCTAGATTGTTGAGAGTGATGTGTTTCGACCGGTGTGAGTTACATCATAGGGTAATTCTATGTACTATGTCTCCTTTGTAAATTGCATCTCTAGGAATACATGTATAGATTTCCTTGGGAATAAATATTAAATTCTTTGACAAGTTTAAAGAATTTAAGGTTGTGGTGGAAAATCAGACAAAGAAGAAGATCAAGGTGTTGAGGATAGATAATGGTGGAGATATCTCCAAGAATGAATTTGAAGAGTTCTGTAAGAAGTGTGGTATATAATGGAAAAATACTACTCCATACACACTTCAATAAAATGGTGTTGTAGAAAGAATGAAGAGGATGTTGATGGAAAAGGAAAGAAGCATGCTCAATGGTGTCGAGCTACGATAAGAATTTTGGGAAGAGGTAATAGATATTGCATGTTTCTCGTTAACAAATCACCTTGATCAAAATTAGAGGATAAGAATCCACATGAGGCATGGAATTGTAAGAAACCCTCTCTTTCACATGTGAGGATATTTGATTGTGATGCATATGTACACATTTCAAAGGAGAAAAAAACCAAGTTTGATAATAAATCTGAAAGGCACATTTTTATTGGATATAAGGATGGTTTAAAAGTTTATAATATTTGGAACCCAGAAACAAGGAAGGTTGTGTACAACTGAGATCTGGTTATTATATAGGTGAAGGATGTTCTTAAAAAAGAATTCCTACCAAAGGAACCTGAAAATATAGAGTTTGAACTAAAGGATAAGGAATAAGACTCTACAATAGTATAAGAATGAAAATAAGAAGAGCCACAAACTACAATTTTGAGAACATTAATTTCAGAGAGGAGGAATCCAAAGAGGTATAGTCCACCTTCTTTCTGTTAAAATTTTTATTTATCTATTAGTGATGAAGATCCCATAACTATGAGGGAGACAGTGGATTCATAGGATGGAAAACTTTGCGAATACGCCATGGATGATTCAATGGAATATTTGGAAAAAAATGAGGCTTGGGTCCTCGTGGAGTTGCTAGATTGAAGAAAACCCATTCACAGTAAATGGGTGTTTAAGAAGAAGAATAATGCAGAAGGCAAGGTGGAGAAATACAAAGCTCGTATGGTGGAAAAAGGTTATTCCGAAGGGTTGGGAATTTATTTTGGTTATATGTTTTCGGTTGTTTCCATGTTAGATTGGATTATATTACTTTTATCTATTGTTGTTGCTTTTGATTTTGAGGTAGAACATATGGATCTGAATACAACATTTCTTAAAAGGGGTGTGGAAGAAGATGTCTATATGAAGCAACATGAAGGCTTTGTAGTGAAGGGTGAGAAAGAACAAGTATGTAGGTTAAAAAAATATTTGTATGGGTTAAAACAGTCACGAAGGATTTGATATCAGAAATTTGATACATATATATGGGGACTTGGCTTCACAAGAAGCAAATCAAATCAATGTGTATATTTTAAATTATTGGTGACCGTATTGTTTATTTCATAGATATATATATATATAAAAGAAGATCTAAAAGTGGGTATGTGTTTAACCCATTCGGAGGAGCATTTAGTTAGGTCATAAATAGACATTCTATAGTGGCTCTTTAAACTACAGATTTTGAATACATGACAACCAATCATGCAAGCAAGGAATCAGTTTGGTTGTAGATATTTTGTTCAAGTATGGGGATGGAACAAAGAGATATAAGGATAAACTGTGACATCCAAAGTGAAATTTTCTTGGACGCAAACCACTTTTCATGATCCCCCCCTGTGTTAACTGCTCAAAGTGCGAGGGGGCTCCAAATACTCCTTCTGTCATTGATATGGAAACATGTAATCAGTGTCGGTAATTGATGCATGACAATTATTAACAAGATGATAAAACATTATATCGAGCACCAATCTTTAAAAATATACTATATTTTATATATAAAGATATAAAAATCAAACTTTATGATAAAATTCAAAAAGAGACATTTTGATTGCCTCGCTATAGGGGTTTATGTTTTTTATATATATTTTTAATTTCTTTTTCTTTACTCCTTTTTTTAATACACTTTTTCATATCACCTCTTTATTTTCTTTTTATTTTATTTTTCTCTCTTTTTATTTTATTTTATTTTTTTTCGCTTCTTTTAGTAACTAAAAATAATTCAAAGAATGTAACATTTATTTATAATATCCCATGAATCATAAAAATTATAATCATCAATTTATCTTTATAATTTATAGGACCCTAACAATAGTTCCAATGGGGATGGTAACCTCCCTGAGATGTATCAAGAATGCTGTCGACTAGTAACGTTCTTCCATTGGGAAGCAACTCGTTTGTCCATTTTCTGAAATAAAATTGATCAACTGTTATTCTATAGATATTATTGTGAACTTCTAAGAAAATTAGGGCCTCTCTACAGGCTTTGACTCGTGATAGTATTCATCAATGCTTGCAACATTGAAAATAATAAAATCATATATACAATGATGTATCTTGTGACCAACTGAGTTTAGGTGAAGTAATGATTGAGAAAAATACCATTAACAGACCCTCCTAATATTGTTTCTCGAGTTATATCTTGCAATAAAAATGCATTAGTCCCATGAAAATTTGAAACCCTATAAGGACCTTTCTACAGATGGTCAAACTTTCAAGTTTTTCCTTTGTCTTCATTCTCAGATCCCATTTCAAAAGAAGGTCATTTTGTTTGAAATCATCTTCTTTGGTTCTTCTATCATGAGTCTTTTTGATTTTATCCTGAATGACTTGTGTTTTGTTGTAGACTTCTTCTCTTGTCTATTACAACTGTACCATCTCGTTGAACCTTCTTTGTGCATAACTTAGCTCTACTTATATTTCCTGCAACACTTTTATCAAAGTAATCCCTTCGAAAGATCGAAAAATTACATATGTTCCATAAACCAATTTGAAAGGTGACATTACAATTAAGCTTTTGTGCTTATCCTATCATCCCACAGAGAATTAATAAACTTCTTGTGCCATGAGTTTTTTTCTACTGCAGTAATTTCTTTATGATATTGACCAAATATTTATTAGAAGATTGAAATCAATCATTTTCTTTAGGATAAGAGGCAGTAGAATGTCCTAACACTATCTGATATTGGTTGCATAAGTCAATCATCATTTTAGATTTGAAATAGTCACCATTATCCGTGATTATTTTGTGTGGACAACGAAATCTCAATAGGATATTATCTTTTATAAACTGGATGACCACATAATTTGTAGCTTGTCTAGTTGGAACACCTTCTATCCATTTTTTTAAGTAATATGTGGTTGTTAGAATAATTTTTTTCTTAACATAATAACTCGAATGAATTTATCATGTGAAATCCAATCCCCACTATTGGA
Source organism: Pinus albicaulis (assembly GCA_034641835.2). Taxonomy (NCBI): domain Eukaryota; kingdom Viridiplantae; phylum Streptophyta; class Pinopsida; order Pinales; family Pinaceae; genus Pinus; species Pinus albicaulis. Next base: position 31,667,815 of record CM076580.1, read on the forward strand.
AATGATTCTCCACTGAAATGGGTTTCAAAGGCAAAGGAAAGAGCTTCCCCTTGCGTTCAAATATTTGACACTCATGAGAAGTTTCAATATTCTTGTGAGTATAAGTAAACAAACTAGGCCAATAAAATAAAACTCTTCAAACTTTATTTGTTGTAGCTTTCCATTACAAATGTACTCGAGAGTCACATTTAGGAAATTCTTCCATTATCTTGTCAGCTTCTTCTTTCAACAAATAATTTAGTAAAATCCCACCAACATCTTTCCAATACAAGTCTTGATCTAAAATGCATAATTTTGCAGATTTTAATTTAAGGAATATTGCCTAAGCTTTTGTCAAACTAGGAGGGGCTTGTAAATTGTGCACAATAGACAAATTATATGTATACCAGCATGAAGTAACAAAACATTCTGACATTTTTGGAGTCACTAGGTCTTGTTCTCCATCGAGAGAAGCTACAAAATTTATATCAAGTGCATGAAAATTTGATTCAGCCATTAACTTGGCTAACCCTTGACCTTTGATAACCTTTTTTGGTTTTATTTGAATATCCTATTCCATAATAATTGCTATTTGTTTAGTTCTTTTTCCATCTGGATCATTTTGAGTAAGAATGCCCTTTACTACTCCATTTGGAAGAAAAGAAACTTTGTGAGAATGTAACACATACACTTTGAATTCCTTTAAGGCTTTGACTAAAGCAAGAGATTTATTTTCCATGATTTTATACTTCAAAGAATGATCTCTAAATCCTCTGCTGAAAAAATATATAGGTTTCTCATGTCCTTCTTCATTTTCCTGTAATAATTCTACATTAACAATATGCTCTAAAGAAAAATAAAATATGGTGAAGTATTTGGTATAATTTGGACTAATAAATACAAGAGCATGAGTTAATCATTATTTCACCTAATTAAATGATCTCTTTCATTTTTTATTCCATATTGTTTGAGTGTCCTTTCTCAACATGTTGGTTATAACTCTAAAAAATTCAGCCAAATTGTTTATAAATCTTCTCAAAATGTGTATCCTACCAATAAAAGATTTCACTTATTTCTTTTCCTTGGGGGATCAATTTTCATGATTGTTACAATTATTCTAGGATCAGTTTTAATACCATGCTTCAAATTATATGGCCTAATAATTTTCCATCTTCCATTCTAAATAGAGATTTTTTGTACTAAAAGAAATGCCATATGTTCTACACCTTTCAAAAAAAAATTAAGTGATGCAGATGACCTTCATAAATCTTGTAAAAAACAATATTGTCTTCAAGGTATATAGAAATAAACCTTTCCCTCTCATCTGCAAAATAATTATCCATTTCTCTTTGAAAAGTTGCTCCTGCATTCATGAGCTGAAAAGGAATATTGACATACATAAAATTTCCCCAAGATGTCATGAAATTTTCATGTTCTTCATCATCTTGATGCACTAAATTATGGTGAAATTTGTCTTGATCCAACTACTCTTTGAAGTATGTAGTCAATATTTGGTAGGGGGTAGTTCTCCTTGAGGGAAACCTTATTCGGGCTTCTAAAGTTCACACATAATCTTATTTCCCTTGAATTTTTCCTTACTGGTACTAAATTTGATATCCATTTAGAAAATCTAAGTGGCACCATGACCTTTGCATTAAATACTTTTTTAACTTCCGTCTCAATTAGAGGCAATAAGACATGATTAGCTCTTCTCAGTTTTTGTTTAAAAGGCTTTTGATCCTCTTTTATAGGGATAGTATGTTGAATAATAGATTTATCATAAACCTTTGAGTCATGATATCCCCATGAAAAAATCCCCATGAAAAAACACTTGTATACTCAGTAAACAAATAAATTTACCTTTGTTTTTCTTTCAGACACAATGACTTTGAAATATTAACAATATTGGGGTTTTCTTCAATGCCTATATTGAAATGCTCTACCTCTGATCTAGTTAGTTGAATTGAAGGCTTTTTAGCAAGATCATTAATGTCAAATGATTTTTCAGGGGGTAGAAGACCTCCTGGGATTGTATTATTCTTGAGTTGTAATATTTTAGATTCCTCATCATATTGACTGGTTTGATTGAAAATCTTCTCCTATCCACTATCATCAATATCCTTCCCTATATCATTGTTCAAAATTTCAAATTCATCATTTAATGGCAAGAAATTGTTGAGTTGTTTGGCATTATCAAATACTTGCGAGTATCTCATGTTATCATGAATTGAAGGTCTATGTTTTCCATCAATTTATAAATTCCTCGTTCCTCTAAAAGGAATTTTACATGTACTTTCTGAAGTAGCTAATGCATCAACAAATACATTCCGATCTCTAAGAATTAATGACAATTGGAATTCTTGAAAACAGTGTAAAAACTCTACAAAAACACTCCTATATGCTGTCATTCTCGAATGTTTAGTTGAATATTCACCTTTTATCTGTTTTATAATAAGTTCTGTATCTCCATGAATTTAAAATCTCTTAGCTCCAATTTATTTTAACTTCTTAAGTCCTAATAACAAATATTCATATTCAGGTACATTGTGTGTACATTCAGAATTTAGTTTTTAAGAGTATTTATTTGTTGTACTTGGCTTCATATCTAAGATCCATACTCCAGTCTCTGCTCCCTCTTTGCTTAATGCTCCATCAAAGTCCATGTTCCATAAGAAATATTATTTTTCATGTTCTTTACTTCCCCCCATGATCTTGACAAAATAGTTCCTTATTTGGGAGGTATATAAGCCAAAACAATGCCCATCACTAGAAACTTTGTTGGAATTTGAGTAAGGGTAACACATAAATCTTTAATTAATACCAGAAATCTTACTCTATTCGAATCAAAGGAGTAAAGTTATTATAATTTCTCGTAATATCTAATCCCAATTTTTCGAAAATGCAACATTGCAGAAGATTGTCTGAGGCACCAGAATGCAACATTGCATTGGGAAAAATAAAATCATGTATGTTAAGACTGAAATAGAATGGAGGAACACTGCCATCTTGTGTAATTCCATCTACTTTAGGTCCAAATAGTAACTTAGGTTTATTTTCAGTTACATTTACATTGTTTTTTCCTTATTCGATTTTCAATTCATTTACATGTTGACTTCTATACACATCCTTTTTTACCAACTCAAGTAATGGAACATGGATTTTTACTTTTTAAAGTTCATTTTCAATATTAAAAGAAAGTTGATATTTTTCTACTTATTTAATACTTACATCATGATTTTGAGAAATTTCCTTCTCATTATCTCCATTTTTTTTGCTAGTAGAAGGTATATCAATTTGAGTCTTCTTGGGAGAGTCTGCAACATTTTTTACTTCCTACATTGTATTATTTATGTACTTCAATGGTAGCATTATGATATATTTTTTTATAATATATTGATTTTACATGCATATCTTCTCGTTGTGATAACAAGATAATATCTTATTTCTCCTTGGTTCAAAAAATGGCATTGTTACACAGTAATTTGTCACCGTCCCTACCATTCCCCGTCCCGCACAATGGAGGACCCATTTTGTGACCTGTGAACATTGTCATGCCTTGAAAACATCATCAATGCATTCCTCTAAGCATGAGCCTCATTTTCCCTTGAGACATCTCCTTGCAAAAGTCATGAAAAACATCCCTTTTGGCATTGGCACGGGCAGGCAGTTCAGTACTCGCGCCAATGGGGAAAATCCTGCAAAGAGGTCGCGCCAACTGGCGCTCTGTCATAGAGCAGTAGTCGCGCCACCCAATTTAGGGACTATTTTTTAAATAAAGATGGCGGAAGTTGAGTTCCAACAAACTCAGAAACCATTGCCTATCTTGAGTTGGGAGGTTTGGCTGCGGGAGTTCTATGGAAGGGAAGTGGTTTTGCCACCTCCCATGGAACCTTCCTTGTTGATAGGGCCAATCCCATAATAATAGGGATCCCAACTCCCTCCTTCCTCATCTATAAAAGCCTGCTCAAATCTATGGCAAGCTAGTCTTGAAGTGCCTAAGCTCTGAATCTCCATATTCCCAAGAGCCTTTGTGTTGTAAAGAATCCTCTCTTTCCCTTAAGGCTGACTCAAGTAAGGAGACCATTGTCACGAGACTCTGGAGAGGTTTTCCCTTTCCTTGGCGAGCTTTGCGAGACGTGGACGACTGGAAACTCGTCCGAAGGAGACTGCGACGTCAGAACTTGGTTGTAATCTCTCTTCGTTGGTTATTTAATAGATGATTATGATTATGGTTCCACTCTGTTTTCCATCATGTTAATGTGAGTAACGTCCTTTCTGACTGATGTTTAGTTACGTATGCTGGTTTCTACGCTTGTATCTGTTCGTTTCTTCCATGTGCAGGTGTTCATCCGCGGAGATCGTGGGGGAATTGTGATCTGCCAAAGCTGAGGAACGGGGACGCTTCTTCTTCAGATCCTAGCGTTGGAATCCAGGTAGGCTTCTATCTCCGGCCTTTTCATTCGTAATTAGGAACTTGCGTCATAACATTGTTTGATTGTTGCTAGACCCCTGCTGGGCTAGTAGGGATCGCCTCTGTCCGCAGAGGGGATTTACCTCCTCAACAAATTGGCGACTCCGTTGGGGATCCAGCTTGTTGTTTGATTTGTAAACTATAGACGGAGCCTGAAGTACAGCCAGATAGCCTTCGAAACGCTTCTGCCTTGCATTAGCGGAGTAGATCAACGCTACTTCAGTCAATCTCCGGTTTGGTTTACGGACTGAACAACTTGGAGTCTTTGTCTTGCCTTGCCATTTGTATCTTGCTTTTCCTTGCTTGATGAACCTTCTGGGTTGGGTTCTTTGTGTGTTTTTACTTCTTGGATTGCTTAGCTTGCATTGGTCTGTTTCTGGAGTAGCTTGTTTTTAATTTTTGGCTGAGAAACTCGACTGGCGCGGTTTTTAACCCGACAGTCACGCCAATTGGCGCATGTTGCCTTTGTCCAGCCCGCGCCAATTGCTTTCTGGCGCCAGTTTCACACTTACAGTCGCGCCACCCCTGTAAGTTTTTTGAGTTTCCTCATTTTTGAGCTCTCTGGATTTGATCAGTGTTTTTCTTCTTGATTTTCCGACTGCCTGAGTGTATTGGAGTCCTGTTTGACTGGGAATTCACCTCTATCCTTTGGTTGTTTGCTTTTATCTACCGATTTCATGTTTTAAGCCCTAGGGCATCTAGCGGCTTAGTGTATCGAGCCCTCCTTGGGAGTTTTGGTGTTTTGATGGTCCTGTCAACTATTTGATTGATTCTCCGCATCCTCTAAGTAGTTGTTCATTGTTTTATTGCGATTTTTGGGTGATTGTTCATTCCTTCATTCGAAATTCGTTTGGTCTTGCCTTGGACCTAGATCACACGGTCCATTGGAAGATTTTGAGTCTTTTCTTCGTTTTGAGAGACTTTGGTCGATTTGGGGATCTGATTGCTTGTGTTGTTGAGTGAAATTTGTTTGTTTCGCTCTCTTGAATATCATTTCTCAAGTTGTTCCGTTTGTTTTCAAGATTGTTTAGTGCATATTGGCTCTTAAACATTGAAAATCAAAAAAAAAAAAATCTCTTTTTCTTTTGTTAATTAGTGCAAATTGTGATCTTTTCCATATCACTAGTGATTAGTGTTTTGAATGAAAAGTTTTCAATTGCATCAGTTGCATTAGAGATCTCATTGTTTGTCTTCTGTTCATTTCGTTTGTGTAAAAGCTCTCAACTCTTCTCTAACTAGTTTTCATCGAACGAAATGTTGCACTGTGGCATGTAGCTTTGCATTTAGGAGTCTTTCGAGACACTACATACGATAGGGCCTGAAAATTGAAACTTAATTGAAGATCAACTGTAAAATTTATTCAATTAAACTAAGGCGGCATTGGAACTTAACGAAACATATTTAGAAGGTCTAGGCTAGAGACGTGTTCCGGCGTCGTTAAACCTAGCAGCTGTCGTTCGCCTGTTGGCTTTAGACAGCGCTAGTACGGACTTGTGCTCCCCGTACCGTCGCGTATATAAAGGGAGACCCCCCTAGGTTTTCAATCCTTTATCCACAGGAAGCCGAGTCTGCCGCCCTATACCCGTGATACACCGAACACAGCATTCGGGGAGACTACTTGCACGTACGGAAAGTCCTTGGTCGATTTCTGTTTCATTTTTGAAACCAAGGTGTATATTGCAGTTCATGGATATTTGGTACACCCTTTGTGCCTAGTTTTTCCTGAGCAGTCATTTGGTCTTTTCTGACTCCCTAAACTTGAAAAGACCGTCAAGCGCTTGTCCTTTCACGCTTGTATCAACTCTGAAAGATATAGAGTCATCTTTTTATCGTTTCTCGACTCTTGAAACATGAAACGGTAGAATTTCTTACTTTCCAATGTGGTAAAATTAATCGCCCACGATTACACACCTATTTAGACATTGCTTGTTGACCGTTTGATCGTGTGTCTTAACTCATTTTCAGCCCGTGTGTGTGTTTGCTCTTTTCTTCTAGTCTTTTGCCACGGTGGCGGAACCATCGGTTTCGTCTACTGGTAGTCCTTACACGGACGATTCTTCAGAAGCTTCTCAGCCTTCTGTTGAACCACAACAGCCTGTTGTTTCCGAGTTTCCTGACGGGGGACCGGTTCTCGCCGAGCAACCCTTTGGAGGACTAGTTGAGTTCAATTGGCCCTTTTCGGACCCTGTGTCTGAATTGAGATTAGGAGCTGATTTCCTTTCTCTTACATCGGGTTCACCATTTTTTGCTGCTGTTTTTCCTCCTAGTCCTCGCCGTCTTTTGCGTGATTTAACGGCAGGATCAACCATGAGTGATTCTGGTGAGGAAATTCCTGGTGAAGACTATCAGCGCATCCCGCGTAGATTGTTTGAGGGAGACAACTCTGAGCTGGCTACCATGTCGTCAGCCAGTCCTTCTTTACCACAGGGATACAGATCTCTGGGTCAGATTATTTCAGCTGCAGCCTCTATGGGAATATCATCTCCTGCTTCGAGGCCAGCTGTCACTACACCCGGGGTGTCCCCTTCGACGCCCGTCACTTCTGTTCCCGTTCGGCCCACTGTTTGTGTGGCTGCCTCTTCTTCTGTTGTCTCAGCATCTGCTACCAGGGCTGGGCCAACTCCTGAAGACGTTTACCTAGCCACTGCTATACCGGAGAATATCTCTCCGGAGGAGTATCGGTTGTTTTTGCAACAGCCGAACGCCGGAGCTGGACAAGTCCCCCAAGATCCTTACCGATCCTTCTTTTCGCACTATGCACAGGATGGCACTCCCGTGTATGCGTTCCCAGGTCAGTTTGACGAGCACGGGGAGGTTTTGCGCCTTCCTGCTCCTGAGGCTTATCTGTATGCTCAAGGTTTACCATACAACCAGGCTTACAACTCGCAGGGACAACCCTTCCAGGGCCAACCTGCGGGCCAACCTAGCTATTTGTATGACCCACAGGGATAGCCCATCCAAGGCTACCCTGCGGGCCAGCAAGGGCCATTGTACAATCCGCAAGGACCATATTATAGCCCTGCTGGTCAACCTGCTCAACCTCAGCTAGGGTATCAACCGGGACAGGCCTATGGTCTTGGGGGGAAAATCCAGCCGTCTTTACCAATGCAACCGCAGTATCCTGTTGTTTCTAACGTTGCATATTAGCCAGGACCACCCTATGGTTATGCTTCAGGTCAAACTAGTTTCCAGAAAGCACCTGGTCCTGTTCCTCCACCAGGGCAATCGGTTCATCCGGTACAGCCCGGTGTCCCGCCTCCAGGCCAGCCGACCCATCCGGCACAACCTGGGGCTCACTTACAACCAGGTCAGCCTGCGCAACCAACACCGCCTGGTCACCCGGGCCAGCCTGGTCATTCAGGCCAGCCCCCTCACTCGGGTCAACCTGTTCATTCAGGGCAGCCCTCTCATTCCATTCACTCTGCTCAACAGCCTGTTCATTCAATGCCGCAGCCAAATCAACAGCTGCGCCCTACGTACCAGGCTCCGCAGGGTTCCACTTATCAGCAGCCTACTCATCCTCAAAGTGGTTATTATCCTCATGGTCAGTCTCAACCGAACTATAACCACCCTGGAGGCTCTCAGTATTATCCTCCTCCACCCAGTTCTACCTACGCTCAGCAGCCAAATCCAAACGCTGCTTATACAGGGCAGACACCTAATCAGGGCCCGAACCCTGGTTATCAAGCCCCGCACTATGGTTACCAGAATCCAAATCAGTCTGGTTATACGAACTATGCCCCCTATAGTCAAAATCCTTCGGGACAAAACCTGTGGGGGCATGGATATTCACAACCATCGTGGAGCATGGGTACCGGACCTCATCCTGGGACTGGCATGGCAGTTAACCCTCCATTGCCGTTCCTGGCTACCTTGGAACTACCGGACGTTTCAAAGTTGACCAATGATCCGATTTCACATAATCCATATTGGCCTCCGGTTCCCACCAAGATACCAGGAGATTGTCCCAAGTTTGAGGGCAAAGCTGGCGAAGACCCCCAGGCGCATGTGATGACGTATCACCTCTGGTGTTCGTCTAACTCTTGGGTCGACGATTCGATTCGTCTGCGTCTTTTCCAGCGTACTTTAACAGGAGCTGCTGCTAAGTGGTACATAGAACTATCCCGTGGTATTTTTCAAGATTTCAACTCGTTAGCCATGGCTTTCCTCACACATTTCCAGTTGCCGGTCCGGTATGAGGCCGGGACGCACCTCCTGTCTTCTCTGAAGCAGGACATGGCCACTCACATCTCGGATCACATCCATGAGTGGCGGCGCCGTCGTCGACTGATCAAGTTTCACATACCTGATCAGATTTTGACTCACTGGTTCACCACCTCCTTTGTGAATAAAATCGCTCAGGATATCACGATGGGAGCGTGTGTGACAGAGGAACAAGCTATCGCGCGTGCCCAGTACCTGGATCTTGTCTATTCGCAGTCTGGCACGCTTTATGACATCTTGACTGATGCTCCACGGCCCGGAACCACTAAGGCTCTACCTACCCCTACGGTGGATGGTGTCATTGGTTCCGTTTCTCAAAATTCGAAGAAGTCTTCGAATGGGAAGCAGAAGGCTAATTCTTCCAACAATACCTCTGCTAATCCCGCCTCATCCGATTCTGGTAAAACCGCGGAGGTAAATGCCGTCCAGGCCAATCCTGCGGACAAATCCTCCAAGGGGAAAAAGAAGGGCAAAGGCAAATCAAAATCTGATGCCCCGAAACCGGAATCCAAATCTCGAACTGAGGATGGTTCCCAACGTAAGCCGAAATTCCCTTGCCTCATCTGTGAAGGTGACCATTATACTAAGGATTGTCCACGACGGTCCGAAGTTAGTCAACTTCTTAAAGGCTCAAAAGGGACTCCGGCTGTTTTAAAAGAGCCATTTCCATCTCAACAGACCCAGATGGTCGAACAGGCGTCACCATCTGCACCGTTTGGGTCTCAGGTTTTCATGATGAAGACTAATGCACCTATCACTATCGCTACGCGATCGAAGGATTACAATGAACCGCGGCAGGCACCCGGGAAGGCAGTTGCGGAAGGGCCGCCTCCCCCACCTGCCTCCGGTCCATTAGAAATCGAGAAGCCGACTCCCGAACCCGTTGTGAAACCACCTCCCAAGGGTGTTCTTCGAAGATCCTCTTACAATCCAAATGCTCGTGCCGCTCAACATTACAGTATCGTTGAGGATCTGGCACAGGCGCCATGTGCCATGTCTGCACTTGAGGTTCTTCAAATTTGTCCTTCACAACGGAAGGCTTTACTTTCTGCAATCGGTGGTATTGATCTCGCCGACTCGAGCCTTCTCACCTTCGATCTGGAGAATTTTACTCCCCGGCTTCCACATCAAATCGCTTTGGTTATTCAAGTCGGGATTAACGGTCTAAACATTCATAGGGCCATCGTAGATGAGGGTGCATCTACCTGCGTTATGTCCTCCGCTTGCTGGAAGGCCATCGGCTCTCCAGCCTTGTCGTCATCTCCCAATGCCCTTGAGGCATTTGATGGTCGGGAGTCTAAACCCCTGGGAGTTCTCGAGAGTCTTGCGATCACATTACAGGGAAAAACTGTCAACGTAGAAGTGGAAGTGGTTGACGCTAAACTCAACTACAATATACTTCTTGGCCACAGCTGGACCCATGCCATGCTCTGCGTGCCGTCTACCGTCTTTCGATTCATTAAGTTCCCTCATGAGGGCAAGATTGTCACGGTGGATCAGTTGTCATTTTTCACCTCTAGCTCTGAGAACAACGTGCCATACGTGGATCAAATTCCGAATCCCCCAGACAGCATAGGACCTGGTCTTTTCAAAGACCCGGTCCTCATGGGTATATTCCCCGCACCGCCACCGAATACCGCTCAAGTCAACATGTTTTCCAGGACTGATGACCCTTGGCTTATTCCTACACCTGAGCAGGTATATGAGTTTGGAGAATCCATGCCTTTAACGCCAGTAGAGATCAGCTACTGTGAGATTGTTGCCGCATCGGACCCTCCACCTCCTCAGCATGCTCCGAAGAGCATGGCTCTAGACGTCTACTCCCAATCCCCCTGGCTTGGTCAGGCTGATTCACCTGATCCTCTCAGAGAGACTTTTCCTTCAGATGAGGCTATCATTGAAACCATGTCTCTTGAGGAGCTACCCTGGGGCGATGGACATCATCACTCCTCGTTTATGCCCAGCTTGGGGGCAATGACTAATTGTCTGGAGCGTTATGCTACTCAGGTTCCTTCCCCTCCTCTTCAAACACCGATCTTAATGCACGAGGTCTTTTCGGAGGGTAATCTGAGTAACATTACTCAAACTGTTCCAATAAACATCTCCGTTAAACCGGGGATTGTTGAGAACATTCATGTGGGTGTGACTTGTTCTCCCGAGGAGATTCAAGTCTATACTGAGCTTTTCAAAGAATTCAGAGATGTTTTCGCATGGTCCTACGAGGAAATGTCGGGAATTGATCCTAGTATTGTCGTGCACGAGATTCCAACCTATCCAGGTGCGAAACCCGTGCGCCAACGCTTGCGTCCCATGCATCCTCGGAAAGCCGCCGCTATCAAGGCAGAAGTTGAAAAAATTCTGAACGCGGGGTTTATTTATCCTATCCCCCTTACAGAATGGGTGTCCAACATCGTCCCTGTCGATAAAAAGCAGGGTACCATTCGAGTCTGTGTAGATTATCGCGATATCAATCGCACCTGTCCTAAGGACAATTATCCCACTCCGTTTATCGATCAGATTATCGACGATTGCGCCGGGAGTGAGATCTATTCCTTAATGGACGGTTTCTCAGGTTACAACCAGATTAACATTGCACCTGAGGATCAACATAAGACCACATTCATCTGTCCGTGGGGCACTTTTGCATATAAAAAACTCTCGTTCGGCCTAAAGAACGCTGGCGCCACGTTTCAGCGTGCAATGTCATATGCTTTTCATGATATTCGCCATATTGTCCAGCCTTATCTGGACGACTTGCCTGCCCATTCGGGTAAGCGAGAGGATCATCCTGAACATCTTCGCCAGATATTTCTTCGCTGTAGACGCTACAACATTAGGCTCAATCCTCATAAGTGTGTCTTCTGCGTCGATTCTGGCCGTCTTTTAGGCTTTATAGTCTCGAAAGACGGAATTCGCCTCGACCCTCTGAAGGTTGAGGCCATCATAAATCTCCCATCACCCTCCCCTCCACGCGTATCGATTCTGGTCTGTAAGGGAAAGCGAATTTTCTTACGCGCTTTATCCCAAATTATGCCGAGGTGGCCAAAGGATTCACTCGTTTGTTAAAGCAGAACGTTCCCTTTCACTGGAATGAAGTTGCTTAGGAATCCTTTGAGAAGCTGAAGACATTGCTAGTCAATGCTCCGTTGCTTCGTCCTCCGGACTACCATCGCGACTTCACTTTGTATCTAGCCGCCGCATTTAGCACCATCTCCATGGTCTTGGTGTAGGATGACGATAACGGTGATGAACATGTTGTTTATTACCTATCTCGGAACCTTCTCGACCCTGAAACGCATTATGCACACGTTGAGAAGTTGGCCTTAGCAGCAGTACATGCCATACAATGTTTTCGCCATTACATCCTTTTGCGCACGATAACAGTGGTTTCAGACTGCAACCTTATGATGTATATTCTTTCTAGACAATTACTAGGGGGCAAGTACTCCAAATGGATTGTGATCCCGCAGGAGTTTGACTTGGAATTCACCACTGCCAGGTCAACTAAATCACTGGTCTTCGCAGATTTGATATGTTATCTCCCTACAGACTCTGTTCCCTCACACTCTGAAGACCATATACCGGACGGAACGCTTTTTCTTATCAGTACTCGTGATCCTTGGTACGGCGACATCATAGTGTATCTTCAGACCGCGACTTTTCGGTACGAGTTGGATAAAACCGCCGCCGTCGGATTCGGCACCAGTCCCAACCCTGCGTATAGTAGGAGATACCTTATAACGTATTGGAGTAGTTCGGTGCTCCCGACGATGCCTTACCTTAGAAGAGGCGAGAAAGTCTTAAATGAGCATCACGGTGGCGCACATGGCGGACATATGTCGGTATACTCTTTTGCCCAAAATGTGCAGGCCGGAGTTATTTCTGGCCTTCCATATTCAAGGATTGTATCACTGTAGTCCGTAAATGTCATCCATGCTATATTTTTCAGAGCAAGATGCGCGCGTCGCCGTTGCCATTGCATCCCGTTATTACCGTCGGCCCTTTTGCGAAATGGGGCGTGGAGTTTATGACGTGTAACCATCACTCAGCCGGGGGGCATGCGTATGTCATTGTCGCCATCAACTACTTCACTAAGTGGGCTGAGGTGATGCCTACACTAGCTGCTGACGGGAAAACGGCTACTCAATTTATATTCAACCATGTTATCGCATGGTTCGAGGATCCTCAAGCCATCGTCACTGATCACGGTACTCATTTCCTAGATTACATGATGGCGGAGCTGACTTCAACTTTGGGCTTGCGTCACGACAGCTCAACACCATACTACCCTCAAGAGAATGGTCAGGTTGAAGTAGTGAACAAGGTTTTGGTCACTATGCTTCAGCGAATAGTTGGGATTCATAAATCCAATTGGCATCTCCAACTGTTCTCAGCTCTCTGGGCATACCGAACGTCTGCTAAGAGTGCAACCGGGTTCACACCATTCCAATTGGTGTATGGTCTGGAGGCTACTCTGCCGGTTGAATGTGAGATTCCTTCGCTTAAATTAGCTGTGGAGCTCTTACCGGATACTTCTCCTGGGGAAGAACGTCTTCTGTATCTCGAACGGTTGGATGAAACCCGTCGTCTAGCTGCTTTGATCATCGAAGCACAAAAGAAGAGGGTCAAGACTCATTTTGATCAATCTGTTTCTCCCCGTTCTTTCATCGAAGGAGACCTCGTCCTCTTGTATGATCAGGCACATGATAAGCTTGGAGCCAGTAAGCTCCAGCCTATGTGGCACGGGCCCTATATAGTGAAGCGCGTTTTGAAAAATGGGGCCTATGAGCTTATAGATTACGAAGGAGTTTCGCTGGCACAGCCCAGAAATGGGCTGTACCTTAAAAAGTACTATGCCTGAAGTGATTTCATGGTGTGGTGTGTGTACATAGGTGTGTGATTGTCATTTTTGTGCATAGTGTGGTGTGCTTTGTAAACATCTTTCTGCTGATCGGGTCTCCCTGGTTGTGCAGATGTCTATTCATCCATTTGTTGGTTTCGCGGACGGTGCCTCTAGTAGTACCGAGTCTGTCTTCCCACGGCTGGGTAATCTACGATCCCTGCGAGGTGAGTTGATTGACACAACGAGGTGTGTGTCTAGTGCGGTGTTGGAATTATTAACGAGGCGATGGCAACGGTATCGAGTGAATTTAACAAGTGTATCTAGACTCACAACTTGTAGTATTACAACTTAACGGGCATTATTCAGTTAGAAATCCATCCATTTTACGTATGTATTTGCGTATTCGTCTGCTGGAGAGAAATTTTGACTATATTACATATCAACACATACCCAGACATATGAATACATTAACAGATGTAGTAGCTAATTTTGTTTTAGATAGACATTTGCGCAATTTATAAAACATCATCACATGTGAGAAGATCCATCCAGAAATAGGTATGTATATATATAGATGCTCCGAAATGTTTGCACAGTGTGCATCACAAAACTCAAAAAATATACATAATCGTCTTAGTACATCCCGAGACACTATGTCTCTCAAAAATAGGTGTGGCATAAATCCGAAGGACTAATCCGCATGGTGCTCATGGTAGCACGTGACTGCACGCACTAGGCGCCTCAGGATTCGGTGGATCCGATTCGGAACTCCCACCGTGTGGCGCTGGTATGCCATCGGTACGTCTGCTAGCCGGGCATAATCTAGAATCCCATGGGCAATCCCCTCGAGGTTCTGGATCAGTTCATCTCCTCCGGCGCCTTCTCCCTGAATCTCAGGGGCGAGTTGTGTCCTCCGGGAGATTGGAGACATCCCGGCTGGTCTCTCGAGTCCTACATCTGCATGCATATATAATTGTGTTAAGACGAATGTGTATTAACAAAAAAACATATAAACATAAAATCAAAAATATGAGGTCTTACCCAGCTCCTCGTCCCAATCATCTCCTTCTGGTAGTGGGAGATCTGGGTCCCCAGTAAAGTCAGTTCCTGCATAGGGCCAGTCTTCCACGACAATCAGCTGGCGCCGTAACCACCTAAAAACTCGGCCTCCAAGACATACGTTGGCCACCTCCAGATGCGGGCATCCCGATGCGCCGGCGGAGGCCATTCGTGGCTCTCGTGGTATCGGACCCCCCACTGCGGCCCCTTGGCCCTGGAAGATTGGTAAACGTTCCAGAATGAACGATAGCAAGATGCAACTATAACCGAACTGCTTCAGTTTCCCCTGTTTGCACTTTGTGAGCTGCCTTTTCATGTTGCTATACACTTGATTGAACAGTAAGGGACCCATGCATTCTGAGGCCAGCAGGAGTTGGGTCTTCGTGGCCTCGTGCAGATCCTGCGACCCAGCAACTCGCGTGATGGTATGGAGAACCACTCTCAGTGCCAAATCAGGGATGGTGTGGATATCCACTTTCTTGCTTCCTGATCCTGTTTGTGCCCCTGGGCACACCCGTGCCATCAGTTGTTCCATCTTTTCCCCAGATGGTCTACTTCCATTCAGTACAGGGATTGGACCTCCATGGGACAATCCAGTGATGAAATAAACATCAGTGACCTCCAGTTCCAACACCTAGTCTCGTAACCTGAACACCTGTTCCTATTCGTCCCAGATACTGATGAGATATTGGAGGAGCTTGGGCTGAGCTCGTAAACATGGCGTGAGGAAGAACTTTTTCAATCCATAGTTTCTAAGTGCATTCATGCCAGCTTGGCTTTGCATGGCCTGTTCATCCTCTTCTCCGTGCTCTCATTCCTTCCATTCGATTGCCATTATCGAGAGGATTATCTGCATTCACATGGTAAAAAAAACCCTTAGGTAGATCTTTGATGAACTTCAAATTCCATGCAATTTGGTCTAAATGTCGAAATTTTAGGCGAAATCTAAGGTTCGGCCGGCGGCGCGGCTGTTTTGCGGTCGCGCCACGTGCTTCTAAACCCGCTATAAAAAAGAGCTCATTGGCGCGGGTCAGGTGCCGTGCAGCCGCCAATGGGCGTAGCCTAAAATTTTAAAAATGACCACACGGAACTGATTTTTTTAAGGGAAAACTATTAAAAAATGGAAATGAAGAGCAAAAGAGCGCCTCTTACCTGTGATAGACGAGAAGCCGAATGGTCGACTGGATTTGTCGCAATCACCGTCAGAAGTTTCTGCTCCAAAAGGACCACTGTTGCCTTCCACCAAGGTGAATAGTAAAAAGTAATTTTATTTTTACCAATTAGACATATTTATAACTTTTTCGACGTTAAGTGAGTTTTAAAAGTTATTTTTATCAAATATTTGCATATGTTATGTCGAAAATGGATTTTACGCTTGCTTGGTATGTGCAGCAACAGGTTTTTGCGACTTAAAATATGGACACGAGTTGTATTTTATACTTTTTCGGACTCGGTAAATACACGAAAAATTCACTCCGGAGTCATCTTTCAGCTCTTTTCTGACTCTCTAAATATGAAAAGATCGTCGAGGCCCTTGTCGTTTCGATCTCGTTAAAATGGACATGAATCGACATTCACCCAGTATACGTTTACCCCTTTTTTGGGGTGGGATGGATTGATTACGAAAAAGGAATACCCTAGCCTATCGCAACTAGGAGGTTTTCTCGGATATTGTTTTCTACCTTTTCGGATCTGAGGAACTATTTACGAAAAGGGACCTTTGGAGTTTAATTTTCTGCTGTCTTTTCAAACTCTCTAAACATGAGAAAATGAGTTCTTCCTTTATTTAGACTCGCAAAACCGATGACATCGGATCCGGTCGAAATTACGTTCTCAGAGTTTCTCCTTCCTAGGACTCGTTAAATGCACTAGGATGGATTCGCCGGAAGAGATGTGGATTTATATGACAAGCATATGGTATCCTCTTCAAGCTTGTGTAAAAATAAAGAGGTACTCACCGAAATGGTGGGGAAAAAATGGAACCATCGTCGTTGTCGTCGGCAGTATGTCGCTCTTGAGCATGGCACTTGTCTACATTCGTGTCGGGTTCGGAACATCTCATCTCGTTTCTTTACTTTGCCTCCATGGGTTTGGATAATCCCTTTTGACCTCTCATCTGCTCATTGCCTCGTCACCATGACCTCTGATTCGTTGATGTCAAATACTGCCAAGTCCACTGTCGTGCCATTTATATGTTCAAGAGAAGTTGGCCTCTGCGAATATCAACCTTCCTCTGATTCTCATACGATCCTGATTCACAACAAAAACATCATGTTCCTCTGTCTCGTGTCGATGATGTGGGAAGCATTATGGCCCACCTTCGATCAAGGTCACTTCCTGTCGACTTCAGCTCATTATCCAGGAAGTTGATCTAGAGACTCCTTTATGGTACCTTGGAGCCTGCATGCCTCAATGGCAGGTTCGTCGCATTCGACGTGAGGTTTACATCATTGACCTCCGATCGAGTGATTCTGCGGGTGTTCGACGTCAACTCATTTATTCGCACGTCGTAGATTGTACCTTAGTACCTTGAGGACCATTGTCATTATTGGTGGTTTCTCTCGCGTCTGTTAACAGCTTTCATCATTGGCTGGTAATCAGACGATGTTCTTGCATGTTCAACTTCAGCTCACATATTCACGTGCTTGAACTTGTACTCTGTTGGGTCGAGATGGAGCGCAAGACCCTGGATTGTGTCTGTTGTAATCCAGGCTGCGATTGTGGATTTCTATCATTATGTACATGACTCACTGATTGGATGGCTGCGACCATACCTGAGTCTATTTGTTTGATCTTAGTTGGATGGCTGCGCCCATACCCTGGATCCGGATTATAGCATGCTCTGTTTCGGATGGCTGCGTCCATACCACTTATACATCATGTACTTGAGATATCAGTTGTATCTTTCTGCGCAGGTTTTCCGACGGCGGGCCTTCAGTTGAACATGTTCTCGTAAAGCATTTCACCCCTTTCTCTCTCGGGCCTCATACTTTAGGGGGCATCTATTACACAGTAATTTGTCACCGTCCCTACCATTCCCCGTCCCGCACAATGGAGGACCCATTTTGTGACCTGTGAACATTGTCATGCCTTGAAAATATCATCAATGCATCCCTCTAAGCATGAGCCTCATTTTCCCTTGAGACATCTCCTTGCAAAAGTCATGAAAAACATCCCTTTTGGCATTGGCGCGGGCAGGCAGTTCAGTACTCGCGCCAATGGGGAAATTACTGCAAAGAGGTCGCGCCAACTGGCGCTCTGTCATAGAGCCGTAGTCGCGCCACCCAATTTGGGAATTGTTTTTTAAATAAGGATGGCGGAAGTTGAGTTCCAACAAACTCACAAACCATTGCCTATCTTGAGTTGGGAGGTTTGGCTGCGGGAGTTCTATGGAAGGGAAGTGGTTTTCCCACCTCCCATGGAACCTTCCTTGTTGATAGGGCCAATCCCATAATAATAGGGATCCCAACTCCCTCCTTCCCCATCTATAAAAGCCTGCTCAATCTCATGGCAAGCTAGTCTTGAAGTGCCTAAGCTTTGTATCTCCATATTCCCAAGAGCCTTTGTGCTGTAAAGAATCCTCTTTTTCCCTTAAGGCCGACTCAAGTAAGGAGACCATTGTCGAGAGACTCCGGAGAGGTTTTCCCTTTCCTTGGCGAGCTTTGCGAGACGTGGACGACCGGAGACCTGTCCGAAGGAGGCTGCGACGTCAGAACTTGGTTGTAATCTCTCTTCGTTTATTATTTAATAGATGATTATGATTATGGTTCCACTCCATTTTCCATCATGTTAATGCGAGTAACATCCTTTCTGACTGATGTTTAGTTACGTGTGCCGGATTTTACGCTTGTATCTTGTCGTTTCTTCCATGTGCAGGTGTTCATCCGCGGAGATCGTGGAGGGATTGTGATCTGCCGGGGCTGAGGAACCGGGACGCTTCTTCTTCAGATCATAGCGTTGGAATCCAGGTAGGCTTCTATTCCTAGTCTTTCATTCGTAACTAGGAGCTTGCGTCATAACATTGTTTGATTTTTGCTAGACCCCTGCTGGGCTAGTAGGGATCGCCTCTGTCCGCAGAGGGGATTTACCTCCTCAACTGCTTGGATCTGTTCGTTTCTTCCATGTGCAGCTGTTCATCCGCGGAGATTGTGGAGGGATTGTGATCTACCGAGGCTGAGGAATGGGGACGCTTCTTCTTCAGATCATAGCGTTGGAATCCAGGTAGGCTTCTATCCCTAGTCTTTTCATTCGTAACTAGGAGCTTGCGTCATAGCATTGTTTGATTGTTGCTAGACTTCGCCGGGGCTAGATCGCTCGTCCGCAGGGATTTACCTCCTCAACAATCTATGAAGTGTTTTAAAGGATAGAATTTCTCAAAGTATAAATCTTTATAGAATTTATTTTTCTAAAAAATATTTGCACCTCAAGAGACTTAGATCTCTCTAAAGATTTTGACGGAAAAAAAATTGTTCATACCAATGAAAGAATATAATTAAATATAAATATAAACAAAATTACATATTTGTTGAGTTAACCGTTGGCATATGTGTGTGGGGTCTATTTAAACCACATATTTATCAAGCATCCAAAAAAATTGAATATATCAAGGTGTAAACCTTTTCTCAAATTTCTCATTTTGAAATATGTTTAGATCTTCTGCACATTTAATAAAAAATATTTTTTTTCATATACTATATACAATAAAAATACATATTTAAATATAAATACAAATAAGATTATATAATTGTTAATTGAAATAGGAAAAAATGATTATATATATATATATATATATATATATATATATATATATATATATATATATATATATATATCTGGTAAGTTAGGCTAAACTATATTAATTCAAAGAGAAACTTTACATAGGCGACCGGTTGAGATGGTAAGTTGTGCCTATCTAATCCCAGCCTTCGATGCTTTCAGAGTAGTGTGGGTTTGGGGCTGCCTCCTGGGAGGAAACCAACCCTTTAATAGCATCAAACAGTAAAAAATTACAAGGTGTTCCATGACATATGAAAAATCAAAAGGTCTATAGTATGTGTTGAAATAATAGAAAACAACAAAGATCCGAGCAACCGCGCAGTCATGGTGTTCCTTCATCATTCTCGGTGACGGGGTCCTCCTCCTCGATGTGCCATCTGTACTCCTACACTATGGCCTCCTCCTCAACAAAAGACACACACGAGGGATTTTTATTAGCTGTGCAGAGGATGGGAGCTACCAGGTACTCAGCATTAGGAACACATGTCCAAACACCCTCCAAGTCTATGATCCACACATTAGTGTCCTCCCCCGAGGCCTCTTGGCCTCTTGTACCAGGAGAGGCTCGATTTTGCGAGGAGTAGGTTGCTCTGGTGCGCGATGGTGGATTTCCTCGGACCCCTTCTGCCCCTTTGATTGTGAGCGGTCTACTCTGGGATGCTCTCATGGCGTTGTGGTGCCTCCTGTCACGGATACTAGAAGAGGAACCTTGATGGATTCCAAATGATTTTCTTGACCTCGTTAATTATGCTAATATATTGACCATATTGAAAATATCTTTAAAAAAAGCAAAAGAAAACTCATTCCATTATTACAGGACTTCAAAAATATTCCTTACCACCAAATTTTTAAAATAAAACTTAAACAAAGTTACAGAAAGATGTTATACCTCGTAAACGTGAAAGATTAATAAAATAAATATTTGTGAACAAATTTTCTTTTCAATTTTCAAGATAAATGTGGTTGTTAACTTTGTGTTTCAGAAATTAAAAAAAAACCGATTACATTAAAAAATAACCTCACTAATAACCTCATTGTTCACAATAGTTAATCTCATAAATATATTTAATGTCAAATCACAGAGAATGAATGACATGCTCGTCTTCATGTGGCAGACTTTTTGGGTGGGAGTTGGTGGTGAATTATTTTCACTCCATTTTCTCTAGAGTAAGGAAGGAGATCAATCGAGGCTAAATAATTCGATGAAAGATCTTATTTCTGCGATTCAGAGGTTGTAGTGGTTGTTGGAAATTAACTTAAATGGATCTTGAATCCATTGAAATTTAGGAACCACGAAATTTAGTTTCTTCATTCCATAACAACCTATTAGCAGATGGAGACTCTGGTTCGCATGGTTCTTTGAGATAAACAGGTATACAATTACAAGTTGTTTGTAGGTTAGGAATATATTAAAAGGATTCTTCGCAACATCAGGTTTAGTCTTGATGACATTGGCACAAGATTAGCAAAGGTGGAAGAATTTTTACTCTCTAATTCTGAAACTGAGTCTGTTGAAGAGAATGACACCTCAGCGGTCATCATCGCTCAACTACTAAATGTTTAGCCTCTAGTAGCCATCTCTCCAAAGGCAGACTTGTCACCTCTCTCTCCAGTTATTATCTTAGATTAATGATTCTAATGGGTTTTTTAGTTCTTATTCTTACACTGAAGTCTGGCATGGTGGTTTGGTCTTTCTGTTTACCATGGTTCTTTCTTCATACCTTCAAAGGGCTTTTCTTCTTTTAGTGATAACATCCCCCTTTTGTTTATGATACAAAGAAATCATTATATGTTTATTATTTTAGTTAGCTCATTTTTTTCTTGTCATTATCAAAGGTCTTATAATGCTTTATTGCAAGCAAAATTTTAAGGATGGAAGTTTATCTTAAAGTTTAGCAACCTTGGCGAATCTGACTTGTCTCTAATATTTCAAATTTTAAATGTTTGATGATAATTTTGTAAAATTATTTAGATTTTTAATTATTTTATATTAGACAATATAAAATATAAAATATTAACCCCTAAATTTTTTGTACAAGTTTATTTCACTCTTGATTATAACTGATAGGCAATAATTCTTTCTAGTCATGGTTAAGTCTATTATCTAACTGTCTAAAATGGAATTTTGATGGTCTTTTTATACATCTAGTTGAGGTAATGGCCTAAAGTAATTCTCTTAAGATCTATTTGGAATTTTTATGATTTTTTATATATACTGATAATCTGTTGGTAAGAAAACAAAATTTCTATCTATGCAATATTCCTTTTATTAATAAGAAAACAAAATCTCATAAAAATAAACTATTTACTCTAACATTCAAGTCTGCAACAAAAAAGTTGAATAAGAATCATAAGTAATTCTAAACAGGAAGAAGAATTATTACTTCTCTCTTATAAGTAAAGAGATTCACTCTTAAGGTTAATGGTCTGCACTCTTTTCTATTTTCTTACAGCTTCCATCATTCCGTCAAGCGAGCCGGTTCTACAGATCAAGCGAGCATCTCAACAGGATTAAATCAAGCGAGCCTGCACAAACCTCCACCTCTTTCATATAGAAAGAGATATTTGATCATTTTCTTGGCATCTCCTTTTGGTATACCTTTTGTGAAATATTGATTCATGCTATATCGCTCTTTGTTTTCTAATCTTTTTAGATCATTGTAATCAATGTACATAGTAAAATCAAACAGGTATGGACTATTAATGAATTGGAAGGGGTCGATTTATATCCCCCTTGATCAGTGGCCAGTCATCTCATAATATGCTTATTCCTCCTTTGAATATGCACTATTATTTTGGTTGTGCTATATGGTTTCTTCTCGCTGTTTTTATATGGCTGAGAGTATATGTTTGACTATGTACTGATATATTCTAATATAAACAGTAGTTTTTTTTCTTCTGAAAAAAAAAAAAGTAAAGAGATTCACAACAACTAATCGTAACTTCAAAACGTAAATGATATATAATTATATTGGATAAAAATAATAAGAATTGTTTTTTGAATTATTGATTTTCAAAATCCACTCTTAAATCGTAATCATTATTTTTAATTAATATATAGCATATAATAAAGATTTTTCTTTTTTCCCAGTTAACAATAAAAAATTGACTGTAAAAATTATCCATTCATACAACTATTAAAAAAATATTAAAACATAATAATACTTTTCATATAATTATTTAAAAAATAATTTTAATTAAAACATAATAATATTCTTTATATATATATATATATATATATATATATATATAATAATGTAACACCGCACCCTAATAATTTATTTACAAATGTTTACATTGTGTTGTAATAGTTAAATTTTAGTAAATGGGATTCTGGAAGCTAGTAAAAATTTTGGTTAAATGTTTGAAATATAATAATGTTAATTTAATATGAAAATTTGGAATTCAAGAAGACATTGCAGCCTCCAAGCATTAGAAATAATTACCTATTCTGGAGATTAAAAAAAAAAGATCTCATTGAGGAGAATGGGTTATGTTCTTTTTGGATTGAAAAGAAAAAGAAAGTTTGAGTATTGGCAAGACGCTGCCAAGGAGGAATCCGGAGCTACACATGAGCACATGAGCCAGTGGAGAACCCCTATACAAACAAAGTTCAAAGAATGTTAGGTTGGATTGTGTTCTTGATGCTTACTAACTGACTAGAACTAGAAAACAAAAATTGTCGTCAATTGTCTGGAGTGGAAGCTCGGGGGGAGAAGTGGACATAATCGCCCTTCTCAAGGTTGGGAGGACCAGGTTCATTTTTGTGGAATTCTGAGACAAATAGTTAAACATATAAGTATTGAAGCCAAAATTGTGAATGTTGTTTCTAATTTCTGAATAAGTATTGTTGTGTAAGTTTGATTAATATGAATTATTGTTAAATAAGTATTATTGTGTAAGTTTGGTTAATCTATGTCATTTTCAAAAGGATTTGAAGATGAGTACAAGAAACCTTAGAACGATTAATGAAATAATGCATGAGTAAAATGCGTTGATAAAGCTTTGTATGTATTCTATTGGCATGTCTATGATATTAGTTGGCCATTTATAGAAATATTCAATAAACCTTGAATGGCAGATAACGAAAACGAAACTATGTTAAAAATGCAGATATAGGAACGTAGCAAAGCTCTCGGCGGGTGGCCAAAGCTAGAGTATCAAGCCTGTTGTTTCTTTCACCATAATGGTCTGTAAAGGGAATGATAAATATTACCCTGGAGGTGGACGAGGTAACCATATTTGGGCTAGGTTCTAGTAAACTTGAAGTTGAAACTTAAAATTGAGCAAACGATGAGTTATTGTTAGTAAAAAAATGTTAAAGTGAGGTTCCTTACCGAGGCAATATGTGCAAAAATATGGAGGAGTCTTCACAACAGAGAGTGGAGATTGAGACTCCAGTGTCTAGGTAAACTGGTGACCGAGTTCAGTCCTCCATAATCATTGTTGTTTTTTAAAAACCAAGTTAAAACAAGAAATTTACATCCTGAACTTTTAATGAACGTTAACCAATGGAACTCTACAAAAAAAAAAAATGGAACCTGATCATAAACATTAAATTGGGGAGAGTAATTCCTAAAGCGAGACAAACAAGACTCATATTCGTGCCCAAAGGATAAATTAAACACAACAAGAGTTGAAAAATCTATATCATTTCAATTTATAGAGCAATTATACAAAAATTTAGCCTCAATCACAAACATAAACAAATTTTTACGGTAACTTCCTTTATAATAAATAGAAACAAGAAATATAATGTTTAGAGTCACGATTGTGGCCTAAGGAATATGCATAATGGAACCACAGGGCTGGAAGAACAATCCTAACTCAACACAATCGACAACCGAAGAAGAAAGTCGACCCTCATTGATAACCCTTACTTTCTCCATAGTAAAGAATATATTCAGAAGTAAAAGTAACCTTAACGATTATAAGAACAAGAGGAATTAAATCCTAGCACCTGTAAGATATAGCCGCGAGAAATCACCACCATAACCTTTCTAGTTGACCAGGGGAGGATGGTTAGGGTTTGTACACGATTAACCCCTTTCATCAGGTAAGGAAACCAGAAAACAGGGTTTTGGGTACTAACTTAGAACTCGTAAGGCTATATGTGTGTCCTAGGGTAGTAGCCTTCCATGATCCTTCACGCCGAACCTAAAACATAAACGAAAGATTGAGTCATGTAAATTCATTACCTAGACAAGAAATTTGTTGTAATGACAATTAACAATACTAGGGTTTACTTGGGAAATATTTCCGTGAAACCGAATCTGGAACTTCTCGTTCCATGGTCGAGACTATGAATCAAATGAAGAAGGGCGACCTTGAGCACCTGGTGCAGAACTGCAAGAAATCGACACTCGGAATAGAGGAATACCATGCCAAAATAATAAAATCTAGGAAACTTGTGAATGGAGGGACATGAGGATTATCATGACTAGTAATTTTTGCAGGAGCCTCATCAAAATTGGAGGAAACCACACCGGTTGCAGAGCTCAAATGGGTAAGGGACACAAATAAAATGAGGGTTGGAGTGATGACAACAGATAGGGTTCCTTTAACCTAACCATACTCAAATGAGAAATGGTCATCTGGTCGATAATGACAACATCCATGGTGGATAATGAAACAACTGTGAAGCCATCCGACCGACAACTACCTGTGGAAAACATCGAGAAGCTTCCAAGCTTACTCCACTAACCTCCAATCGGATCAATACAAACCTCTTGCAACTTGAGTAAGCGGTTAAGGTGAGAGACTGACATATAATATAATATTATATAGTCATGTTAAGTTATTGCCACAATGTGATGACCAAGTGTAAACAATGTATTATACCGAACAAAGATCTATGATAAGTTAACTCTATGATATCTTTGGTATTGTCATGCATATGTGATAGGTTTAGTATATGATATGATATGTTTGGTATATTTATGCATATGTGATGTGTTTAGTATATGATGTGATATGTTCAGGATTTATATGTAAAAAAAAAATATTTACTATTTAGTAATTAATGTAGTTATGAAGTTTTGGGTGTGTATTATATTCTTTTCACGACTAACCCCACGCGTGAAGCAAGGGGCAAGAGGGGGGGTGGAAGCACCCCCTTCGTTGTGCTAGGTGCAGCAGGGGGTGCAACCCCACCTATTGGGGAGTTTGTAATGGGGCGGTAGTCCCCTTACATGGGGTTTAGGGCAACGCCCTGTGAAAAAAAATTTGGTCCGTATATTAGGTGGGCGAACCTACCTATGGTTTTGTGCATGAGTTTTCCACATAGTTTTGGGCATGATGGTTTTCTGTCCATGGTATTTTGTAGATCCAATCAAGGAAAATACAATTATGTTCTAATCCAAGGTTAATGGATTGGGGTTTATAAATGCTTCAACTTGTATATATATGTATTGTAACATTGAAAGGAATATAATGAAAAATAAATATGGTAGTCTAGGTTTTTGGATCCAAGGGGAAATATATGTGTATATGTGTTTCATGTTTATGCTCTCACCATTGTTTATTTTATGTTTTTTAAAGAATTCGTTTGCAATTATTTTCTATACAGGCTTAAAACCTACATTTGGTATCAGAGTCATTTCAGCTTCAAGGGGACGCCTTTGTTGTTGAGGGTTTTTTTGCTCATTCCTATGGTAGACCCTATTCAGTGGGAGATCTACGGGATCGATTCTTACAGCGAATGAAGATGGAGAGAAGTGGAAAGATAGTGATCGATAAATTTAATGGTCAGAGTTTTGAGTTGTGGAAGATCAAGATGGAGGATCTGCTGGTGGATAAATATGAGTGGATCGCGGTCGATCCGGGTACTGAATCAACGAAAATGTAAGATGAAGACTTGGCGAAGCCGGATCGGAAAGAAAAGATAACAATATGGCTGTGTATCTCAGATTCAGTATCATTTAATGTATCTTGGGAAGCTACGATGAAGGCTTTGTGGGACAAGTTAGGTACTTTGTACCAACATAAGTCTTTGGTGAACAAATTGTTCCCGCGGAAAAATTTGTATAACCTGAGGATGAAGGGTGGAGAAATGGCGACAGAGCATCTGAATGCCTTTAATACTACGGTAAGCTAGTTGTTATCTGTTGATATTAAAATCTCAGATGAAGATAATTGCATCATTTTATTATGTTCTCTACCAAATTTGTGGGATAGTCAGGTTGTTGCAATAGGTAGCAATACAACTACATTTAAGTTTGATGAAATGGTCTCATCCTTATTGTCGGAGGAGATGAGACAGAAAAATATGGAGGGCCAGAATGAAGATGCCTTGTCTGTAAAAGGACAGTCCCAAAACATAAACAAAAATGAGTCCTCAAGTGGGAGATATAAATCTAGAGGGAGATCTAAATCTCCAGGAAAAACTGTAAAGGTGTGCTGAAAATGCGGAAAGGAAGGGCAGTTCAAAAAGGACTGTATATCTAAATCTCTTGAGAAAGGAAAGGGATCTGACTATTCTCCTTCTGGAAAGGTGAAAACCACCTCAGATGAAGGTGGGGATGTGTACTTGGCTTCTTCTTCAAGTACACATGTAGATCATGAGACGTGGTTAATTGACTCAGGTGCATCCTTTCACTTCACTCCCCACATGGAGTGGTTCTGTGAGTATGAGAAATATGATGGTGGAGATGTCTTCCTATGAGATGATAGGAAGGCCAGAATCGTCAGACGCAAAAAATTCAAGCTAAAGTTACAAGGTGGAAGGATTAGCACACTTGTTGGTGTTCTACATATTCTTGCATTAGCCAGAAATTTGATTTGTGTAAGTAATATGGATGATGTAGGTGTGTTGGATTGAGGGGTCCTGACTCAAGCTTCAGAGTTTATGAATAAACCAACACACCCTCCAACTACTGGCTCTTTCAACAATGACCTTCTTGTGCAAATCAAAGTCTCACCCGACGCATTATGGGGGGATGATGGAACTAGGTTTCCGCACCCTAAGGGAGAAAATAATGAAGTGGTCCTTAGCCAATCACCTGCAAACTTGTATTAACCATAAACATATGCGTGCAACTAAATAAATCAGAATCATAGAATGTGTGTGATCCTTAATATAACAAGACAAAGTCACAGATCGCTTCAGCTCAGATAAGCATAACACAACTAGATCCAGCTCTAAACAATGCAATTACTTAACCATATTTTATCAATCATTAATAATCATGCATAACCATAATTGATATCTTTGCGCAATAATCACTAATAAATATAGAAACAATGTGATATTAATGCAACAGAAACTATAAACAACTCAGACTCATAACATAGTAAGTCACCAAAATTTTTCCTTTGCATTAATTCAAATCCTTTCCATACATATCAGAATTTCCCTTACAAAACCCTTCTGCACACACAACCAGCAAAATCTGCACACAACCAAGACTAGGTCTCTAGCACACAGCCAACAGGAGCCTTTCAACCCAACCCAAATAAAACCCTTCACAATGTATTATGGACGCATAAACTTATCAAAACATTACATTCATCAACTATACTAAATTGACTATTTTCCTTAGACTCTATCTATCTATTTATATTCACTTAACACACAAATACTATGGTATCAAACCATGGTTTGAAGTCCATAGTTTACCCTTAAACCCATTTACATCAAAATTAGGGACTTTGAACCACCCCAAAGCCCCTTGACGCAATCGCGTATTGCACACATACAAATTATACAAAAATTACATTAAATATTGTGCCTCAGGGGACCTTGCTCCAACGGGCCCCCAACACAAACATGTTACCTGTCTCGAGTCATTGAGGCGCATGCTCCTTGATCTTAGCCTGAAGCATGCTGACAGAAGATTTCAGAGGGGGGACTGATTCCAAACTTTGTGTTGTGGTGCCTTGCTCTTTTTGAACTAATTTTTCTATGGTGGGCCCTTCAGCAGCCATCTCTATGCTACGCTGAGTCTGCTAAATAGTCTTCAAAGTGTTATCCAACATCTGTGAAATTTGAAGAGCTTCCTCAGCCCATGATTGCAGATGTTCTTCCAACAGTTGTTCCTTCCAGCGCAATTCTTCAATCTCTGTTTGTATCATCTAGCACTCCTGCAGACGAGCTAGGCACTTAGTGAGAACCAATGTGGGTGCTATTATCCTAATTTCTTTGAACTGTTGTTCCTTCTAATGGAGTGTTCTGTGCAACTACTAAATGAACAGATCATTTTGGAATGATGTTCATACACTCATAACTTCATCTTACAAGCTGTCATACTGGGTGACTGCAACAAAGATACTGTCTTGGGCATGCTTCACCTTAGCGGTTATTTGGTCATGGACATCTAGTGGAGTCTCTAGCTACAACTTTGTTTGTAGGTCTGTAATTTGTTGTCTGTACTCTATCCAGACTATCTGCACCTTAGTATGCGATGCTTTCAGTGTAGCCGCCAATCCTTCTAATTTTTTTGCGGGCGCAGCTGTGGCTAGGACAGCTAGAATATCTTGGCATACTTGGTGGATCTTTGCCTCTAGCGCACCATGCTAGGCTTCGGCCTCTCAACATGCTGCTTCTTCTTCTTTTTTTTGTTGGTGTGCTTGCTCTCCCTGCTGCTTAGCTTCCATTGTCTCGGTTTGAGTAGTAGCCTCTCGGTACTAAAGTTCATTTGTGATCATTATGTACATTAAGTGGATCTTCCCTATAGATGACACAGAAATATTAAGATTGATATCACTTGATCCCTAGAATTGGGCACGCTGGCTAGCATCCACCTGAATTGCTGGTGTGGGGATTTGGACAAGGCGATCATCCCCGATAGTTGTTAATGAAAAATCTAACGGTAGCGCTCTTGTGACTGGTGCACTAGCTTGGCTCGCCTGAGCTACACTTTCTTGTATCTACCTCACCTACATCTTCAACTCTTGTATTCCAACCTGAACCAGCTCCAGTGTAGATTTTTATTGCACCTCCATATCAGTCCAATTTTCCTCGCTCGCAGACATGATAGTGTTGGCAATTTTGAGCAGATCGTCTTCTGTTAACGTTAAGACCTCTTTGCTGCCTTCCTTCGAGCCCTTACTCTTCTTTCTTGACCCTCTAAAAACCTGAGAGTCGTGCTTTGTTCCCTTGGAGGTCTGAACTTCAACCTCTTCTATGGTGTCCTTCGGTGCAAACTCATTCTTTTCAGGCGTTGTTTCTGTTTCAAGGTCTATGGTCTCACCAGTGGTAGTTGGTGTTGCTTCTTTCTCTGTGGGCTTCTTAGTCTCCTTCTTAATTTATTTTTCCGACTGAGAACTAGTTCACGTCTTCAATGGTGTGATGGGGGTCAACTATGCGATCAGGAATTTTGGTTTCACTCTAAAAAAGTCGTCCTCTATCACCAGGTATGGTAACTCATACCACACTCCTTCCATGGTGCCCTTTGTGTGGATGTGCATATTGTGAAATGTAGCTTTGAATTCAGCTACCATATTATATTGATCTTATAATATAGGTGATAGCCACAGCTTGGACTGGACCGCTTGATACAGGGTAGCATCATACAAGAACCAAAAAATCTTGTTCTCTTTTGCGTGCACCAGTTTAGAATAGTTCCACAACGTTGCATAGTGCACAACCTTACACATCTAAGGCTTGATCTCTGGTAACTGAGTGTCTTCGGGGGTCTTCCACCCAATCAACACAATCAACAATAAAAGCCAAGCATAGTGGAAAGGCTTGCCTTCCTCCTATGCTTCACGCACATTTTTAAAGAAGTTGTACCAATAAAAATCAGCCCCTTCTCGCACCGTCCCACGAGAGCAATAACGTGCGTAGGCACATCCTTTGGTCTACACTTGCATATCATCTTGCAGGACAAGATGATCATACCAAAGTGAACTTCTAAGTCATTTATTTCATCGACCACAAAACCCCGGCTCTTCTGTGTTACTTGGTACTTTTTCTTGATTTGTTCCACGACGATTTTCTCTTGCGCCTTACCGCTGAAATCAACAATAAGGTCAGCCCCTTTTGCAGGTAGGCCCGTGATCCTATGGATCAAGGCACCATAAATAGGTATGCGCTCTCCCAACCATAGCGCATCATCATGTATTAAATCGAGCAACTATCTGACGCAAATATCATTTATGGGGATGTGCCCAAAATGAGGGATCTAGAGAAAATTTAGCAGCCTTACGTTGTGCAGATCTACCACTGATCTTTTTGGTTCAAGGCGCACAATGCCTCCTTCATATGTAATATGATCAAGGTACAACTATGGTTCTAGATCTATGAATCTCTCAACATCTGTAATGTCCTAATCATCAAATCGGAGCTGTGGAATTTTAGCGAACATGTCGCCCTCCATTGGGACATTCTCAGGGATTAGGGAAATTTGAAGACTTTTGCGCACCTTCTCTAGGTATTTGGGAAGTCTGATTGAGGGTTTGTGTGACGCAACATAAATTGGTAGCTGCGAGAATGGGGCCACTTCGACCACATCCACCTCTACTTCAAAAATGGTGTCAGGGACCTCAGGCATAGGTCTTTTAAGCTTCTCAGCCACATTAGAGCAATGCTTGGGGGTCTTTTCGCATGGAGATTTGCTTGTACCAGACGACTACCCCTTCTTAGACTTGGAGGTGGGGACCTCAGGCATAATAGGGTCATCCCCAGGGCTTGTGGTCGTCATATAGTCAAAAATAATGTATCCCAACCCTGCTCTACGCAACGAGTCTTCGAACCCCAGATCCAAACCAGACATAGACATAGTGTATGTAGTGAAAATCATGGATCTCAAAGCAAAAAATTCACTCAGAAAGACAAGGGAACTATTTCGACCCCTTAGGTCATATTTATACTTGTGGTGCAGCTTCAATGGAAAAATATTCATTAATGTGTCTCCATAAATGACAAAATGGTCCCAAATCTGGAAAAATACCTTCAATAAATGCAACCTATATGCCCCCAAAAATGGTAATAAATCTATCTTTTCCAGTTTTGTTGTTCAAACGGCTATTTTTTGACACCTCTGTGACCCAATCAACCTCTTTATGCAGCTACCGCGTGTGCGTCGGAACTTACTGTGCATTTTCCCTCCCATCTGCGCAGGTCTGATACTCTAGCCATATAGTCATTTGGTAGGAATATTATCATCCATGTACGGCTTCAGAAAGCTTCCATTGATAGACCCCAAAAAGTACTCTTCGTTCAATGTGGCCAGGCGCACTGCACCTCCATCAATAATTTCCTTAACAACATAGAGCCCTAGCCAGTGGATCTTCAACTTCTCGGGGTGGCGCCCAAACTTGAGATCATCCAAATAATCCTCCTTGAACAGCTTTTGTCTGATATGCCTATCTTTCCATGCAATAAAGCGATCCTCTTCCAAAGAAACCAATTGCGATAATTGGCCCTTTGGAGCATCTTCTTCAGCCATGTTGGTGAATGTTGCAATGCACAGACTAGGAATAATGAACTCCATTGGAAGCACAACTTCTTGCCCATATACCATCTTGAAGGGTTCCCTTCCAGTCAACTTCTTGCAAGTGGTCCTATATGCCTAGAGAACTTCTAGCACTTGCTCATCCTATCATTTATGTTAATATTGCATACCTTGGTGATCATGGTTTCTAAGATCTTATTGAATGCTTCAACTGTGCCATTCCCCTGGGGTGATAGGGAGAGCTCTTCTGATGACACATCTTGAATTATTTTTTCAATTCTTCAATGGTGTCATTTACAAAATGCATGCCCTGATCACTTATCAGAATATTAGGACAACCAAACCGAGTCACAATATTTTCAAATATAAACTATGCAGTAGTATCGGCAGTACAATCCTTCACAGGTATGGATTCAGCCCATTTGGTGACATAATCCGTCGTAGTGATAATGTAACGCACCGCTCTTCTTCCCTGGAGGAATAATAGCTCCCACAAAATCTATAGCCCAATTCTCAAAAGCTTGCATCTCCATCTATGAATGCAAGGGAATCTCATCTCTGTGCGATGGCTTTCCCGTCCTCTAACATAAATCACATGTGCAGTGGTGTGTATAGGAATCATTATGCAGCGTGAGCCACCACAACCCAACTCCCAAAATCTTCTGTGCAGTGGCCTAACCTGCATAATGACCACCAACAACCCCTCCATGAACTTCATTTAGGATTGCATGTCTCTCATACTCTAGGACACATCTTCACAAAACTTCATCCGCACCCATTTTGTACAACTTTCCAGCAATAATGGTGAAGACAGTTGTGCACACCACGAGCTATTTCTTCTGTTGAAATGAGTATTCTTCAGGCGCACGGCCAGTAGTAAGAAACTGAATGATATCAGGGAAATTATCATCAACCACTTTTATCGCAAACAATTATGCATCTGCAAATCCATATTCTAAGTTTTTAAGTTCCTCACACGTTTCAATGTGCGACAGATGGTCTGGCCCAGCATTCAATCTTCTCGGTTTCACCATAATCTCAAAATAATACTCTTGGAATAACAACAACCACCTACAAATCTTCCCCCCCAACGCAGGCTTATTGACTAGGTACTTCAAAGCAAAATGATCAGTGAAGATCTTTAAATGGCCTCCTTCTTCAGAAGCTTTTCCATGGGTGTAGTTATCAGTGCATAGCCCTGAATAAACTTCCTGTAATACCCAGTATGCCCCAATATTGAGAGCAACTACTTAACATTCTCAGGTACCTCCAAATTAACTATTACTGCAATCTTTGCAAGATCTACCATCAATCCCTACTAGCAGACAATATGTCCCAACAGTATCCCAAATGGTACACAAAATATGCACTTCTTCAAATTCAAATAAATATGATACTTCCTACAAGTATCTAGCATTAAGCATAGGTTTGACACATTCTTATTCAATAGCCCAAATGCAGTCCAATCATCGAAATAGACCTCCAAAAATTTGTGGATAAATTCTTTGAAAGAAGAAACTAATACTCGTGAGAAAATGGCATGAGCATTCATCAATCCAAAGGGTATGACTGTATATTGGAAAGAACCCCATTCAGTAGCAAAGGTGGTATTATTGTGATCTTCTGGCGCAATCTAGATCTGATGATATCCTAAAAACTCATCTATGAAGTAATATGCTTCTTGGCCTCCAACATTGTCCAATATTTCATCAGAGAATGGATTTGGGAATGGATCATGCACACAAGCATCATTCAGTTTGCATAAATCTACACAGATCTTGATTTATCCCTTAGTATTCTTATCTTGCACTACCATTGGACTTATCCAGTTAGATTCTTCTATAGGTTCAATGATGCCTACAACAACCATTTTTTCCAACTCTTCTTTCACCTTCTATTTATATCTTGGATTCAGCCTATATGGATGTTGTTTCACTAGGTGTGCATCAGGTTTCAATGCGATTTTCATAACTCTAAGTTCCCCAATGATTCCTTTCAGCTCTGAAAATTTTGTAGGGAATATATCTTGGTATTCTCTCAACAACTCAACAAATTTTCCTATTGTATCATCATCCCAATAGTCTCCAATCTTGGCCAAATTAGGTTGTTCTTCATATCCAATATTCACCTGCCTGATTTTTAAGGGCTTTGTCACATCTAGCGAGGTAATCGATGGTTCGAAAACTACGTGTTGTCCCTCAAATTCAGGAATCAAGATATTCCTTGGATTTTCGTCACTCTCTTCAACTGTCAGATTCCTACAGTTCACAATAGTGTTCATCTGCGCATCCCAGGCTGGTGGAGCGTACTCGATTGCAGGCTTTGTTGTATCAAATATGACTTCCTGAATATATGCAAAGCTTAGCCAATCTTATCAAATCCACTCTCAAAGCTGAACATAATAATAAAACTTTCTGTCAATGCAGACCATTCACCAATGCCTCAGCACAGTTTTGTCTCCAAATACCATTCAGTAGGCACCCTCCCCAACATGTGAATAAACATATGGGCCCATTCAGGTCTTGGTTCTATGCCCCATACCTGATTTAATCTCACCGAATGTCTACACGAATCATATTTTCTAGAGTAGACATCTTCCATTTTTATGACCGTACATTCAAATCGTAACCTCATCATGCGCACACATTCCTCCCAGGTGCCCATATTCTCCTTATGATTTTCCCACCATCTTGCTAAAGTAGCGCACAGCCCAAGGTCCAAAGCATGGAATATATGTCCTTCAGGCATAGTCCTTTAAAGCTCCCCTATAAACGTGTTGACATCAATTAAGCCATCGTAATATGGTAATCCGTGTACCTCGGAGGTTATACATCACAAATCTCGGGTCACGCGATTACAACGCATCACAGACACCTCATGCAATCGATTTTGCCCATTTTTTAGTTCTTCATCGGAGTCTCAAAAACACGAGCTATCCTTCTCCCACTTAAGACTTCCATCTTCTATTGGATTAATCCAATATTCCTCACCCAAGGTCAGCTTATATATTTGATCGATCTCATCATCTGTGTGCACCATCTCGATGTATCTTTGTCCTTCTGTAGGATCTAGAGGAATGATTACACTGACTCCATTGCTTTAAAAATTCCATCCTCCTTTTCTTTAGATTGATAACACCATCCATGTCAATAGCCCAACCCACCCCTAATAGTGCAGGATAAGGATAAGGATCATCTACAATTTGTATGACTTCAAAGTCTGCCATCACCTTAATGCCTTTGATACTGACAAGAACTTGCGAAAACCTTCCTAAAGGAATGATCTTCTACTGATTGGCCATGCGCAATTGGATGGTAGACCATTCTAGTTTTGCTTCTCCCATGCGCTGCCATGTATGCTTAGGTAGAACATTAGAATCTGATCCCATATCTAAAATAACCTGGTCCATCTCATAAGCACCAATCTGTGCGGTCATTTTCATCTCCCTACCGTTATCTTCTTATTCTTGTATATTTTGATGACCACTCGATGTTCTACCAATGGTTGGTATTTTTTTGCGAAATAATCTATTAGAGCCTGGAGATCCTCTACGACCTTTTTCTTGCGTAGGAGCTTCATACATACCTGTAGAAATGGTTTGATCTAATCATCTCCTCCTACTTCCTTCGTTGGTCTACCTGACGTTGATGCGCTTTTTGCTGCAAATTCTTTCCGCACTTCAATAAAAGTCTCATTTGCACACTGAACATTAAACCCTTCCTTGCTTTCAGGTGCCTTACAGATCCATACATCAGTGGCTAGATTCTTTTGTTTATCTTCATTGGTTTCCACACCACTTCTAGTAACCACATTCAAACTAGGATCCTCTTCACAAGTTTCTATGTGAACTGTCTAAATATTTTGTGTGGGAGTCTGCGTCTTCTTCTCCTACATTTTACCAATCAACACAGGAAAATCCTCTATTACATTCTCAAATTTCCTACAATACCTACAGGACTGTCATGCTGGATTAGGACAGTCACATGCATAATGACCAACATCGCCACAATTATAGCAAATGACTTCTCCTCCCTCAACCAGTTGATCCACCTCCTCATCATCTTCCTCTACCCTAAAAGCATCCATGCCCAGAAGGGGATGTTGGTGATTTAAGCTCAGCCTACATTCTATATATATCAGCTTTATCTAACATCATATCATAAGTGTGACAATGTTTCTCATCATGCCCTAATGACGAACAAAATCTGCAAAACAATTATGTCATGTCAAGTTGATACTTTCCTATCCTTGGGCAGGAATTTGTATCATGTAATCCAGTGAGATGAAAGATTGTACACCATACTTGATTATTCAATGGACTAGGACCTCTAGTGTTCAGATAACTGTTAAATATAGGACACTTAGCTTTATGGTGGCCAGAAGCTTTAAATTTTATACACCAAACCTCTGTGCAGGCTTCCTTGCCCTTATCCTTGTGCAAGCTTGAATTTCTAGATGCATGGATTCCAACTGATTTTGTATATTTTGAGTCCCAAGCACAACAGGTGTTGGGTTAGCCTCCAGCTTCATTGC
Organism: Pinus albicaulis; assembly: GCA_034641835.2. Lineage (NCBI taxonomy): Eukaryota > Viridiplantae > Streptophyta > Pinopsida > Pinales > Pinaceae > Pinus > Pinus albicaulis. The sequence continues at coordinate 31,704,095 of CM076580.1, forward strand.
CTCCACAGCCTTAGCCCATGTGGAAATATTTTGCTGACATAAGGGCCAGCGCAGATGCCGAAGAAACATAGCAATGAACCATTCCTTATGCTGAGTATCATCAATAACAAATCCACCATCTCTTATGGTGTGCTTCAGTCTCTGATCAGCTTCCCATACAGATTCATTAGCCTCCTAAAGAATATCTTTCATTTCTGTCACCAACTACGCGTATGACTTATGATTCTTAAACTGCTCTTTTAGGGAATATTTTATTTCATCTAAGGTGGAATTAGAGTTGTAGGTTTTAACCCTGAATAGAAACTATCTACACAAGAATATTATAACAGAAAATAAACAATAGCGAGAACATAAAACATAAAACAGATAAACACAGAGATTTTCCCCTAGATCCCAAATCGGGACGACCAGCTTGATATTTCATTATATTCCTTTTAGTGTTACAACACATATATATACATGCCGAAGCATACATAAACCCTAATCCATTAACCCTGCATTAGAACATAACCGTAGTTCCCTTGACCGGATCTACAAAAATACCAGGGGCCAAAAACCGTTGTACCCCAAAACCATGTGCAAAACCATGCACAAAACCATGGGCGTGGACCGTCCACCAGAAATTAAGGACAAAAAATTTGTCATGGAAAGAATATAACACATACCCAACATTCTCCCACTTGTTGTTTTCTTTCCGCAAGGGGCCACAGGAGAGCTTAGTCATTGGCCCAATTCTTCAACGCCAATTGTTTCTCTACACCAAGAGAACTTCTGAGTGCTCACATACTTCGTCAATGCATCTACAACATTCTTCAAAGTGTCCACCTTTACCAGCAACACCCTTTTAGCCTCAACCATATCTCTAACAATGTGATATTGAACATCAATGTGCTTTGTCTTTGAATGATAAGCAGGGTTCTTAGCCAAGAAAATTGCACTTTGGCTATCACAGTCTATCCTTATAGCTTGTTGTACCAACCCCATACATGAACACAATCTCTGCAACCAAACTACTTCCTTGCTTGCATGAGTGGCTGCTATGTATTCTACCTTTGTAGTTGAAAGAGCCACTACAAACTGTCTTTTACTCATCCAACTAACTCTGCCTCCAAATAGGCTAAACACATACCCACTTGTAGATCTTCCTTGGTCCAGATCTCCAGCCCAGTCTGCATCAACAAAACCATGAATGTCCAACATTCTTTCCAATCCTGGTCTTCCCTAATAGCACAAGCCATAATCACCAGTGCCACGTAAATATCTAAAAACCCGCTTCACTGTTGTCCAATGCTCCTTCCCTGGGTTTGACATAAACCTGCTCAATACTCCCACTACATATTGCAATGTCACGGTCTAGTGGAACCATTGCATACTGTCAGCTTCTGCTGCACTTGCATATGGAACCACGGGGACATATCCTCCTCTTCTTCTTGTGTCTTGGGACATTGTTACGTGAGATAACTTTTTACCTACGAGGAATAGGAACATTCCTTTGGTTTACTATCACATATTGAACATACGCAATAGAGTCTCGACATACTGTTGGTTTAACGAGCTTCCTGGAAATCTCTCTTAATTTCCATGCCCAAAATATAGTTTGCGGCTGAATCCTTCTTGTCGAATTTGGAGAGCAGTTGGGTCTTCCAAATCTTGGATAATTTCTTTTTCATTTCCAATCAACAACATATCATCCACATACAAGACCAAATAAATAACATGGTCACCAATTAATTTAAAAGAAACACAGTGATCCTCCTTGCTTCTGGTGAAGCCAAGTCCCCATATATAAGTATCAAATTTTTGATACCACATCCTTGGTGATTGTTTTAACCCATACAGAGACTTCTTCAACCTGCGTACTAGTTCTTTCTTACCCTTCACCAAAAAGCCCTCAGGTTGCTTCATGTAAATCTCCTCTTCTAGATCCCCGTGAAGAAATGATGTCTTCACATCCATCTATTCTATCTCAAAATCAAATGCAACAGCAACAGATAAAAGTAATCTAATAGAAGTAACTTTGGCAACAGGAGAAAAAATATCACCAAAATCAATTCCCTGCACCTGGGAATATCCTTTTTCTACCAACCGAGATTTGTATTTCTCCACCTTGCCTTCTACATTCATCTTCTTCTTAAACACCCATTTTCTCTCAATGGGCTTCCTTCCAGCTGGCAACTCCACCAGATCCCATGCCTCATTTTTGTGTAAGGATGCCATTTCATCAACCATGGCCTCCTTCCAGAGTTTTCCATCCTCTGAATCTACTACCTCCCTGAAAGTTCGGGGATCATCATCAGTTATAGTTAAAGCAAAAACTGAATAGAAAGCAGATGGACTATACCTTTCTGGTTGTCTTCTTTCTCGAACTGATCTTCTTATAGCTGGAGTTTGTGGCTCTTCATCTTCTGAATTTTCTTCTGCTGTAGAGTCTGATTCATACTCCTTTAGCTCAAACTCTATCTTCTCAGGTTCCTTTGGTATGACTTCATGTTAAAAACATCTTTCACCTCTCTAAACACCACATCTCGGTTGTACACAACCTTCCTTGTTTCCGAGTTCCAAAGCTTGTAACCTTTTAAACCATCCTTATACCCAATAAAGATGCACCTTTCAGATTTATTATCCAACTTGGTCCTTTTCTGCTTTGGAACATGTACATATGCATCACATCAAAATACCCTTAGATGTGAAAGAGAGTGTTTCTTACCAGTCCATACCTCATGTGGAGTCTTATCCTCCAACACTGATGAAGGTGATCTGTTAACCAGATAGCATGCAGTCTCCACTGCCTCTGCCCAAAATTCTTGTCCTAACCCAGTACCACTGAGCATGCTTCTTGCATTTTCCATCAGTGTTCTGTTCATTCTTTCTGCAACTTCATTTTTCTGAGGTGTGTATGGAGTAGTCTTCTGTCGTGCTATACCACACTTCTTACAAAACTCTTCAAATTCCTTCTTGCATAACTCCCCACCATTTTCTGTCCTCAGCGCCTTTATCTTCTTCTCTGTCTGGTTTTCCACCAGAGCCTTAAATTCTTTAAATCTATCAAAAGCTTCATATTTCCTCCTTAAGAAATATATCCATGTATTCCTTGAGAAGTCATCTATGAATGAAACATAGTACACAGACTTTCCCAGTGATGGAACTGACACAGGTCCAAACACATCACTGTGCACAAGTTGTAATATCTTGTTCGCCCTCTTAGCACCAGAAGGAAAAATCACCCAATTCTACTTCCCATATAAAAAATGTTCATAGAAATCGAAATCTACAGAGCAATTAGACATATCTTCTACCATACCATTTCTATGTAGTATCCAAAGGCCCTTCTCTCCAATATGTCCAAGCCTTTGATGCCATAGCATGGTATTTTCTCCAGAGACAACTAGGCTTTCCGCTCCACTTTCAGGAACCACAAAACTGTTACACTCATCAATAACAGTGCTACCTTGTAGCTTGTATAGAGTTCCCGTCTGAACTCCCCGCATTAATACCAGTGCTCCCCGAACCATCTTGCAGGCATCTTTCTCGAACATTGTTTTTACACCTGCATCATCCATCTTACTTACAGAAATTAGATTTCTGGCCAATGCAAGAATATGCAGAACACCAGGAAGTGTTCTAATCCTTCCACCTTGCAGCTTTAGCTTCACCTTTCCACGTCCGATAATTCTGGCCTTCCTATCATCCCCTAGGAAGATATCACCGCCATCATATTTCTCATACTCACATAACCACTCCCGATGGGGAGGGAAGTGAAAGGATGCACCAGAGTCAATCAACCATGACTCATGATCTACATGTGTATTTGAAAAAGAAGCCAAATACACATCCCTAGCCTTCCTTCATCCATGGTGGTTTTTTCCTCTGCAGAAGGAACATCATCATATCCCTTTCCTTTCTCAGGAGCTTTAGATCTGCACTCTCTTTTGTAGTGCCCTTCCTTTCCGCATTTCTAGCATACCTTTACAAACTTTCCAGGAGATTTAGATCTCCCTCTAGATTTAGATCTCCCACTCGAAACCTTATTCTTGTTTCTATTTTGGGACCTTCCTCATACAAATAAGGCATCTCCATTCTGTCCCTCCATATTTCTCCATCTCATTTCCTCCAACAGCAAGGCCGAGACAATGTCATCAAAATTCAAGGTAGTTCTATTGCTACCTATTGCAATAACCAAATTGTCCCACGAATCTGGTAGAGAACACAACAAACTGATGCACTTATCTTCATCTGAGATTTTAATATCAACATATGATAGCTAACTTACCACAGTATTGAAGGCGCTCAGATGCTCTGTCACCGAGTCTCTATCCTTCATCCTCAGGTTATACATCTTTTTCCACAGGAAAAATTTATTCACCAGAGACTTAGATTGGTACAAAGAACCTAGCTTGTCCCACAAGGTCTTTGTCGAATCTTCCCCAGATACATTCAACAATATTGAATCTAAGACACACAACTGTATTGTGCTCTGAGCCTTCCGATCTAGTTTCTTCCAGTCCTCATCTGTCATTGCCGTTGGTTTAGTACCTGGATCTACCATGATCCACTGATCTTTATCCACCAGTAGATCCTCCATCTTGAGCTTCCATAACTCAAAACTATGACCATTAAATTTCTCTATCTCTATCTTTCCATCGCTCAGCATCTTCTTTCACTGCAAGAATCGATCCTGTGGATCTCCCACTGAACAGGGTCTACCTCAGGCCCAAGCAAAAAACCCTCAGTAGCAAAGGTGTCCCCTTGAATCTGAAACAACTCTGATACCAAATTTAGGTTTTAACCCTGAACAAAAATTATCTACACACAAATATTATAACAAAAAATAAACAATAGCGAGAGCATAAAACATAAAACAAATAGACACAAAGATTTTCCCTTAGATCCCAAATCGAGACGACCAGCTTGATATTCCATTATATTCCTTTTAGTGTTACAACACATATATATACATGTCGAAGAATACATAAACCCTAATCCATTAACCCTGGATTAGAACATAACCATAGTTCCCTTGACCGGATCTACAAAAATACCAGGGGTCGAAAACCATCGTACCCCAAAACCATGTGCAAAACCATGCACAAAACCATGGGCACAGACCATCCACCGGAAATTAAGGACAAAAAATTTTTGCTGGGGCGCTGCCCCTGACCTCGACAGGGGGGGTTATCACACCCCCCCCCCCCCGTGATTAGTCCTGGAAAGAATATAACACATACCCAACAAGAGTTTTCTTGAGCATACATAATGTACCAATATAATGCGCGATCTTGGAAATCAGTAGCCACTTGTGCCTTCCTGATATCATTATTTTTTATCTATTGAGCCTACCATACGGTCTCTGTCACAAAGCAAAAGTGTTTAGTATCCTCATTACCAAAGCCTCTAAAATTAGGTAACTTCATTGACGCAACCATATGTACTTCTAGGGGAGGTGGAGGTGGTGGCAGAGATGGACTTCGCGGTGGGGTAGGTGTTCTATGATGTGAGTGTAGAAGTGGAGTAGAAGGATCAGGGAAAAGACTTGAGGGTTTCTGGTTTGACGAACCTTATTCTTCAAAATCACTAGAGCTACTAACTTATGGTTCACCCACACTATCAGATCTAGGCTTCATAGGGTTATAAATAAACTTTTTCTGAATCTTTACAATACAATTTTCCACTGCGCGTAGTCGGGCCTCTTCGTGACATTTAAGCAATATGTTCACACACAGAGTTTTGTTCACATAATAGAATTTTCAATAGCATTTTCAAAGATCGCAAGAACTTACCTCTAGGGCCTTTGAAAAACCTTTTTCCTACTTCATAATAGGACACAAATTGATCTATGGAAAATTTAGTCACAAATCCTCCAAAGAGGCAATCAATCCAATGATCTACTGCGCGGGTGATCTTATTGTCTAAATTCTCCACTTGTTGAATCAATTCAGGATTCCACTCAGTGATTGTGTTATCTCTTACACAGGTATTGAAATCAACCAAGCGCAACAACCACTCCTGAAATTCATGTGTGAAGGAGCAAGAGAATATCTCATGCAATTCTATATAAATATATTTTTGTACCCACTTTTTGTTAGATAACTTAGTACTTTGATTCTCCTGAAGCGTGAATTCAAGGATCTTTCTATCAAACCAATATTGTAATTCGTTGCGTGAAGGGTTCCACAACATCAAATCTCCCACAAAATGATGATCCTGGTGCCGACAACAGAACCATTTTTTGGCTTGAGGGGTCCTTACCCAGGTTCAGAGTTTATGGATAAACCAACAAACCCTCCAACTACTGGCCCTTTCAGCAATGACCTACTTGCATAGATCAAAGTCTCACCCGAAGCAGTATGGGCGGGTGTTGGAACCAAGTTTCTGCACCCTGAAGGCGAAAATAATGGAGTGGTCCTCATCTAATCACCTGCAGACTTGTATTAACCATAAACCAATGTGTGCAACCGAATAAAACAGAATCACAGAATGTGCAAAATCCTTAATAGAACAAGACAGAGTCGCAAATCACTTCAATTCAAATAAGCATAACACAAATAGATCCAGATCTATACAATGCAATTACTTAAGTAGATTTTATCAATCATTAATAAGCATGCATAACCATAATGGATATCTTTGTGCAATAATCAATAAGAAATACAGAAAAAGTGTGATTTCAATGGAACATAAACAGTAAATAACTCAGACTCATAACATAGTAAGTCGTCAAAATCTGTCCTTTGCATTAACTCAGATCCTTTCCATATATATCAAACTTTCCCTTACAAAACCCTTCTGTGCACACAACCATCAGAGTCCACACACAGCCAGTGCACACAGCCAGCAGGAGCCTTTCAACCCAACCGAGACAAAACCCTTCAACATATTACAGACGCATAAAATTATCAAAACATTACATTCATCAACTGAAATGAACTGAATATTTTCCTTAGACTCGATCTATCTATTTATATTCACTTAGCGCATAGATACTATGGTCTCAAACCATGGTTTGAGGTCCATAGTTTACCCTTAAATGCATTTACATCAAAATTAGGGACTTAAAACCACCCCAAATCCCCTTGACTCAATCACAAAGCATGCACATACAAAATTATACAAAAAATTACATTAAAGATTGTGCCTCAAGGGACCCCAATCCAACAAGGTGTAAAACAGTGTTCAAGTAAGATACCTGCAGGATGGTTCAGGGAGCACTGGTATTGATGCAGGGAGCTCAGATTGGAACTATGTACAAGATTCTGGGTAGCAGTGTTATTGATGGGTGCAACAGTTTTGTGGTTCCTGTTGGAAACCTAATCCTCTATGGGTAGGTGTGGAAGCCGAACAGACATAAAGGAGTCCAAGTGACCTTGGAATGTGGAATCCAAGATTCACCCCATTGTACTATAAATAGACATCTATGGTTAATGGAAAGGCAATCAATGCTTTTCTTTCCCTTTGTGTGTGTTTCACCATGCGTGTGTTTAACATGGTATCAGAGCGGGCGATTGCTGGCCCTTCTCCAACTTGAGTCATTGTCTTATGGCCTTGCCCAACTACTGGTTTTGTGGTTTTAATTACCTATTGTGCCTGCAATTCAAAAATGATAACACATAAATTAAATTATACCTTGGCGCAGTGTGTTACCAATCTATCCACATAGAGACTGGTTATATTCCTTAGTGTTGAATTGAGGACCATAAGACTGCTAGAGGCCATTTCTTTGTCAGTATGTTAGGCCTAGTGTTTTTGCAGAATCTCCTCAATGTCCTCTGCCCACTTAACACACCACCCAGTCCTGCCATATCTATTTGTCAACACATTTAACTCCATACACACAGCTAACACTATCCATAATGCTGCCTCTCTTA